>JACWNB010000004.1:6912222-7232413 GCA_016165855.1 Pseudocercospora ulei
CCCCTCCTACTTCCACTTTTATTCCTACCTGTCTCCTAGCTGTCCTCTTCCTCCTACCCCCTTCTGTACAGTATAGTGTCGGTAGGACCTAGTAGGGTCCTACGTCTTGATTTTCAATCCTTCGACAATCCAAGTTGCTAGCGGCTGCCCTGTACCTAGGGTAGATTATGCCCCTTTTCGCTGTATAGCGCAGTGTTACTGCGACTAGGCAGGGGGATAGTTCTCCTCCTACCTGTCCAGTGCAGTTGTGTCCTGTAGGGCCTCGTATAGTTCCTACGTAGGCTCTGCCTACCCTCTCTATTTAACTAGGTACTCTACCCTCTTCTACTTCCTTCGGCTCTTAAGGATTCCTTCTACCTTATACTCCTCCTAGCCCTTAGTTATAATCGCTAGTAGGCGCACGTCGTCTGTCGTCTAGTGCAGTAGGGGGTCTGTGTTCGCTGGCTGTACGAGGTCTACGTAGAAGACTAGGTAGATCCCTAGGGGAGTGTTAAGTTGTACAGCGTATGTCCCTACTAGTCGGACTACTGTAAACTTCTGGTTCTTCTAGTCCAGTTTCTTGCTCGGCCGGTCTATAGGGATATTGCGCTAGTTTAGCTAGACTTTATCTCCTGCCTTATACCTTAGTGCAGCCTGTCGTCCCTTGTTGGCCTGCTCCTCTGCATTCTGTTAAGCTATAGCCAGACTCGCTTTCGCCTATTGGTAGGCATTTATAATCGTCCGTACGATAGCCTCTCCTTGCTAAATTAGGGATCGTACAGGGCGCAGGGTGTTACTACTTAGGGTCGGCGGGAGCAGGGAGTAGTCGTATCTATAGGCTATAAAGAAGGGGGACAATCCTGTAGCATTAGCCGTACAGCTATTAATAGCCAGCTCTGCTATAGGGAGAAGGCGGTTCCAGTTTGTCTAATTATAGTCGACGTACGCCCGGAGATACGCTTCTAACGTCGAATTAACCCTCTCCGTTATACTGTCCGTCTGCAGGTGCTATATAGTTAACAGGCGACGTTCTACGTTTAGCAACTAACAGACCCTTGCCTAGAGCTGGCTCGTAAACTGTGTACCCCGGTCCGATACAATTGACCTAGGGAACCCGTACTTGCTAAACGTCGTTTATATAAAGGCCTAGGCAGTGTCCTTAGCCGTAATAGAGTCTATTCCTTCTAGTATTACCCCCTTCGTTAGCTTATCTGTTACTACTATAATGTTCCGCTGTCCGTTGCTCTTAGGGAGGTCTGTAATAAAGTCTACTATTAGGTCTTGCTAGGGCCGGTCCGGTATTAGTAGGGGTTTTAGTAGCCTATACTTCAGTTTATGCTAGGGCTTCGTCTGTCTATATATATCGCAGTTCTGTACGAACCTGCAGATGTCCTTCGCTATCGCCAGCTAGTAGTAGTCCCTAGCGGCGATGCTGTACGTCTCCTCGCACCCTAGGTGCCCGGTTGCTATAGAATTATGCGCCTATTGTATTAAGCTTATACAGAGCTTCTCGTCTGCCAGGACCTAAATCCGATTCCTGAACTTTAGGTTGTTCTCCTCGTCTACTAAGCACTCTGCTGCCGACACTTTAAGGTAAAGCTCTGCCGGGAGCTTCCGCTGTCCTCCTTAGATCGCTGTATAGGCCCCTCGGTAGATATCGTCCTTTTCTACTACTTCTTCCTATGCCTATAGTTAGGGTTCCTATATATGTGTCGCTGCTAGGCGGATAGTCCCTTCGCCTAGCTCCTCCTTAAACATCTGGAATGTCTATAATCTTAGCTAATCGTCCTCGTACGTCGTTAGCATGTCCTAGTCCTATCTAGATAGCGCATCGGCCCTGCTGTTGTCCTTACCCTTACGATACTAGAGTCTTATATTGAACCGGCTTAGGTACATTGCCTATCGTACGTGTCTCTTAGACAGCTTCTAGGGTTGCGTAAAGTACTCTAGATTCTTGTAGTTAGTTAGGGCAAGGAACTCGGGAACTAAGCAGAGTTCTCTATCCTATGCTTCGCAACACTGTATAACTGCTAGCAATTCCTTGTCGTAGATAGGGTAGTTGCACTTAGCTAGGGAGTTCTTCTTAGAGAAGTACGCGTATAGGTGTAGAAGTCTGTCCGAGCCTACCTGTAATAGGATGCCTCCTATATAGTACCCTAAGGAGTCAGTTTCCAGTTTCGTCGTACGTTCTAGATAGAAGGCGGCAAGCGTTGGTCCTGTAGTAAAGAGCTCCTTCAGCCTGTTAAAGCTCCTATTGCACTTATCCGTCTACTTAAACTGCTTGTCCTTATATATTAGCTCAACTAGGGGGCGTACAGTCTCTAAGTAGTTCTGTATAAACTGGCGATAGAAGTTAGCAAACCTAAGAAATTCCCGTACGCCCTTAACGCTTATAGGCAGCTTCTATTGCTTAATAGCATTAATCTTCTTTCTATCTATACTAATGCCTTTCCCTGCCTTAATAATAAACCCTAGGTATTTGGTACGTTGTACACTGAATTTACATTTGTCGATGTCGAGGTATAAGCTAGCCTATTGCAGTCGATCTAATACCTTCTTAACGTCCTGTACGTAGTCTGTATAGGTGCCGTCCGTAAAAACCAGGGTGTCGTCGAGGTATGCCGAACAGATATCGTCTAGTAACCCTTGCAGTAACCTGTTAATGTACCTCTAGAAGGTCGCCGGTACGTTAGCAAGGCTAAAGGGGGTAACAAGCTACTTGAAAAGACTATATCTCGTACAGAAGGCAGTTATCTATTTACAGCCTTCCTTAATCCGTATCTTGTAGAAAGCCGAGACTACGTTAAGCTTAGTAAACTACTTTGCCTTACTAATCCGTCCGAGAGTCTCCTTAATAAGGGGTAGGGGTACCAGTCCTTCTTGGTAATCGCGTTAATGCCTCTATAGTCTATGCAGAAACGCAAGCCGGCTTTCCCTTCCTTGTAGACAAACAGCACTAGGGCTCTGGCAGACGAGGTACTTACGCGAATAAAACCTTTAGCAAGTAGGTCGTCTAGTATCTTGCGTAGTACTAGGAGTTCTCTAGAGGACATGCCGTACAGCGGACTGTACAGTACTTTAGGCAGACTCCTATCCAGCTAGGGCTCTAGCTAGATGTTATAGTTAATTCCTTCTCCTTAGTATAGTAGCAGCTTCGAGGCTGACTTTGGCTCGAAGAGGTCTAGGTATTCTGTATACTCCGCTAGGAGCTTCGTATAGGGGTCCGTTATTTTCTTAGGCGCTAATGCCTTCTTAATGTCTGCAGTCGCAGTGTTGATTTCGGCCTTAGCATTGCTACCCTGCGGAACTCTCCCCTAGTCTCGGAGCCTCCGCTTCGTCGCTGCTAGGTACAGCCGTCCTCGTCCAACGTCTAGCTTGCCTCGCTAGCGCTCTATCTATAGCTTCCCTAGTATTAGGTTATACCCTAACTTGTCCTATACGACATAGAGGTATAAGTCCTGCTTATAGTGTCCCTGCAGCTCTATCGTTACTTTTACTATATAGGTAATGTCCGGTCCTTGCCCGGTAATGCCTAGTATACGTATAGGTACGGTAGGGGTCGTCTTAATGCAGTGTCTCTGTACGAAGTCTTCGCTAATTACTCCGTATACTAAACATCCTATGTTAATTAATGTCCGCGCCGTTGCGGACCCGTTTGGCGTAGGCCGTATAATAAGCGGCGTAGTCGTTATGTAGTTGCTCTTAAAAGATAGCTAAGTAGTGCTTTGATTTAGCAATCTATCCTGTATAAGCCTCTAGTAGAGCCTTCGCTTCGAGGCTACTCTTTTCCCGACTCGTTGTCGTCCGAGTAGGACTCTTAGTTCTCTTGTTAGGGCGCTGCAGTTGCTACCCTTGCAGTAGTCGGCCGTCTCCTAGGTCTCTCTGCTAGCAAAAGCCTGCAATTCTGTGCAGTATAGCCTATTTTGCTATACCTGTAGCAGCTCCCTTCTACTTGCCTCTTGTCTAGGGTAGCTATATCTACCTACTGCGCTCTTTTGGCAGCGGCCCTTAGCCGTACGGTAACGGCTGCCGCTACCCTCGTCGTCGTTAGTTCCTAGTCTATAGCGTCCGTCTGCCGCTAGAGGGGTTGTTGCATCTTATAAGCGCAGCTTATCTGTCCGAGCCTGTGCTGCTAGTCGTTAACTATCCTAAGGAGATTACAGAATTCCTCGTACGTAGCTGGTTGCATTACGCCTACTAGTCCCGTTATAATCTCCTTAGAGAAGCCTACCTCTAAGGAGGTAATTTTTATCCTGTCCTCCTATTAGAGTCCTCCTGCCTTTGCTAGGGTCTAGTCGTATTCTGCGAGGAACTTTCGTATAGTCTTGCGTCCTTGCTTTATCGTGTTGACCCGTAGGAGTGCTCGGCTCTCGCAGTCTAGGTCCTTGTAGCTCTTGTTAAGAGCTGCCTAGAGCATCGTCGTCGTTGCTATTGCTAGGTTAGCAATAGCTGTCTCGTAGTACGGCAGAATCCGTGCTGCCGCCCTGCCCTTTAACCTCCTAAAGAGGTACACTAGCTTGTCTAGCTCGGTCAGGTATGCTCCTAAGTCGACTAGAAGCTTAGAGCGTATCTGGGCAGCCTAGGAGGGGTACTTAGCTAGAGCCTTACTATCGTAAGTAGTAACGTTAGGGAGTTTGCTCTTAGGGGTCAGGGTATAGGCTATTGTGTTCTGTGTCTTGTCCGTTGTATGCCGAAATCCGCGTCGGCGACGCTAGCTCTACTAGATAACTATATCTGTTTATCAGCTTTTGAACCAATTGATAGTGGATCGCGGCTCCAATAAGGGCTCCTGTGTCGATAAAAGCTCTTAGATAAAGTAGTCTGTTTAAGCTATCGAGGGGGTGGACAGTAATTAGGAGGATAATAGCTGTTTCTGTATTTACTTCTACCGCCGCTAAGAGCGGATCGCTACAGCTGTTGATACTTCCTTCTTCCAGTAACGTAGTTCGTGTCGGTGCCCTATTGTCTATGCTGGATAGGGGGCCTATCCGTCCAGCTGGTCTTTTCCTAGGATTCGCAGCAGCACCCTACCGTCCACATTGTCGTTGTCTTTCGGAGCCGGCTTAATAGCTTGGATAGTCTTTCTCGGCTGCTGCTGCTTCGTAGCCTGATACTCCTGCTTCTGCTAATCCGTTGCTTAGCACCTCGTAGCAATGTAGCTAGACTTTCTATACGTATAGCAGGTAGGGACGAACGACGAACGTAGCGAATAAGATAGCTGCTAAGGTGCTCTCCTGAAAGTTGCAGGGGGTCGTGTCGTCTACGTTATCGACGGCTTCTAGTTCAGTTCGCGCGATTTCGCGTAAGCGCTTAGGTTTCTAGCAGTAACTCTCGCTCGGTACACGAAGCTTTTAAGGTCTTCGTCTTCTACCGACGCTATAGCTGCTGCCAGTTTAGGGTTTAGCTTCTGCCTTAGTAGGTAGAGCTGCTTATCTTCTAACACTCTAGCTCTAATAGCATATTTCCTAAACAGTCTGTAGAACTCCTTAAACGTCTACCAGTTCTGGTTAATCTTATCCAGTTGCTTACAGGCTGTCTTCTTTTAGAAGGGATCTCTAAAGCGTTGATCCAGCGCTTTAATCGCTTCTTCGGCGGTTACCTCTTCTAGGTCCGCTACTAGCGAAAAAGCTTTACCTTCTAGTTGCGATTCTAGGTAGGCCAACCTGTCTTCTTTACTGTTTCTGGCATAATCGCAGTCTATCTTATTCTTTATCTTCTTCTTAAATGCCTCCTAGTCCTTAGGGTCTCCGCCTCTAAACGCCGGTAGGTTAGGTAGTAACGTTATTGAGGTGCTACCTTGACTGTAGGCCGCCAGTAAGGCGGTCTCTGCTTGTTCTTCTCGGTGTAGTGGCACCGACGACGTCGCTGCCTCTATCTTAGCTAACTAAGTCTTTATCGCCTTTAGTTGTGCTAGTCGGTTTGCCGCTTGGTTTTCTAGCACATCGATAATAGGCTCTGCCGATTCCTTCTCGGCCCTTACTGCTTCGTTTTCCTCTCTTAACTGCCTCTTCTCTTCTAGGGTTCTGTAAAACAGCGTCTTAATAAGGTCTATACTGTCGTAGACCTTCCCTACTCCGTTTTCGTTTACGTAATCTTTAAGTTCCTCGAGTGTGTAGTCGTAGATCTTCTTATATTTAGTTATTCGTCCCTTAATCTCTACAGTCTCTTCTGCTGTAAAACCTCTAATAATGAACTTATTATTAATAACGCTAGAGCGCCTACTCGCTCTGTTAGTCTTTTCTCTTCTGCTTCTGCTTCAGCCTGTAACGCCGCCCTCTACTGTTAAGAAGCTCTCTATAGCTGTCTTATAGTGCTGGTGTTTGGTTTGGTGTGTTGGTGTACGTGCGTTATTCGGGTGTCCAGATAGTTCAACGGTCCCTTTCGCGCAGCGCGGAGTTGGTATAGTGAGTAAGTTCGAGATATAATAATCTGGGCGCGCAGATATAATTTAATACGGCATTTTTAATAACTATATCTTGAACTAAGGAGGGAAAGGAATCTATGTAGTAGTAGGTAAGAGCTTTAGGGGTAGCGTACTAAGGCCCGGCTCGGTCTGGAAGGGCCGAGCCGAAATTCCGAGGGTCTACCCTATTACTTAGTTCCACCCCTTTCTGCTGCTGCAACAAGCACAGCCGCTTACCCTTAAACCTGTTGCATCAGCAGAAAGGGATAGGACTAAGTAATAGGGTGGACCCTCGGAATTTCGGCTCAGCTCTTCCAGACCGAGCCGGGCCTTGGCAAGCCACCCCTAAAGCTCCTACCTACTACTACATAGATTTCTTTCCCTCCTTAGTTCGAGATATAGTTATTAAAAAGGCCGTATTAAATTATATCTGCGTGCCCGGACTACTATATCTCGAACTCACTTACTACACTAACTCCGCGCTGCGCGAAAGGGACTGTTAAACAATCCGGACACCCGAATAACGCACGCGCACTACACATACCACACCCAACACTAGCACTGTAAGAAAGCTATAGAGAGCTTCTTAACGGTAGAGGGCAGCGTTACAGGCCGCAGCGGAAAGAGAAAGACTAACAGACCGAGGGATAGGCGTACTAGCATTCTCGACGATAGAATAGCTACTAAGGGCCTTACAGAAGAAGAGATAGATAAAGCGAGAAAGGGCATAGAGAGCTATGCCGAACTGTACGTACGCACGCTGGATAAGATAGGAGAATATCTTACAGAACATAGAGCAGAGAAGGTGTTCGACATTATTACCTTCGTCGAAAAGAAATTTTATAGGAACACGGAAGAAAACAGGAGACTAAGAGAAGAAATAGAAGCGGTAATAGCAGAGAAGGAGTTAGCAGAAACTATTATCGACGTGCTAGAAAACCAAGCGGCGAATCGACTAGCACAACTAAAGGCGATAAAGACTTAATTAGCTAAGATGGAAGCACCGATATTGTTGGCACTACTACATCGAGAAGAACAAGCAGAGACTGCCTTACCAGCGGCCTACAGTCAACGTAGCAGACCAATAACGTTACTACCTAATCTACTAGCGTTTAGGGGCGGAGACCCCAAAGACTAGGAGGCGTTTAAGAAAAAGATAAAGAACAAGGTAGACCGCGATTACGCCGGAAGCAGTACAGGAGATAGATTGGCCTACCTGGAATCGCAGTTAGAAGGTAAAGCTTTTTCGTTAGTAGCGGACCTAGAAGAGGCGACCGCCAAAGAAGCGATTAAAGCGCTAGATTAACGCTTTAGAGACCCCTTCTGAAAGAAGACAGCCTGTAAGCAACTAGATAAGATTAACCAGAACCGGCAGACGTTCGAGGAGTTCTACAGACTGTTCAGAAAATATACAATTAGGGCCAGAGTGTCAGAAGATAAGCAGCTCTACCTACTAAGACAGAAGCTAAACCCTAAACTAGCTACAGCTATAGCGTTAGTAGAAGACGAAGACCTTAAAAGCTTCGTGCACTAAGCGAGAGTTACCGCCAGAAACCTAAGCGCCTACGCGAAATCGGCGTCACGCGAACCGATTTAGAAGCAGTCGGCGCCAATAACACGACCCCCTGCACCTTTCCAGAGAGCACCTCAGCAGCTGTCTTACTCGCTGCGTTCGTCGTTCGTCCCTACCTGCTACGCGTATAGAAACCCTAGCTATATCGCTACGAGATGCCAAGCGACAGATTAGCAGAAGCAGGAGTATCGGGCTACAAAGCAGCAGCAGCTGCCGAGAAAGACTATCTAAGCTATTGAGCCAGCTCAGAACGACACCGACAGAGTGGACGGTAGAGTGCTACTAAGGATCTTGGGAAAAGACTAGCTAGACGGATAGGCCCCCTATCTAGCATAGACAATAGGGCACTAGAGCGATCTGCGCCACCGGAATATAGAAGCATTAACATTTGTAGCGATCCGCTCTCGGCGGCTGTAGAAGTGAATACAGAAACCGCTATTATCCTTCCGATTACAGTCCACCGCCTTAAAGGCTCGCACCGACCACTCCAATTAAAGGCTTTTATCGACACAGGAGCCCTTATCGGCGCAGCGATCCACTATCGATTGGTTCAGAAGCTAATAAACGGGTATAGTTACCCAGTCGAATTAGCATCGCCGACGCGAATTTTGGCATACAACGGACAGGACACGGAAAGTGTTACGCACTATATGCTACTAAGGACTACCCTGGCTGGTCGTACTACAGAAGCGACGTTCCGAATTATAGATATCGGAAGGTTTGATATTATTATAGGACAGAAATATATAAAGAACCAGAAAGCCGTTATTAACGTAGGTAAAGGCACGCTTAGGTTCAAAACCGAGCAGAGTGGAGTCACCGCCGTCGCCGCGAAACCGAATGTTACGACTATTAAGGCAGTTCCGGAGGATCGGTCCGACCCTCTAAACACGATCGGAATAATAAGCTCGGAAGCTTTGACGACCCTCGCGAGGTCGCTGGACAATAAGATTTACGCTATCTCGATAAAAGACATCGAAGATTGCTAGAAGATAACAGTAGAAGAAGAAGTAGATCCGCTAGAGGTGTTGTCAAAGGAGCTCTATAGCTATACTAACGTATTCTTAAAAGCTAACTCCAACCTCCTGCCGCTCTACCAACCGGAATATAACAACAAGATCTAGCTAAAAGAAGGAGCCGCGTTGCCAAGAACCGAACCCCTAAGACGCTTATCGCCGGCCGAGCTGGACTAAGTAGAGGTGTTTGTCCGAGAAAACCTGGCGAAGAGGTTTATTACGCCAAGCTCTGCGGAATATACGTTACTAATTCTTTTTATACAGAAACCCGGAGGTAGTCTCCGACTGTACGTAGATTACCGAGGCCTTAATAAGGTCACCAAGAGAGATATATATCCGCTGCCACTAATTAATAAGACTATACAACAAGTAGCTAAAGCTAAGTAGTTTAGTAAGCTGGATATTCGCTAAGCGTTCTACCGATTAAGGAACGAGGAAGGACAAACAGAAGACCTTACGACATTCGCTACGCGCATAGGCAATTTTAAGTAGTTGGTAATGCCCTTTGGACTCACTAACGCGCTGGCGGTGTAGCAGCGTTTTATAAACTACACTTTTATAGACATGCTGGAACGATTCGTGTCTATTTACTTAGACGATATCCTTATTTACACCAAAGGGACGAGAGAGCAACACACGGACTACATAGAGAAAGTGTTAACTAGGCTCTGCGAGGTTGGCTTAAACGTAGACACGAAGAAGAGTGAGTTTTATTAGACCGAAGTCAAATACCTCAGTCTTATCGTTAGAAGAGAAGGGATTCGGATAGACCTCTGGAAAGTCGCCGCCGTCGCAGAATAGAAGCAGCCGAAATCAGGAAACACTACACAAATCAGAGCGTTTCTCGGATTCTGCAGCTACTATCGACAGTTTATTAAGGACTTTAGCAAGATAGCGAGACCCCTAAACGAAGCACTAAAGAAGGAGGCCGCTAGCCTATAGAATAAGAAGTGCACGGAAGCTTTTATCTAGCTAAAAGAAGCAGTAGCCTCAGCGCCAGTTCTAGCGCACTTTCGACTAGAAAAGACGATCTACGTAGAAACGGATGCTTCCGACAGAGTAACAGCAGGGGTCCTTTCTCAATATAGCGGCGACGAAACTCTCTATCCGGTAGCTTTCTTTAGCAAGTCTATAAATAATGCTAAGAGGAACTACGCTATTTATAACAAAGAGCTGTTAGCTATTATTCAGGCTTTCGAGGAGTAGAAACCGGAGCTTATAGCTAGAAAGAGCACAGTCCAGGTCCTTACGGATCACCAGTTACTTACCTACTTTATAAAGACGCAGAAGCTATTACGGCGCCAAGCTCGGTAGGCTGCCTACTTATCCGGATTCGACTTTAAGATTACTTGTTAACTAGGAGCTCAAAATAGAAAGCCTGACGCACTAACGAGAAGGGAGGGCAAGACTAGCCGCGCGAAAGAAGATCCGAACATGTTCCGGAAGGTGTTAACTAAACGGATAGTAGATGCCGAGGTGTTAAGAGAAGCAGGGATCAGCACGATAGAACTGCCGACCGAAGAAGAGACGCTCTACGAGAGAGTGGAACGGCTTAATTAGCAGCAGAAGCTCGGCAAAACTGGATTAGGGAAGCTAATAGTTCTGGAAAAACTAATTACAGAGGTTATCTAGCTAGTCTATAGTTCTACAGACGTCGGCTACGCAGGCTCGAAGAAGACGATAGAAGCAATAAGGACGACCTACTGGTTTCCGCGAATCTTTAAGCGGATCCACCGGTTTATCGCTAACTATTACGTATGCCAAGCCGCGAAGCTACGTTACGGCCTTCCGGCCGGTCTGTTAAACCCACTTCCGATCCCCGAGAAACCGTAGCAGCACATTATAATGGATTTCGTAACCGGCCTGCCGGATTCCGATAGATACGATACTACGCTTAACGTAGTGGACCGACTAAGCAAAGAGCGCTACTTTATCCCCTGCTAAGCGAAGGATAAAGGAACTACTACAGAAGAAACAGCGAGAATGCTAATCCAGTACGTATAGAAGCACTATAGCCTGCCGGACACTATTACTACGGATAGGGGTCCTTAATTTACCGCTAATGTATAGAAAGCTATTAACTAAGCTCTCGGAATTCGTAGAAAACTCAGCATAGCAGCTTACCCTTAAACCGACAGTCAGTCCGAAGTAGCTAACTAAGAGATAGAGAAATATCTACGAATCTTCTACAGTTATTATTAAGCAGAATAGGTTAAGGTGTTGCCGATAGCCGAATTCTGCGCCAACTTAGCACAGTTAGAGGCCACCTTACTGGCGCTGTTCGAGGTAACTTATAGTTATCTTCTAAGGATAAGCTTTCAACTGCTAAACGAACTCAGCTCTTCGGAATCTTCTACTGCTACTTCGTTAAAGAGAGTCGCTGCCGCCGCGGCCGAAGCACTTAAGGCCTAGATAGAGGAAGCAATTAAGGTGGCAAAGGAGGCGATAGAATCGGCTTAGAAGAAGATAGTAACTCGAGCTAATAGAAAGCGGTTACTAATAGAATTTGAAGAAGGCCAAAAGGTATAGCTTAACACGCAGAACCTAAGGCTAAAAGGCAACGCCAAGCTTAACCCCCGCTACGTAGGTCCGTTCAAGATAGTAGAAAAGAGGTCGCCAGTAACCTACCAGCTCCAGCTACCGAAATCGTTCCAGATCTACGAAATCTTTTATTCGGATCTGCTAAGTTTAGACCCTAAAGACGGTCTTCCAGATTAGGGGTTCCCCGAACCCCTACCAATCGAGATAGACGGAGAAGAAGAAGAGTGGGAAGTGGAGCATGTAGTAGATATAAGAAAGATAAGAGGGTCTGTCGAAGCAAGCATCTCGTAGAAAGGATAGCCAGAAGACTATAAATAGTATCCGGACGAGAATCTCCGAAATTCGGCGGAACTGCTAAGAGAATTTTACGTTCGAAACCCGAGGAAGCCGAAGCCTAAGTAGCTCGAAAGCTGATAAAGAAGAAGAAAACCTACGTCCGCTCTATTAGCGTAGAAGCCGATAGAAACGATCGTAGAAATCGCCGGCCGGTGTCTTCGGCTCTACCGCCACTACCGCTGGCCAGGACCGGTAGATAATAGCGGTAAGGCCGAGGACGGCGCTGATACGGGGTGGGTTGGCCCGTGTCATTACTATGCCTTGCCAAGGTTCATATATCTGGTACACATTGGTCAAGTCACTTTCGAGTTACTTGACCAGTCCCTTTTGGCTTAAGTGTACCGCGTTACATCACTTAACTCGGAAGTGACTGCTGAAAGTGTACGATAAAAGGCCCGGGTTCAATTCCTAGGGGGCGCATCTTTTAACGGGAGAGTAGAAGCAGCGTTAACGTATGTCCGTTTATCCACCACTCTGTACAGAATAAGGCAGACCCGGTAAAGGTCCAGCTAGCTGTGTGCAGACCTGCCGGGGGGGGTTAATTGCGTATGCTGCATAGGGGGGCTGTGCAATAGCATACGTAGCCTGTAAGTAAGCGCAGCTTACGAGGTCGTAAGCCTGTAGCGCAGGGGGTAGTGATACAGGGTAGGTTGGCCCGTATCATTACTATGCCTTGCTAAGGTTTATATATCTAGTACACATTGGTCAAGTCACTTCCGAGTTACTTGACCAGTCCCTTTTGGCTCAAGTGTACCGCGTCACATCAGGCGCCACTGCTTCGGCGCGCTTTGTAACAGTCTTTGCTCTCTGTTACTGCTATCTGCCGACTTAGCCGGAAGGATAATAACAACGAAGAACAAAGCCGACGCTATTAAAGCAGCTTCGCGGTAGCGCCAAAGGCTATAGTGGAAAAGAAAAAGAAGAAGAGATAGCGAGCTGCGGATAGATCTATATAGACATCCGCAGCGGAGCACAGACCGGTTACGCCGCAGCTTAGGTAACTGCTGGTTCCGATCAGATAGCTCTTTTGATTAGATAGACGCCGAAGTAAAGAAGTCAGATAGCGATAATGTAAGAAGAAAGAAGATAAAAAAAGGGGATAGTTTCGAAATAGAAGAAAGCGAAGAGGTAACTGCGGAATCGAAAAACAAAAGAGAGAAACAGACGAGTCAGCGGTCGAGGTCGACTGCTAGTAAGGGAGGGGGGTAGTGTTGCGGCGGCAGAAAGGGATAGGACTAAATAATAGGGTGTATCGGCTCTAGCTACTGAAATCGTTCCGGATCTACGACGTCTTTTATTCGGACCTGCTAAGTTTGGACCCTAGAGACAGTCTTCCGGATTAGGGGTTCGCTGAACCCCTGCTAGTCGAGATAGATAGTAAAGAAGAAGAATAGGAGGTAGAAGATATAATAGATATAAGAAAAATAAGAGGGTCTATCGAAGCAAGGATCTCGTAGAAGGGATAGCCGGAAGACTATAAATAGTATCCGGTCGAGAATCTCCGGAATTTGGTAGAGCTGCTAAAGGAGTTTTATATACGGAACCCGAGGAAGCCGAAGCCTAAGTAGCTCCGAAGTTAATAGTTCCGGAAGAAGAAGAAAAGCTGCGTCTGCTCTATCAGTACAGAAGCCCGATACTGCTAGCGCGTTTGGTTAAACGTTACTACTATCTCTATTAGTTCCTTTATATAGATACCCAACCTTAAGTTTCTGAACCAAGATCCTTAGGCCCCTTACATTAGGAACTAATCTCACTGTCGGTAACCGCAGTAATAGAGCAAGATAGACGGCGACATCCCTATAGAACCTACGGCCATAGGGGGACATATGCACCGCGTGTACGAGGAGCTGTTGGAAAGCAAGAGACAGCTCGAACAGCAAGTAAGCCACTAGGCTGCGATGATTTCCCAATAGGAACAGGAGCTACGACAGCTTAGGGCGTCCGATCGCGATCCGACCCCTACGACGACGAGTACGATAACCCCTACCCCGACCCCTAAGAGCAAACTCCCCGACGTTTCTACGTACGACGGTAAGGCTCCGGCCGAGTACCCCTCCTGGGCAGCTTAGATGCACTCCAAGCTCCTAGTCGACTTAGGAGCATACCCGACCGAGCTGGACAAGGTAGTCTACCTCTTTAGGAGGTTAAAGGGCAGGGCGGCAGCACGAATTCTGCCGTACTACGAGACGGCTATTGCCAACCCGGCAATAGCTACGACGATGATGCTCTAGGCAGCTCTAGACAAGAGCTACAAGGACCTGGACTGCGAGAGCCGAGCACTCCTACGGATCAATACGATAAAACAAGGACGCAAGACCGTACGAGAATTCCTCGCGGAATTTGACCAGACTTTGGTAGAAGCAGGGGGTCTCCAATAGGAGGATAGGATAAAGATCACCTCTTTAGAGGTAGGCCTCTCTAAGGAGATCATAACGGGGCTAGTAGGTGTAATGCGCCTAGCTACGTACGAGGAATTCTGCGACCTCCTTAGGATAGTTAACGACTAGCAACGCAGGCTAGGACAGATAGGCCATACTTAGGAGATAAGACAACCCCCCTAGCGACAGACAGACGCTATAGACTAGGAACCGACGACGATAAGGGTAGCAACGGCAGCTACTGTACGGCTAAGGGCCGCTACTAAAAAGGCGCAATAGGTAGACACGGCCACCCTTAACAAGAGGCGAGCAGAAGGGAGCTGCTACCGGTGTAGCAAGATAGGCTATACTGTACGGAATTGCGGGCTTCTGCCAGCAGAGAGACCTAGGGAACGGCCGACTACCGCGAGGGTAGCAACTGCAACGCCCTAACGAGAAGATTAGGTGTCCCACTCGGACGACGACGAGTCGGGAAAAGAGTAGCCTCTAAGCGAAGACTCTGCCAGAGGCGGGTGCGAGATAGACTGCCAAATCAAAGCATTACTTAGCTATCTTTTAAGAGCAATTACATAACGACGACGCCGTTTATCGTACGGCCGACGTTAAACAGGTCTGCAACAGCGCGGACATTAATTAACACGGGATGTTTAGTGTATAGAGTAATTAGCGAAGACTTCGTACAGAGACATCGGATTAAGATAACCCCTACGGTACCTGTACATATGCTGGGCATTACCGGGCGAGGACCGGACATTACCTATATAGTGAAAGTAACAATAGAGGTACAAGGACACTACGAGCAAGACTCGTACCTCTATGTCGTACAGGACAAGTTAGGGTATAACCTAATACTAGGGAAGCCTTAGATAGAGCGCTAGAAGGGCAAGCTAGACGTCGGACGAGGACGGCTGTACCTGGCAGCAACAAAGCGGAGAATCCGGGACTAGGGGAGGTTCCTACTAGGTAGCAATGCTAAGGCCGAAATCAACACAGCAACAGCGGACATCGAGAAGGCATTAGCACCTAAGGAAGCGACAAACCCCTGTACGAAGCTCCTAAGAGAGTATGTTAGGTACCTGGACCTCTTTAAACCGAAGTCGGCCTCGAAGCTGCTACTATACCGAGGGGAAGGGATTGACTATAACATCTAGCTAGAACCCTGCCCGGATAGGAGCCTGCCGGAGGTACTGTACAGACCGCTGTACAGGATGTCCTCTAGAGAACTCTTAGTACTGCGCAAGACGCTGGACGACCTGCTTGCCAAAGGGTTTATCCGGGCCAGTACGTCGTCCGTAGGAGCCCTAGTACTGTTTGTCTATAAGGAGGGGAAGGCCGGATTGCGTTTCTACGTAGATTACAGAGGCATTAACGCGATTACTAAGAAGGACCGGTACCCCCTACCCCTTATTAAGGAGACTCTCGGACGGATTAGTAAAGCGAAGTAGTTTACCAAGCTTAACGTAGTCTCGGCCTTCTACAAGATACGGATTAAGGAAGGCTATAAATAGATAACTGCCTTCCGTACGAGATACGGCCTTTTTAAGTAGCTAGTTACCCCCTTCGGCCTTGCCAATGCACCGGCAACCTTCTAAAGGTATATTAACAAGTCCCTGCAAGGGTTACTAGACAACATTTGCTCGGCATACCTCGACGACACCCTGGTCTTTACGGACGGCACCTACGCAGACTATGTACAGGATGTTAAGAAGGTGCTAGACCGACTGCAGCAGGCTGGCTTGTACCTCGACATCGACAAATGCGAATTCGGTGTCCAACGTACGAAATACCTAGGTTTTATTATCGAGGCAGGGAAAGGCATTAGTATAGATAAGAAGAAGATTAATGCTATTAAGCTATAGGAGCCGCCTACGAACGTTAAGGGCGTACGGGAATTCCTTGGGTTTGCCAACTTCTACCGCCAGTTTATACAGAGCTACTTAGAGATCGTACGCCCCCTAGTTAAGCTAACGCACAAAGACAAGCAGTTTAAATAGACAGACGAGTGCAATAGAAGCTTCGACAAGCTAAAGGAGCTCTTTACTACAGGACCAACGCTTGCCGCCTTCGACCTAGAGCATACGACAATACTGGAAACTAACTCCTTAGGGTACTGCATTAGGGGTATCCTGTTATAGGTAGGCTCGGACGGACTCCTATACCTATGCGCGTATTTCTCTAAGAAAAACTCCCTAGCCGAGTGCAACTACCCTATCTACGACAAAGAGTTGCTAGCAGTTGTACGGTGTTGCGAAGCCTGGGATAGAGAACTCCGCTTAGTGCCTAAGTTCCTCGCCCTAACAGACTACAAGAACCTAGAGTACTTTACCCAACCCTGGAAGCTGTCCGAGAGGCACGTACGATAGGCAATGTACCTAAGCCGGTTTAACATAAGACTCTAGTACCGCAAGGGGAAGGACAACAGCAGGGCCGACGCACTGTCTAGACAGGACTAGGACATGCCAACGACGTACGAGGACGACCGGCTAAAGTTATAGACATTCCAGATGTTTAAAGGGGAGCCGGACAGAGAGACTATCCGCCTAGCGGCGACACACCTATAGGAACCCCAACTGCAAGTATAGGAAGAGGCAGTAAAAAGGGACGAGGTATACCGAGGGGCCTGTACGGCGATCTAGGGGGGGCAACGGAAGTTCCTAGCTGAGCTCTATCTTAAGGTGTCGACAGCTAAGTGTTCAGTAGACGAGGAGAACAACCTAAAGTTCAGGAACTGGATATAGGTCCCGGCAGACGAGAAGCTCCGTACGAGCTTAATACAACAGGCGCATAACTCTATAGCTACCGGGCACCTAGGGCGCGAGGAGACGTACAGCATTATCGCCTAGGACTACTACTAGCCGGCGATAGCGAAGGACATTCGCAGGTTCGTACAGAACTGCGATGTATGCGGACGGACGAAGCCCTAGCGCGAGCTAAAGCATAGGCTGCTAAAGCCCCTGCCGATACCGGACCGGCCCTAGCAAGATCTAACTGTAGACTTTATTACGGACCTCCCTAAGAGCGACGGACGGCGAAACATTATAGTAGTTACAGACAAGTTGACGAAGGGGGTTATACTAAAGGGAATAGACTCTATTGCAGCAGAGGACACTGCCTAGGCCTTTATACGGACGACGTTCAGCAAGCACGGTTTCCCTAGGTCGATTGTATTAGACCGGGGGACACAGTTTACAAGCTAGCTCTAGGCAAGGGTCTGCCAGTTACTAAAGGTAGAACGTCGCCT
The DNA here is from genome assembly GCA_016165855.1 of Pseudocercospora ulei. Taxonomy (NCBI): domain Eukaryota; kingdom Fungi; phylum Ascomycota; class Dothideomycetes; order Mycosphaerellales; family Mycosphaerellaceae; genus Pseudocercospora; species Pseudocercospora ulei. Next base: position 6,929,690 of record JACWNB010000004.1, read on the forward strand.
GTTAACCGCATAGCACCTATAGACAGACGGGGCGACAGAGAGGGTCAATTCAACCTTAGAAGCGTACCTCCGAGCGTACGTAGATTATAATTAGACGAACTGGAACCGACTCCTCCCTATAGCGGAGCTAGCTATCAACAGTCGTACGGCTAATGCTACAGGACTGTCCCCCTTCTTTACGACCTACGGATACGACCATTCCCTGCTCCTACCGACCCCGAGTAACAACACCCTGCGCCCTGTACGATCCCCAATTCAGCAAGGAGAAGCTATCGTACGGACGATTACGAACGCCTACCAATAGGCAAAGGCGAGCCTAGCTATAGCTTAGCAGAACGCGGAAGAGTAGGCCAACAAGGGACGACAGGCTGCACTAAGGTATAAGGCAGGAGATAAGGTCTGGCTAAACTAGCGGAACATCCGTACAGACCGGCCGAGCAAGAAGCTAGATTAGAAGAACAGGAAGTTTACAGTAATCCGGCCGGTAGGGACGTACGCTGTACGACTAAACACCCCCCTAGGGATCTATCCAGTCTTCTACGTAGACCTCGTACGACCGGCGAACACGGACCCCCTGCTACACCAGACGACTAACGACACCCGCCTACCCGCAATTATAACTAAGGGCCAGGAAGAGTACGAATTAGAGGGGATCCTTAAGAGCCGGCGGAAGCGGGGGAAGGCAGAGTACTTAGTGAAATAGAAAGGATAGGCAGAGCCTACGTAGGAACTGTACGAGGCTCTGCAAGACACGACCGCACTGGACAGATAGGAGGAGAACCATCCCCTTGCCCAGTTACAGTAACACTGCGCCGTACAGCGGAAGGAGGCACGACCTATCCTAAGGACAGGGTAACTGCAGGCAGACCTGGGTTGTCAAAGGATCGAGTATTACGACGTAGGACACCGATACCCTACTAACACGACACCGTACGACACCGTACGAGATAAAGGCTGGGAGAAAAGAACAGCTAAGGGACAAACAGGAGGGGGGAGCGGAAATAAGACGAGTTAAGAGAAAACCGGCCAAAATTCTTACATTATCTAAAGGGGGGGGGTGGCTAGTAGGCTACCCCCCCCCCTCTAGGGGGACTAGAACACCCTACTTATCATCTGAGATCTCCACTGTCTTAGGCCTGGCCGGGGCCCCACCCCTACTAGGACTAGCCCTACCAGGACCAGCCCTAGGAGGCGGAGGTACGCCTCCACCCTTACGTGCCTCCCCCGGACGGCGGAGGGGGCAGTAGAAGGAGCCATCCTTCTACTTACACGAGGCGCACACCCTAGCCCAGAAGCCTAGGAGGCAGTATAGGCCAAGTGTAGGCCAGGGGGAGTTGGGGCAGGGGGCACAGAGCTAGCCCCAGGTAGCGATAAGGAGGGCATTGACGTACGACGGCCGGGCCGTGCCTACCTGCTTAGGTATAACCTAGGAGGGGTTACTCTAGAAGGCGTAGAAGGGGAGCCTAGCCGCATCCTACTGCTCGCAGGTATAGCACCTAAGATGTCAGCCTAGACTGTACGGAAGACGGGATTCCGTACGAACCGGAGGCGTAGCTAGTAGTTAAGCTAAGGGTCCTACTCCTAGAGGGCGAAATAGGGAGGAACCCCAGCTAGAGGAGGGGAGGAGGCAGGGCTCGCAGGTATAGGGGAGCTATCGGACAGGGCGGACGACATAGTAGATAGTAGCTGGTAGTAATTAGTAGTTAGTAGTTAGTAGTAGTAGTAATAGTAGATAGTAGATAGCGGACGGTAGTAGATAGACGATAGACGGTAGACAGTAAGGGAAGGAAAAGAGGGGAAAAGGCTGGAGGCAGCTGCTACAAACAGGTAAAATAGCAAGAGGCGACTACGACCTAAAGGAAGTAGCGAGGGGCGACGACTTAGACGACCGTACGGAATAGGAAGCCGCAATCTGCTAAAGAAACAACAGGAGCTGGTTAATTTAGGCGCGACGCTGTATAGAAGAAAACTATAAGGAGGGAAGGGGGGGGTATTGTTAGGGGGGCGCCGCCCGGCCCAGGTCCTAAACCCGACCCGAGCCGACCGTCGCCCTAAGGACTGCGACTTAGCGGCGCCAGCACGACCTTACCCTCTATACGGAGTCACCGACAGGACCCCTCTCCCGTACGGAGGGAGAACACTACAGTCCTGTACAAAGGGGGGCCTACCGCCCCTCGGATTGGGGAAAACCCGGCACCGCCGTACAGAGGAAGTAACTCCCGATTCTCTATACGGAGGGTGAACCTTGCACCCCGGCACAAAGGGGAAATTGCTAGCTTAGCTTCGTAGGTACAAATCGTACAGAGCAGACGACGAAGGAACTGCCTATTAGTTCCTTTATGTAGATACCCAACCTCAAGTTTCTGAACCAAGATCCTTGGGCCCCTTACACAACTAAAGCAGCCTCCCGGTAGCACCTAAGGCTATAGTAGAGAAGAAAAAGAAGAAGAGATAACGAGCTGCAGATAGATCTATATAGACCTCTGCAGCGGCGCATAGGCTAGCTACGCCGCAGCTTAGATAGCGGCTAGCTTAGATCAGATAGCTTTGATTAGATAGAAGCCGAAGTAAAAGACGTTAGATAGCGACGATGTAAAAAGAAAGAAAATTGTTGCAGCAGCAGAAAGGGGTGGGACTAAGTAATGGGGTGGACCCTTGGAATTTCGGCTCGGCCCTTCCGGACCGAGCCGGGCCTTGGCACGCCACCCCCAAGGCTCTCGCCCACCACTATATAGATTCCTTTCCCTCCTTAGTTCGAGATATAGTTATCAAAAAGGCCGTATTAAATTATATCTGCGTGCCCGGATTATTATATCTCGAACTCACTCCCTACACTATTACTGCGCTGCGCGAAAGGGACCGTTAAATTATCCGGACCCCTAAATAACGCACGCGCACTAACACACACCAAACCAAACACCAGCACCGTAAGATAGCTATAGAGAGCTTCTTAACGGTAGAGGGCGGCGTTACAGGCCGCAGCGGAAAGAGAAAGAATAATAGACCGAGGGATAGGCGTATTAGCATCCTCGACGACGGAATAGCTACTAAGGGCCTTATAGAAGAAGAGATAGATAAAGCGAAGAGGGGCATAGAGAGCTATGCCGAGCTGTACGTACGCACGCCAGAAGAAATGGAAGAGCATCTAGCAGAGAATAGAGCTAAGAAGGTGTTCGACATTATTACCTTTATCGAGAAGAAGTTTTATAGAAACACGGAAGAGAACAGGAGATTAAGAGAGGAAATTAAAACGGTAAGAGCCGAGAAGGAATCGGCCGAGACTATTATAGATGTGCTGGAAAACCAAGCGGCGAACCGACTAGCATAACTGAAAGCGATAAAGGCTTAGCTAGATAAGATAGAAGCAGCGATGTCGTCGGCGCTGCTACTGCATCGAGAAGAACAAGCAGAGACCGCCTTACTAGCGGCTTACAGTTAAGGCGGCACGTTAATAACGTTACTACCGGATCTACCAGCGTTTAGAGGCAGAGATCCTAAGGATTGGGAGGCATTTAAGAAGAAGATAAAGAACAAGATGGACTGCGACTATACTGGAAACAGTACCGGAGATAGATTAGCGTACCTGGAATCGCGATTGGAAGGTAAAGCTTTTTCGCTAGTAGCGGACCTAGAACAGGTAACCGCTAAAGAGGCGATCAAAGCGCTGGATCAACGCTTCGGAGACCCATTCCGAAAGAAGACAGCCCGTAAGCAGCTGGACAAGATCAACCAGAACCGGCAGACGTTCGAAGAATTCTACGGACTGTTTAGAAAATATGCTATTAGGGCCAGAGTGGCGGAAGACGAGCAGCTCTATCTATTAAGACAGAAGCTGAACCCTGAACTGGCCGCAGCTATAGCCTTAGTGGAAGATAAAGACCTTAAGAGCTTCGTGCACTGAGCGAGAGTTACTGCGAGAAACCTAAGCGCTTACGCGAAATCACGCGAATCGACCTAGAAGCCGTCGATAACGCAGGCGACGCGACCCCCTGCACCTTTCCGGAGAGCACCCCAGCAGCTACCTTATTAGTTACCGCGTTTGTCGTTCGTCCCTACCTGCTACGCATATAGAAAGCCTAGCTATATCGCTACGAGATGCCAAGCATTAGATAAGCAGAAGCAGGAGTATCGTGTTATAAAGCAGCCGCAGCTACAGCTACCGAGAAAGACTATACAAGCTATAGAGCCGGCTCCGAACGACACCGACAGCGTAGACAGTGGAGTGCTACTACGAATCCTGGGAAAAGATCAGCTAGAAGGATAGGCCCCCTATCCAGCATAGACAACAGGGCACTAATACGAACTACGTTAACGAAAGGAAGCATTAACAGCTCCAGCGATCCGCTCTTAGCGGCGGTGGAAGTGAACACAGAAACAGCTATTATCCTTCTAATTACTGTCTACCCCCTCGATAGATCGAGCAAACCACTTTAGCTAAGAGCTTTTCTCGACATAGGGGCCCTTATCAGAGCGGCTATCCACTATCGATTGGTTTAAAAGCTAATAAAAGGATATAGCTATCCAGTAGAGCTAGCATCGCCGACACGGATTTCGGCGTACAACGGACAAGACACAGAGAGTGTTACGCATTATATGCCATTAAAGACCACCTTGGCAGGTCGCATTACAGAAGCGACGTTCCGAATTATAGATATCGGAAGATTTGACATTATTATAGGACAGAAATAGATAAAGAACCAGAAAGCTGTTATCGACGTAGGTAAAGGCACGCTAGGGTTCAAAAACCAGTACGACGGAGCCGCCGCCAGACCGGCTACCGTCGTTACAGTGGAACCGAACGCTACGACTATCGAAGCGGCTCCAAAGGACCGGTCCGGCCCTTAAGATACGATCGAAATAATGAGTTCAGAAGCTCTAACAACCCTCGCGAGGTCGCCCAACAACGAGATTTACGCTATCTTAATAAAAGACATCAAAGACTACCGGAAGATAATAGCAGAAGAAGAAGTAGACCTATGATCCGGGCACGCAGATATGATTCAATACGGCCTTTTTGATGACTATATCTCGAACTGAGGAGGGAAAGGAACCTATGTGATGGTGGTAGTGGGCTTTCGTAGTGGTGGTGCCAAGGCCCGGCTCGGTCCGGAAGGGCCGAGCCGAAATCCAGGGTCCACCCTATTAATCTGTCCCACCTCTTTCCACCGCCGCAACACTACCCCCCCCCCTTACCAGCAGTTGCCCTCGACCGCTTAGTCACCGCATCCGTCCGAAAATCTCCACTTTTTTTTTTTTGATTCCTTCTTGAAAATCCCCTCTAACGCCGACGTCGCGTCTTCCTTTATTACAACCGGCGTTCTTTTCGTCGCTTTTCGCGTTTTTCACATCGTCGGCGTCTGAAGTCCTTCACTTGGTGTCCATCTAATCCGTGCCATCTGATCTGAGCCGTGGGTTATCTGAGCTGCGGCGTGGCTGGTCTGTGCGTCGTCTCGGAGGTCTATATAGATCCGTCTGCAGCGTCGTTTCTTCTTCTTCTTTTTCTCTTCTACCAAAGCCTTTACCTACTACGGGGTCGGCGGCACTGGCACGCTACGGCGTCAGCGAGCTGGCGGCCGAACCGGCGGTGGGTAGTGGCCGAGTCGAAGGCCTCCCCGAAGGCGACCGCTACGATCGTCTTTATCGGCTTCGGCGCCGGTGGAGCGGACGCGGCTTTCTTCTTTTATTTCTTTCAGAGGTCGTTAGTTTTGGAGCCATCCGGGTTTCGGCTTCTTCAGGTTCCGCACGTAGAACTCTCTAAGCAGCTCCGCCGAATTCCGCAGGTTCTCGACCGGATACTATTTATAGTCTTCCGGCTACCCCTTCTACGAGATCCTTGCTTTAATGGACCCCCTTATCTTCTTTACGTCCATTACGTCTTCTACCTCCTACTCTTCTTCCTTACCGTCCATCTCGACCGGCGGGGGTTCGGCGAAGCCCTGCTCCGGCAGACCGTTCTTAGGGTCCAGGCTTAGCAGATCCGAATAGAAAACGTCGTAGATCCGGAACGCCTTTAGCAGCTGGAGCCGATAAGTTACCGGCGATCTCTTTTCCACTATCTTGAACGGACCTACATAGCGTAGATTCAGCTTGACGTTGCCTTTCAGCCTTAGGTTCTTCGTGTTAAGCTATACCCTTTGGCCTTCCTCGAATTCTATCGGTAACCGTTTCTTATTAGCTCGAGTTACTATCTTCTTCTAAGCCGATTCTATCGCGTCTTTCGCCACTCTGATCGCTTCTTCTATCTGAGATCGGATCGCTTCCGCCGCCGCGGCGGCGACTCTCTTTGACGACGTGGCCGTACTAGATAGTTCCGCGGAGCTGGGTTCGTTCGGCGGCTGAAAGCTTATCCTCGGAAGATAGCCGTGCGTTATCTTAAACGCCGCCAGCGAGGTAGCTTTAGACGGTGCCGAGTTGGCGCAGAACTCAGCTATCGGCAGCATCTCGACCTACTTTTCTTGGTAATGGCCGCAGAATGTTCGTAGATATCGCTCTATCTCTCGGTTAGCTACTTTAGACTAACTGTCAGTTTAAGGGTAAGCGGCGGTGCTGAGTTTTCTACGAATTCCGAGAGCTTGGTTAATGGCTTTCCATACGTCGGCGGTGAATTGAGGACCCCTATCCGTAGTGATAGTGTCCGGCAGGCTATAGTGCTTCCACACGTGTTGGATCAACATTCTCGCCGTTTCTTCCGCAGTAGTTCCTTCGTCTTTAGCTCGACAGGGGATAAAGTGGCGTTCTTTGCTTAGCCGATCCACTACATTAAGCGTAGCGTTATATCCATCGGCTTCCGGCAGGCCGGTTACAAAATCCATCGTAATGTGTTGCTACAGTTTCTCGGGGATCGGCAATAGCTTCAATAAGCCTGCTGGAAAGCCGTAACGCGGCTTTGCCGATCGGCATACGTAGCAGTTGGCGATAAATCGGTGGATTCGCTCGTAGATTCGCGGAAACCAGTATGTCGTCCTTATAGCTTCTATCGTTTTCTTTGATCCTACGTAACCAACGTCTACGGAGCCGTAGACTAGCTTGATGACCTCTGTAATTAGTTCTTCCGGCACTATCAGCTTCCCTGAACCGGTTTTGCCGAGCTTCTGCTTCTAATTAAGCTGCTCTACCTTCTCGTAGAGAGTCTCTTCCTTAGGGGCCGGTTCCACTGCGCAGACCCCTACCTCTTTCAACACCTCTGCGTCTACTATCCGCTTGGTTAACACCTTCTGGAACATGTTCGGATCTTCTTTCGCGCGGCTGGTCTTTCCTTCTCTTCTCGTTAGCGCGTTAGCCTTTCCGTTTTGAGCCCCTAGTCGATAAGTAATCTTAAAATCGAACCCTAATAAGTAGGCGGCCTACCGTGCTTAACGTCGTAAGAGCTTCTGCGTCTTTATAAAGTAGGTCAGCGACTGGTGGTCCGTAAGGACCTGGACCGTGCTCTTTCCGGCTAGAAGCTCTGGCTTCTACTCCTCGAACGCCTGTATAATGGCCAGCAGTTCTTTATCGTAGATCGCGTAGTTCCTCTTAGCTTCTGTTATGGATTTGCTAAAGAAAGCCACTAGATGGAGGGTTTCGTCGTCGCTATATTGAGAAAGGACTCCTGCAGTTACTGTATCAGAAGCGTCTGTTTCTACGTAGATCGTCTTTTCCGGTCGGAAGTGCGCCAGAACCGGCGCCGAAGCTACTGCCTCCTTTAGCCGTACGAAAGCTTCCGTGCACTTCTTATTCTATAGGCCGGCGACCTCTTTCTTTAGCGCTTCGTTCAAGGGTCTCGCTATCTTGCTAAAGTCCTTAATAAACCGTCGATAGTAGCTGCAGAATCCGAGAAACGCTCTGATCTGCGTAGTATTTCCAGACTTCGGCTGCTTCTATTCGGCGACGGTGGCGACCTTCGAGGGGTCTATCCGAATTCCATCTCTTCCGACGATAAGACCGAGATATTTGACTTCGGTCTGATAGAACTCGCTCTTCTTCGTGTCCGCGTTTAATCCGACCTCGCGGAGCCTAGTTAGCACCTTCTTAATGTGGTCTGTGTGCTGTTCTCTCGTTCCTTCGGTGTAGATCAGAATGTCGTCTAAGTAGATTAAAACGAACCGTTCCAGCATGTCTATAAAAGTGTAGTTTATAAAGCGTTGCTATACTGCCGGTGCATTGGTGAGTCCGAAAGGCATTACCAACTACTTAAAATTGCCTATACGCGTCGCGAACGTCGTAAGGTCTTCTGTCTGCCCTTCTTTATTCCTTAGTCGATAGAACGCTTAGCGGATGTCCAGCTTGCTGAACCACTTAGCCTTTGCTACGCGCTGTATAGTCTTATCTATTAGCGGCAGTGGATATACGTCTCTCTTGGTGACCTCGTTAAGGCCTCGATAGTCTACGCAGAGTCGCAGACTACCCCCTGGTTTCCTTACGAAAAGAATCGGTAACGCGTACTCGGCGGAGCTTGGCGTAATAAACTTCTTTGCCAGGTTTTCGCGAACAAACACCTCTACCTAGTCCAGTTCCGCCGGCGACAGTCGTCTTAGGGGCTCGGTTCTTAGCAGCGTCGCTCCCTCTTTCAGTCGGATCTTGTTGTTATATTCCGGTCGATAGAGCGGCAGGAGGTTGGAGTCGGCTTTTAAGAAGACGTTAACGTAACCGTAGAGCTCGTTTGGCAGCACCTCTAGTAGATCTACTTCTTCTTCCGCCATTATCTTCCGGTAGTCTTCGATGTCTTTTATTAAGATAGCGTAAATCTCGTTGTCCGGCGACTTCGCGAGGGTCGTTATAGCTTCTGAACTTATTATTCCGACGGTAACCGGGGGTTCGGAACGATCGGACGGAGCCTCTTTCGCGGGCTCCGTAGCTTTCGGCTCAGCGGCGGCGGCGACCTTTCCGATAGTCCCTGCTCCGCTACCCGGGGTTTTGAATCTGATCGTTCCTTTATCTACGTCGACGATAACTTTCTGGTTCTTTATCTATTTCTGCCCTATAATAATGTCAAACCTTCCGATATCCATAATTCGGAACGTCGCTTCCGTAGTGCGACTAGCTAGGGTAGTCCTTAGCGGCACGTAGTGCGTGACGCTTTCTGTGTCTTGTCCGTTGTATGCCGAAATCTTCGTCGGCGACGCCAGTTCCACCGGATAACCGTATCTATTCGTCAGCTTCCGGACCAGTCGGTGGTGGATCGCCGCGCCAATAAGGGCTCCGGTGCGTTGCCCTATTGTTAGTGCTGGATAGGGGGCCTATCTATCTAGCTGGTCTTTTCCCATAATCCTTAACTGCACCCCACCGTCCACGCTGTTAGCGTCGTTCGGAGCCGGCTCTATAGCTTGTATGGTCTTTCTCGGTGGTTGCTGCTGCTGCGGCTGCTTTATAACACGATACTCCTGCTTCTGCTGGGCCGTCGCTTGGCATCTCGTAGCGATATGGCCGGGCTTTCCGCACGCTTAGCACGTAGGGACGAACGACTGTCGCGGCACGTAAGGCGGCTGGGGGCCGCGTCGGAAGGGTGCGGGGGCTCTGGTTGTCTGCATTAACGACGGCGACGGCTTCTAAACCGATTCGCGTAATTTCGCGTAAGCGCTTAAGTTTCTCGCGGTGACTCTCGCTTAGTGCACGAAGCTCTTAAGGTCTTCGTCTTCCACAGACGCTATAGCGGCGGCCAGTTCTGGGTTCAGCTTCTGCCTTAGTAGGTAGAGCTGCTTATCTTCCGCTACTCGGGCCCTAATCGCATATTTTCTAAACAATCCGTAGAATTCTTTAAACGTCTGCCGGTTCTGATTGATCTTGTCCAGTTGTTCGCAGGCCGTTTTCTTCCGGAAGGGGTCTCCGACACGCTGGTCTAGCGCCTTAATAGCTTCCTTAGCAGTCACCTCTTCCAGGTCCGCCACTAGTGAAAAAGCTTTACCTTCCAATCGCGATTCTATGTACGCTAATCTATCTTGTTCGCCGCTCGATGCGTGGTCGCGGCTTATCTTATTCTTGATCTTCTTCTTAAACGCCTCCTACGCTTCAGGGTCTCCGCTACCGAAGGCAGGTAGGTCCGGTAGTGGCGTTATCGTAGTGCTACCTTAACTATAGGCCGCCGGTAAGGCAGTCTCTGCTTGTTCTTCTCGACGCGGTGGCGGCGACTTTGCTGCTTCTATATTAGCCAGTTGATCCTTTAGCGCCTTTAGTTGCGCCAGTCGATTCGACGCTTGGTTTTCTAACACGTCGATAATAGTCTCTGCTGATTCCTTTTCGGCCCTTACCGCTTTAGTTTCTTCTCTTAGTTGTCTGTTCTCTTCCAGCGTTCTATAAAACAGCATCTCGATAAGGTCTATGCCGTCGTAGACCTTCCCTATTCCATTCTCGTTTACGTAGTCTTCCAGTTCCTCGATCGTGCAGTCGTAGATCTTCTTGTATTCGCTTATTCGTTCCTTAATCTCGGCGGTCTCTTCCGCTGTAAAACTGCTAATAACGATCTTATCGTTAACTACACTAGAGCGTCTACTCGCTCTGTTAGTCTTTCTCTTTCCGCGGCGGCCTGTTACGCCGCTCTCTACCGTCGAGAAGCCTTCCATCTTCTTACGGTGCCTTGGGAGTTGTTGTTGGTGGTGTGTGCGCGTGCGTTATTCGAGCGTCCGGATAGTTTAACAGGCCCTTTCGCGCAGCGCGGGGTGTGTGTAGAGAGTGAGTTCGAGATATAATGATCCGGGCACGCAGATATGATTTAATACGGCCTTTTTGATGACTATATCTCGAACTAAGGAGGGAAAGGAACCTATGTGATGGTGGTGGTGGGCTTTCGTAGTGGTGGTGCCAAGGCCCGGCTCGGTCCGGAAGGGCCGAGCCGAAATCCAGGGTCCACCCCATCAATCTGTCCCACCTCTTTCCACCGCTGCAACAACCTACTAGAGGTGTTACCGAAAGAACTCCATAGCTACACTAATATGTTCTCGAAGGCTGACTCTAACCTCTTGCCGCTCCACCGACTGGAATATAATAACAAGATCCGGTTAAAAGAAGGAGCCGCACTGCCAAGAACCGAGCCCTTAAGAAGACTATCGCCGGCCGAGCTGGACTAGGTAGAAGTGTTTGTTAGAGAAAACTTGGCGAAGAAGTTCATTACGCCGAGCTTAGCAGAATATGCGTTACCAATTCTTTTCGTACAGAAACCCGGAGGCGGTCTCTGACTGTGTGTAGATTACCGTAGCCTTAATAAGGTTACTAAGAGAGATGTATACCCGCTGCCTCTAATCGATAAGACTATACAAGGAGTAGCTAAGGCTAAATAGTTCAGCAAGCTGGATATTCGCTAAGCGTTCTATCGATTAAGGAACGAGGAAGGACAGACGGAAGATCTTACGATATTCGCTACGTATATAGGTAATTTTAAGTGGTTAGTAATGCCTTTCGGACTTACCAACGCGCCGGCTGTGTAGCAACGCTTTATAAACCACACTATTATAGACATGCTGGAACGGTTCGTTTCTATCTACTTAGACGACATCCTTATCTACACTAAGGGAACGAGAGAACAGCGCACGGACCACATTAAGAGGGTGTTAAAGAGACTCTGCGAGGTCGGATTGAACGCGGACACGAAAAAGAGCGAGTTCTATTAGACCGAAGTTAAATATCTCGGTCTTATAGTCGGAAGAGAAGGAATCCGGATGGACCCGTCGAAAGTGGCCGCCGTCGCGGAATAGAAGCAACCGACACCCGGAAATACTACGCAAATCAGAGCGTTTCTCGGATTCTGCAGCTACTATCGACAGTTTATTAAGGACTTTAGCAAGATAGCGAGACTACTGAATAAGGCGTTAAAGAAGGAGGCCGCTAGCCTATAGAATAAGAAGTGTACGGAAGCTTTTAACTGACTAAAGGAGGCGGTGGCCTTAGCACTAGTGCTAGCGCACTTCCGACCGGAAAAGACAATCTATATAGAGACAGACGCTTCCGATACAGTAACAGCAGGGGTCCTTTCTCAATACGCTAACGACGACGAGACTCTCCATCCGGTAGCTTTCTTCCGCAAGTCTATAAATAATGCTAAGAGGAACTACGCTATTTATAATAAAGAACTGCTGGCCATTATTTAGGCTTTCGAGGAGTGGAAACCGGAGCTTATAGCTGGACAGAGCACGATCCAGTTTCTTACAGACCACCAGTTACTGACCTACTTTATAAAGACGCAGAAGCTGTTACGGCGCCAAGCCCGGTAGGCTGCCTACTTATCCGGATTCGATTTTAAGATTACCTATCGACTAGGAGCTCAAAATAGAAAGGCAGACGCGTTGACGAGAAGAGAAAGGAAGACTAGCCGCGCGAAAGAAGATCCGAACATGTTTCAGAAGGTGCTAACAGAACGAATAGTAGACGCCGAGGTGTTAAAAGAGGTAGGGATCTGTGCGATAGAGCCGCCGATTAAAGAAGAGACGCTGCACGAGAAAGTAGAACGGCTTAATCAGCAGCAGAAGCTCGGCAAAACCGGCTTAGGGAAACTAATTGTTCCAGAAGAACTAATTACAGAGGTTATCCAGCTAGTCTATTGATACGGGGTGGGTTGGCCCATGTCATTACTATGCCTTGCCAAGGTTTATATATCTGGTACACATTAGTCAAGTCACTTCTGAGTTACTTAACCAGTCCCTTTTGGCTTAAGTGTACCGCGTTACATCACTTAACTCAGAAGTGACTGCTGAAAGTGTACGATAAAAGGCCCGGGTTCAATTCCTAGGGGGCGCATCTTTCAACGGGAGAGTGGAAGCAGCGTTAACGTATGTCCGTTTGTCCACCACTCCGTACAGAATAAGGCAGACCCGGTAAAGGTCCAGCTGGCTGTGTGCAGACCTGCTAGGGGGGGGTTGATTGCGTATGCTGCATAGGGGGGCTGTGCAATAGCATACGTAGCCTGTAAGTAAGCGCAGCTTACGAGGTCGTAAGCCTGTAGCGCAGGGGGTAGTAATACAGAGTAGGTTGGCCCGTGTTATTACTATGCCTTGCCAAGGTTTATATATCTGGTACACATTGGTCAAGTCACTTCCGAGTTACTTGACCAGTCCCTTTTGGCTCAAGTGTACCGCGTTACATCACTTAACTCGGAAGTGACTGCTGAAAGTGTACGATAAAAGGCCCGGGTTCAATTCCTAGGGGGCGCATCTTTCAACGGGAGAGTGGAAGCAGCGTTAACGTATGTCCGTTTGCCTACCACTCTGTACAGAATAAGGCAGACCCGGTAAAGGTCCAGCTGGCTATGTGCAGACCTGCTAGGGGGGGGTTGATTGCGTATGCTGCATAGGGGGGCTGTGCAATAGCATACGTAGCCTGTAAGTAAGCGCAGCTTACGAGGTCGTAAGCCTGTAGCGCAGGGGGTAGTAATACGGGGTGGGTTGGCCCGTGTCATTACTATGCCGTGCCAAGGTTTATATATCCGGTACACATTAGTTAAGTTACTTCCGAGTTACTTGACCAGTCCCTTTTGGCTTAAGTGTACTGCGTCACATTATCTATAGCTCTACGGACATTGGTTACGCAGGATCGAAGAAGACGATAGAAGCAATAAGGACGACCTACTGGTTTCCGCGAATCTTCGAGCGGATATATCGGTTTATTACTAACTGTTACGTATGCCGAGCAGCGAAGCTACGTTACGGCCTTCCGGCCGGCCTGCTGAAGCCACTTCCGATCCCCGAGAAACTATAGCAGCACATTACGATAGACTTCGTAACCAGCCTGCCGGATCCCGATAGATACGATGCTACGCTTAATGTAGTAGATCGACTAAGCAAAGAGCGCCATTTTATCCCCTACCGAGCTAAGGATAAAGGAACTACTGCAGAAGAAACAGCGAGAATGTTGATCCAGCACATATAGAAGCACTATAGGCTGCCGGACACTATTACTACAGATAGGGGTCCTCAATTCACTGCAGATGTATAGAAAGCTATCAACTAAGCCCTTAGAATTCGTAGAAAGCTTAGCACGGCCGCTTACCCTCAGACCGACGGCCAGTCTAAAGTAGCTAATCGTAAGATAGAAAAATACCTAAGAATCTTCTGCAGCTATTATTAAGAAGGATAGGTTAAGGTGTTGCCGATGGCCGAATTCTGCGCTAATTCAGCACAGTCGGAAGCCACCTTACTAGCGCCGTTTAAGATAATATACGGTTATCTTCCGAGGATAAGCTTTTAACCGCTGAACGAACCCAGCTCTTTAGAACCCTCTACTACTACCTCGTCGAAGAGAATCGCCGAGGCGGCAGCAGAAGCGCTCCGATCTCAGATAGAGGAAGCGATTAAGGTAGCGAAAGAAGCGATAGAATCAGCTTAGAAGAAGATAGTAACTCGAGCTAATAGAAAGAGGTTACCGATAGAATTCGAGGAAGGCCAAAAGGTATAGCTTAACACGCGGAACCTGAGGCTAAAAGGCAACGCGAAGCTCAACCCTCGTTACGTAGGTCCGTTCAAAATAATAGAAAAGAGGTCGCCGGTAACCTACTGGCTCCAGCTGCCGAAATCGTTCTGGATCTATAATGTCTTCCATTCGGATCTGTTAAGTCTAGACCCTAAAGACGGTCTTCCGGATTAGGGGTTCGCCGAACCCCTGTCGATCGAAATAGATAGTAAAGAAGAAGAATAGGAGGTAGAAGATGTTATAGATATAAGAAGACGAAGGGGATCTATCGAAGCGAGGATCTTATAGAAAGGATAGCTAGAAGACTATAAATGGTATCCGGTCGAGAACCTCCGGAATTCAGCGGAGGTGCTAAGAGAATTTTACGTTTGAAACCCGAGGAAGCCGAGGCCTGTATAGCTCGAAAGCCGATAAAGAAGAAGGATATCTACGTCCGCTCTATTAACGCAGAAGCCGATAGAAACGATCGTAGAATCCGCTAGCCGGTGTCTTGGGCCTTACTACTACTACTACCGCTAGCCAGGACCGGCGGATAGAGCGGTAAGGCCAAGAACGGCGCCACTGTAGCGGCCCGCCTTGTAACCGTCTTTGCTCTCTGTTACTGCTATCCGCCGAAAGGATAGTAACGACGAAGAACGAAGCGGCCGCTATTAAGGGGGTCTCGCAGTAGCGCCAAAGGCCTTAGTAGAGAAAGAAGAAGAAGAAGATAGGGAACGGCAGATGGATCTATATAGACCTACGCGGCAGCGCACGGACCGGTTACGCCGCAGATCGGGTAACCGCTGATTCTGATCAGATGGAACGGATCAGATAGACGGCAAGTAAAGACGTCAGATAGTAACGATGTAAATCAAAAAAAAAAAAAAGAGGAGGAACAGATAAGTAAGCAGTCGAGGGCGACCGCTAATAAGGGAGGGGGGTGGTGTTGCGGCGGCAGAAAGGGGTAGGACTAAGTAATAGGGTAGACCCTTGGAATTTCGGCTCGGCCCTTCCAGACCGAGCTGGGCCTTGGCACGCCACCCCCAAAGCTCTCGCCCACCACTATATAGATTCCTTTCCCTCCTTAGTTCGAGATATAGTTATCAAAAAGGCCGTATTGAATCATATCTGCGTGCCCGGATCAAAAATAAAGAAAGGGGATGTTTTCGAGATAGAACAAAGCGAAGAGGTAACGTTGGTTTCAAAGAGGGGTTTCCGCGTAATACGGATGTAGATGTGGACAGCTAGCAGCTAGGCTTGGCAGGGCCAGGCTTGGCGCACACTCAAATACCTCCACCTCCGCTTGTACGTAGATTCTTCCTTCCCTAGCCTTAGATATAGTTATTAAAGACGGGTATTGACCTTGCGTCTACTGCAGTCAGATTATTATATCCAAGGCTCACTTTAACAACACCCGCGCTACGCGAAAGAGCCCGTTAAATTACATCTAGGTACTCGATTAACGTACGTGCAACTAATCTAGAGTGTGTACTGTATATATACAAAGGAGGCCGTCGAATTACATCCAGTTACTTAATTGTACATGTGCATACTACTCTACCCCCCCTCCCCCGATCGAGAAGAAGAAGAGAGAGTTTTAGGGAAGAGAAGTGCCCCTATTGAGAAGAAGAGAGAGTTTTAAAGAGAGTGCCTATGCGAGCAGATCGCGAGTTTTAAAGAAGAGCAAGAGCGACGAGTACGACGAGAGCGAAGAGAGCAACGAGAGCGAGAGAGCAACGAGAGCGAGAGAGCAACGAGAGCGAGAGAGCAACGAGAGCGAGAGAGCAACGAGAGCGAGAGAGCAACGAGAAGGACGAGAGCGACGACGACGATATAAGGACAAGGAGAGCGACGACGACGAGAGCATACAAGGAAAAAGACGCACCTAGCAGGACCTAGGGCGACGACATTCGTTTTTCGGGTCTTTAACAGACTATTCTATTCGGACAAGGCTAATCAGGACATTTAGCAATCGAGACGTATAGCAATTAGTACAGCGACAAGACAAGGCACAGCTAGCTCCAGGCACAGCTGCTGCAGACAGTACAAGGCCGAGCACTAGGCACAAGCACCCGGGCACGAGCACCCAAGCACCAGCGAGCCCTAAGCACAAGGCAGAGCACAAGGCAGAGCACAAGGCAGAGCACAAGGCAGAGCACAAGGCAGAGCACAAGGCAGAGCACAAGGCAGAGCACAGGCAAAGCAACGGCTTAAGAAGCGACCGTCGAGAAGCGACATATCGAGTCGAGAAGCGACATATCGACCCTAACGACCTCTGAGACCTCTGCGACCGTTTAAGAAGCGACGGCTTAAGTAGCGAGCGACGGCTTAAGAAGCGAGCGACCGTCGAGAAGCGAGCGACCGTCCGAGAAGCGAGCGACCGTCGAGAAGCGAGCGACCGTAGAGAAGCGACATATGTAGGCTGCGACCTTAGCGACCGTCTAAGAAGCGACTGTCGAGAGTGAGAAGCGACGGCTCGAGAAGCGAGCGACCGTTGAGAAGCAACATGCGTAGGCTGCGACCTCTGCGACCTCTGGAAGCCTCTGCGCCCCTAACGACCTCTGCGCCCCTAACAACCTCTGCGACCTCCGAGACCTCTGCGACCGTCGAGAAGCGACCGTCCGAGAAGCGAAGCGACGGCTCGAGAAGCGACCGTCTAAGGAGCGACCGTCGAGAAGCGAGCGACCGTCCGAGAAGCGAAGCGACGGCTCGAGAAGCGACTGTCGAGAAGCGACTGTCGAGAAGCGACCGTCGAGAAGCAACACGTGTTTGCAAGGCAACCTCTACAACTTTGGCAAGGCACTAAACAAAGCACCAATCGAGGCCGAAAGCGACGGTCTAAGAAGCGACACGTGTTTGCAAGACGACCTCTGCGACCTCCGCGGCCTCTAAGACCTCTGCAGCAAACAAGGCAGCAAACAAGGCACCAATTAAGGCTCAAAAACGCACGAGATTAAGGCTTAAAAAGGCACGAGATTAAGGCTTAAAAAGGCACGAGATTGAGACTCAAAACGCACGGAAATTGAAGCTTAAAAGCGACCTTAAAAGCGACCTTAAAAGCGACCTTGAAAGCGACCTTAAAAGCGACCTTAAAAGCGACCTTAAAAGCGACCTTAAAAGCGACCTGTTTTGGAGCGACCTGATTGGCCGATAGCGAAGCTGAATTTGCGACCCCTACGACCTGGTTTGGCACGACGCGACCTGGTTTGGCTGATTGCGATTGTGGGCAATCGCTGGTTGGGGAGGGCGGTAGTAATACGGATGTAGATGTAGACAGCTAGCAGCTAGGCTTGGCAGAGCCAGGCTTGGCGCATACTTAAATACCTCTACCTCCGCTTGTACGTAGATTCTTCCTTCCCCAGCCTTGGATATAGTTATCAAAGACGGGTATTGACCTTGCGTCTACTGCAGTTAGATTACCGCGGAAGGAACCGCGAATTAAAAAAAAGAGAAGAGATAAGTAAGCGGTCGAGGTCGACCGCTGGTAAGGGAAGGGGGGTTGTGTTACGGCGGCAGAAAGGGGTGGGACTCAGTAATAGGGTAGACCCTTAGAATTTCGGCTCGGCCCTTCCGGACCGAGCCGGGCCTTAGTACACTACTCCTAAAAGCCCTTACCTACCGCCGTATAGATTCCTTTCCTTCTTCAGTTCGAGATATAGTTATCAAAAAGGCCGTATTGAATCATATCTGCGTGCCCGGATCAGGAAGGGTCGAGCCGAAATTCCAAGGGTCTACCCTATCGCTTAGTCCCACCCCTTTCTGCCGCCGTAACAGATTAAGTCGTTTTTTATGCACCTAGAATTATCTTAGTTAGGCCAGTAATTGTTAAGCTGTAGGCTGTAGATAGTGGTAGAGCTAGATAGGATCTGGGGGCTGTTACGGTCTCTCTACTATCTGTTAGCTATAGTTCTAGTGCCTTTTACAACCTAACGGTCCGTCCTTATAGAAATAATTAGGGCGCTTCTAACGCAGAAAGAATCGTCTTAGTTGGACCTTCGGTTGTTAAGATATAGCCTGTAAACTATAGTGGTTCTTAGTAGGTCCTTAGTGCTGTTGTTCTTCCTCTTCCACCTGTTGACCGTAACAGCTGCAGCAGGATTTGTGCTAGTAGGCTAGCTGCTAAGCTTCTCTACAAATTCTCTCCCTCTGGCTTGTAAACAGATCTCTTTGTCAACTCTGCTTCTCCTACTCTTGCATCTATTGACCGTAACAAAGACAATGACAACAACGTCACCATAATAGCTAATCTCACTTTCTTCCTCTTTCCCGCCGCTCTCAAACCATCCTTGATCCTCAGTTCTTCCTTGCTCCTCTCAGCTTCCAACCAGCCGACATGATGGTTGTCACTCTTATGCCCATATTTTTGCGAATCGCTTCGACTCCTCCCGCTCTCCAGCTCAGGCATATGCTCAGACATCGCCTCTCGATGCCGATCATTACGTGGCGAGCGAGAATGAGTTCGACTCGTAGGAGTACTCGCAAAGCCATTCACCAAAGTCTGCGGAGCTTTCTCCCCATCATTATCACCGTGCCCAAACTTCTCAATTGCTTCAGCTTTCCAAGCCAGGTGCCATCGAGACGATCATTGTGCGTTCCACAGTAACCCAGAATATTATCCGTAGCATCAGGAGGCGGGATCCTCGACCTTCGAAGATTGTCCCTGTTACTGCTCTGTCCAGATGTTGTGGGCCAGTCTTGGCTACTTCGACGGTCCACCTCTGATGCGGGTAGCTCCCCCGGCATTCGTCCCTGATGTGAGCTTTTGGAGCCCATTCGACGTTGCCATATTCTGCCAGTATTGACGGAATTCAGAGGCGGCAAACGCGATCTCCTGGGCTCCAGGAATCTGGCATCTCGCGTATCTACCATGAAACAGTATGGTGGTCCTTCAGATCGCTGTTTGTATCGTTTCGGACGCTGTGAATGTGGCTGCTCGAGATTTCGATCGGGGACAGCTGGTAATGGGTTGTCCCTTGCAGCAATCTTCGGTGTGTCCAATGTGCGATCTGCTGCAGACAGGACGCGTTCACTCATGCCTGTGACCATCGATGCCGTAGCTGTGGAGATGATGTGGCCCTAGTGTTCGTCGAAGAAACCGGCCGACGACGCAGTAGTGCATAAAGTATTCTGCAACAAGGGAAAGTTGCTCTCAGCGAGACACGCGACGCGGCGGACGAGGTGCTGTCCAGCCTCACTCACAAGACCAGGCCGTGATAAATTGGTCTCAGACCAGGTCTCAATGCCCATGTCTGTCGTTTGATCCGCAGCCGCCCTGCATCGTAGCGGCATTTGCCCGAGGCCCGAGCTACATGCAATGCAAGCTGCAAGACAGACATGTGAGGAATCTCCATCAAAGCGGCGGCAGACAAGTGGCAAGCTGTGCTATCGTCGGGAGTGAGTCCAGTGAAGCACGATTGTGTACAGCCGGCAGAAGAATTCACCCATGTCCGCGGCCCTCGCACATGCCCGTCGCATTCAGCATATGTCCGTCTTGCCGTGTGACGTTCTTCCGAATGATTGGTAAAGGATTCATGCACGCTAGCGGCCGACCCTGCGAACTTGTTACTGGTCCGTGCCGACATCCCTTGGTCAGCTTCTGCTTCTGCTCAACGACCTTCTCTCCGGCGAACCATACGTGACGCGACGAAGCTGCCGAGAAGGCGCACAGAATCACGCATACCTGCGGACACACATGCGCCTGGCGGCTTGGACTGCTGACATCACAGGTCGATCTGCAAGCAGGGGGTTCTCCGGTGTGGCCGGCACTGAGCAGCTACCACAACACGCGTAGCACTTTGCGGCCTCGACCAGCGCATCCTCCGCATTCAAATGCTATCTGGCAGGCAACGCAGCTTGGAAGCCAGTGGAAGCAAGTTGTGCCCAACAACCCCCACTTCGACCGGTGAACACGTACCTTTTACGCGCTCTCCTCCGAGAGGCACCCCGGCGCCGCCACTTGCTCTTACGGTAATATACAGACTGCTTACCGGCGGGTGATGCCAAGTCTTAGTTATCCTTACCGGTTGTTCCCGGCAGCCTCACGCAAGGCTCCGAGACGCTGGAAGAATATGTGCGGTACCGGTATCAGCGTCCGCGTTCCAATCCCTTAAAAACAGAGCGTCGGCCTCCTGTCCGGTCCTGCTCCACTGCTGCTCGGCGTTGAGGTTCCTGGTATGATAAGATTTTTTCGCCACGCAGCGCCTCAGATGGCGGCGTTGCTGCCTTATCAGGCCTTCGCGGTTCACAGGATGGGTCCTATGCAGACGGTGGACATCATGTGAATCTTTGAAGACCGCCCCGGCATAACCTTTCCAATCGGCCCTGAGATCGGTGTCTGCCGGCGACAGACTCCCGAGCGGCTTCCCGCACACGTCATTCGAGCCCGACTCTGTCTCCTCGCGTGCCAGGCAATCGAAAATACGCCTCAATTCCGCTTCGGTAGAGCCGCCATTGGCCCACCTGCCTGCGGTGATACAAGATGCCGAGTCACAAGCAGAAGGTGGAACGCATGGTGCGAATGATGCCAGTAGATCATGGGCGCTGTCAGGATTTTGTGATGTCGGAGGAGCTTCTCACTGGTCAGTTTGTCGCGGCAGAGGGGGTGGCGCTTCTGGAAGTTAGGCAACGGATGAGTTGGCGAGTGTTGAGAGCATATATTGCAGTGAAGCTCTAAACACAACAAGAGAACCCAATCTGCGTGGAACTCTACAGTGCAGTCTGCTCTCCTGTGCAATCTGCTCTCCTGTGCAAAATCTCTCTCAACCTTCTCGCCAACTCAATCGACACAATCCCAAGAGGAAACACAGGTCACAGCTACAGCACTATACAGTCCAGAGCATCACCAACCGAGATGCAGCGTTCCAATCTCCCATCAAGCACGATCACGGGACCGCAGCCAAGAGACCCCGGTGAGGGTTATGACGAGAAAGATAGACGTTGCAGTCCTAGCATTGTCGACAAGTCGGCAGCTGGTCAAGTATGGAACCATCAGAATTGATCTCTCAGTAGGTTGACCATGAGCAGAGCAAATATGCTTCACGAAACGATCATCCCCAGCAGCCACGAGATCCGCCCGGCGCTTCTTGATATCACACGAAGGCCTGGATACGAATGGCGTACCTAGCCATGCGACATTGTCATTCGATCTCATCTGGGAATATTGGAATCTGCTGGAACGGCTTAGACTGGGCTTGGGATTGTATGGCTTGCGGCACGAAGCAGCGTTGACTGGAGCTTGGATCGAGGCGGGCACTTTGTAGTTCCATCACATGTATCATATCAATATCGTTGACTAACTAGTTATTAACCTGGTGCTTTTCCACAGCCCTGCGTTGTATGGCTCGGTACGCCGGACGCTAAGGGTCGTTCCCGTCATTCACTCATGATCCTTGCTCGCGACGCTAGCTTCAGCTTCAACATCTTATTGATCGGACCTGCCGAGACTGAGCTGGACATGCGCCTTGTCCTTCCGTCCAGAAACGCTACAGTCATGGTACACAGCACACTTCGTTTGACGCTAGTCTTCCGACTTGCCGACGCTATCAGGCCAAGAGAGAGACACGTTCCGACCGTCTCACAAAGAAGGAGTCTGCCGAGCTAACCCTAGCATTATACAGGAGCCGAAGCCACTGCTACCAATGCCGCCGAATCCAATAATGGTGCCTTGGGTCATGTGATGTTCCTTTTGGCCAAAGCTGTGTGAGGCACACCTTGAACTTGATTGGGCACTAGAAGGCTTGATGTCCCAGCTCCCACCCGCATTGTTATGCGATACGAGATGGACATCACACAAAGATCCTGACAATCACGACGTCTCCTTATCTAGCTTCGGACGAAGCGATTCGCCAAGTATCCGGGCTTCGGCCATCGAGGATGGGCGGAGCTTTGCTCATGCCTCGTCGCCTCGTCGCGCTTCCAGGTCGCGCCCCGCAGTACTTTCGGACGCCTTTTTCTCCTGGGTCTTTGTGGTACCCAATCAAGTCCATGTTCATCACACGCGCTCAGGGTTTCCATGTCTTGCATCAATACCCTGTGGCTCGCAGGACGGCCTGTCTCCTAAAGCGGACTTCTCACTGCTCTTTGGCTGTCTGTGTTCCTCGGACGCTACGATGCCGGCTGACCGAAGGGTAGGTCCCTTTGCCGTATTGGTTGTAGTAGCCTGGGCTCAA
This sequence comes from Pseudocercospora ulei, assembly GCA_016165855.1. Lineage (NCBI taxonomy): Eukaryota > Fungi > Ascomycota > Dothideomycetes > Mycosphaerellales > Mycosphaerellaceae > Pseudocercospora > Pseudocercospora ulei. The sequence goes on from JACWNB010000004.1 coordinate 6,952,207, forward strand.
GGCATCAATCATTTCATCACCCTACTTATTATGCAGCGGAAGCGCTGCCAGTTGCGGGAGCAAGAAAAAGCTCACTACTGTCACTACGATCCAACCTATCTTGAATCTGCTCTTTGAAAGACAGCCCGCATACCACCTCTACGCCATGCCTCCGCCGCCCCCGAAAGGAATGCGTGGCGGCCAACCTCGCGACCCCCAACCTCGCGAACACCAACCTCGCGACGGCAATCTACCAAACAAATGATCGATAAAAGCGCACGCTTCCCAAGGCATAGCCTCGCGACGGAAATTGCTGCGACCTTCTTAGCAATCCTCCGGATTCCCTCTCCCGCTTACGCCGTGATCTCTCTTCCCTTGGCCACGAACCTCGCACACCTGCAGCCAAGGAGCCTCGAATGAAATCCGATCGACAACCAAGGGTGTCATAGCAGCCATGATAGAAAAAGACAAAAGAGAAAAAAGAAGAGAAAAGAAAAAAGAAAAGAAAAAAACGTTCTCCGAACTCATTTGTCATGACCTGCATGGGGAGTCCTCTGGCTTTCCCCAACCCTTCTGTGATGATTTCGTTTCTACGGCTATCCCTGCCCAGCAACTGCGATTCTCCCAACTCAGGACATCCCTCGGAATCGACCATCTTTTGACGGTATGAGGCGCGACGTTGGTGGACCACAGCTCACGAGGGGTTTTTTGGAGAGGGTGTTCTTCGAGCTCGGTGCTCCCGCTTTGGTTACGCGGCGAAGAGATTTTGTTTCTACGGCTATCCCTGTCCAGCAACTGCGATTCTCCCAACTCGGGGCATCCCTCGGAATCGACCATCTTTTGACGGTATGAGGCGCGACGTTGGTGGACCACACAGCTCACGAGGGGTTTTTTTTTGAGACGGTATTCTTCGAGTTCGGTGCTCCCGATTTGAGATTCAATCCGAACGACAACCAAGGGTGTCATAGCAGCCATGATAAAAAAGACAAAAAGGAAAAAAGAGAGGAAGAAAGAAAAGAAGAAAGAAAACAAAAAAGAAAACAAAAAAGAAAACAAAAAAGAAAACAAAAAAGAAAACAAAAAAGAAAACAAAAAAGAAAACAAAAAAGAAAACAAAAAAGAAAACAAAAAAGAAAACAAAACAAAACAAAACAAAACAGAAAAGAAAAGAAAAGAAAAGAAAAGAAAACCCCGTTCTCCGAGCTCATATGGCATGAATTGCATGAGGAGTCCTCTCGCTTTCCTCAATCCTTCTGTAATGATTTCGTCTCTACGGCCAACTATCCCTGCCCAGCAACTGCCAACTCAGGACATCCCTCGGAATCGACCATCTTTTGACGGTATGAGGGGCGACGTTGGTGGACCACAGCTCAAGAGGGGTTTTCTTTGGAGACGGAATCCTTCGAGCTCGGTGGCTCCCGCTTTGAGATTCCATGTTGCGCGGCGAAGAGAACTTCCTTTGCTGGGTCAAGAGCAGGCCATATCACTCCTTTTGCACTGATATCACGAGGCGTCGCGTAGCGCAACACATATGTATCCTTGGCGTTGCGATGCCGAGAGCGGGTGGGGGTTCTACGACCCGTTTTCTCGCATCGACATTTCACAATGCAAGCTTTGCGTACACCGGTCTTGACGCAGATTCGTCGTCTTCTTTGTGTGTCTTGAAGTGGATGATTCTCAAGTCTCTACAGATGGAAGGCTTAAGTACCCCTCCTTGCTTATAAAACACAGCAAGGATAGTTATCACCATATGATGTGAGCATATCCTTTCACAGGTCTGCCGAGCTTGCCTTGAGAGAAATCGCCGTGTCCAAGCGGCAGAGTTTTGAGCATTTCGATATACAAAGCATTGACGTTCTGTTGTAGATGGACTGTATCGTCTTCAGGTTCCGTTGGGCACGGTCTGGAAGGGGTCGCTGCTCGAGCGAGTGTTCGCCATGAAAATTGGCGGCACGGCACACGTTAGATGCAAGCAAGGCTGATAGAGAAACAGTGCACGAAGAACATGGATGAGTGGAAGCAGGGGGTCAACCGTTGTTGGCAATGACGAAGTTGACCTATAACCTTTCCAAGGATGAACGCACGACATCTTAGTCCTCCTTCTTCTTCTCGCCCGTCTCGATACCTAGCTCTTCCAGGAATTCTTGCACGACCTGAATGATAATAGCGTGATCCTGCTCCTGCTTCAAGCCGCTCACAACGATGACGGCCACCACGCCCTCCACTCCCTGTACACGAATTGGCCAGCCACCTCCGTGAATGGCATACTCGCCAGCTTTCGCACCCAGGGCGAAGCTGCGTGCAAAAGCGTGCTCATCTCCCTGAAACTTGTTATGCATGTACCAAGTCGAACTTCCGAACCGCAGGACGGTATTGCGCTTGCGAGCGATCCAGGAGTCATTGTCTGGCGACGTTCCCGAGTGAGTCGTGGCGTGAAAAAGACAGTGGTTCCCGTGGGCAAGGCTGATGTCAATGGCTGCCGGCTTGGAGAAGCTCAAGAGTCGGCTTCGGAGGCGTGAACCGACATCCCATGCGGTCTGAGCTGTGAAACTGGGGAAAGACAACGAGTTGTCGAAGCCGGCGATTTCCTCGAGGACTCGTGGAGGTTCAGGTACAGGTGGATCGGAGGGCATGATGTGTCCAATGGGCTAGACTGGTGCAAGACGAGAAAGGAATGTGTCTGCTCATTCCTCCAGCGATAAATACATGGCACCCCGCGTAGATGCCGATATCGAGGCCGAGCCAGATGCCGATGCCGACGCCGCTTCCGCTGCCATGTGTTCATCTGCGCTCTGACGTCGCGGGCATGGATCCGTCCAGGATACCGCAAAGTCGGTGCCCGATTGCTCTTGACTGCTTACGGATGGGCGAATGGGCTTGGATACAACTCATGCATGATGTCAGCCGAGGGCCGCACTCGGTTGGAGATGGGTTGCAAAAGCCCTATCATATCATCTCTTGGGGCCTTCTGCTACCACAAGTCACAAGTGCAAGGAGCCAGGGCACATGTAAGCAAGGACCGTCTGTGATCCTAAATGACCCGGCACAGGACCCGACTCAGCTCGAGCCGCGACGTATGTGGTCGCGGCCAGCGTTGCGCATTCCGTGTACTCCTTCAACAATTACCCTCACCGGGCTGCTCAGCAAATGGCTGATGTCCCACCAAGACCCTCGGGGCAGCCGCAGTACCGCAGCTTTTCTTTGGAGTCGATGCAACGGAACAACGCCCGCCTGATGAGCAGGGCTCCATCGTCGCGAGGCTCCTCAGTGTCTCGTTCACCATCACCACGACATAGGCATCGTCATCGGCGCAGACAAAAACAGGATTCCGAATATTCGACATCTCCTTCTCCAAGACGGCGGAGACACCGGGACTCTTCGGACTACTCCCGGTCTCCCTCCCCAAGACGCAGCCGCCGAGGTAGTTCTCGTGCTACCTCCGTGGCTGATGCAGAAGCAGAAGCCGAAAAGATCGAGAAGCCCTGGTACAAGAAGAAATCTGTCTGGGCTACCGTAGCGAGTGTCGCAAGTGTTGCCGCTCTGGTTCCAACAAGCTTTGCTGCCCGAGCAAGCAACAAAGCGGCGAATGCATCGACTATGGCGGCTAAAGGCTCTATTCGAAGCGCCAATGCTGCGGAACGATCTACTAACGCTGTCGTCAACACAGCTCGGAGTAGTGGCCACCAAGATCATCGTGGACGATACACTGGCGACAGGAAGAAAGAGGGGGAGGAAGACGAAGAAAAAGAGCCGCAACCACTGAGACCTAAGAGCTACGATCGACGAAACGGCGGTGGAGCCTGTCGGCACGAAAGAGGTTTGCTCGAGTATGAACCCCTGCGACGAGCACTTCAATCTGGCGACTATGCCATGGGCTATAGCCGAGCACGAGAGTAAAATGGGCGGCGTCACATGATACCCTCAGGATCCATCTTGGCCCGTCTGTCTTCACTTCCCCATTCGCGGGTGCACGAGTAGCCAAATAGTGCTCGGTGCAGCATGAAACCATGGCGGCATCTCCTTTCACTTACATTCGACCTACGCAGTATCATGTCACTGCTTCTCGAACGTCAAAACCTGGATGTTCCTAACCGTGCTCGTTCGACGTTGGCAAGATCCTGGTCGCTGTCCGAACCGATCCGATCCGATCCGCTCGGCTCCGGAACGTTTGCGGTTTGAGGCTGGAATACCTTGCTTCGCATCACCGTTTCGCCGCTGCAAACTCTGTGTGTCGCCGGACGCAGATGCACAGATATTGTTAGAACCATGCGGATGCCTTGATGTCTTGGCGACGACTCGTGCCACACCTGAGACGGACTTGATTTCGATATTCAGGACAAACGCGTGCGACACGAGCCGTGCATGTGACAACCGGCGCAATGGTCGGGCGCGCAAGCATTCACGCCCAGCGCGTTCGTGGCGCACAGAGATTCATACACTGGCTGCCAGATCTGGCATGGAAACGAGGTGGTGCTATGCCCGTCAACCCCGTTGCGGCCGCACCGCCACTATACCTTGGAACCGATTCTGATAACATCGCGTCTACCGAGTGGGCAATGTTGATGAAGATGTCTCCCAGTGTGTCGCATCGTCAATCACGTCTCCTTCAAGCCATGCGTCTGCTGCCGTATCGTTAGCTTCTGTAGTAGTCAACTAGTGGTAGGACATAACTACCAGAAAGGCGTCTCTCTCTTGCGCCCCAAAATAGCTCTGTTCTGCGGCTATTCAACTAGTTACTGGGGTGTCACCGCCTCTTCCAGCTTGCCGAGGCCAACACCCATCAGCTTCGCCTGCGCCAGTTCGCACTGCACAGCCTGCCGAGCTTCGGCTGCAGCGGGAGGACGCGGCGGCAGGCTTCCAGGTCGGAGGTAGTGTTGTGCGCCAAGACGCGCCCCGTCATCGAGACCGAGTCCCGTCCCGTCCGGGTCGAAACGGCGGCCAGGCTCCTGCCCGCCTGGCGCTGATTGTGTGGGAGCATTGTCACGTCCAGAAACGAACCACCGACGGCGGACGGCGGGGTTGGAAGGCGCATCCTGGCCACGCGGAGATTGTCTTTGCCTCGGGCCATCAGAGCTTCCGGCTGACGACGAGGCCCTGAACAAGCTGTTCCACCCAACCCACGCCTCCGAGAGCTCGGCACATCCGAACCGGTGACATTCGCAGTCGTCCCCGGCGGCGCGAAACGGGGACTTGCGAGGGACGAAGCGAAGGCGGTGTGGGTGGCTGGTGACGAGCGACCACACGAATCACTCCCGCAGCCACCTCGCGCAACCATCCGGGGCTGGATGTTGGCGGAACAGCAGGATCAGAGGAAGCCATCCCAGGCGGACGACGGAGGGAAAGCGGCGAGGCTGGATGCCATCAGGCGTCTGCGCGGGCCTCGACGGCCGCGAGCGCAGAGCTATCAGACAATAGACGGTCTCGCGGCAGATCGCAATGCTGTCGCGTGGTATTGGAGGCTGCTCGCCATATGGTCCTCACTCATGATCTTGGGAGGGTATGAAGTCCTCCTGTGCGACTGCGATCAGGCTCCCCCCCAACCGAGCTAACACAATGAAACAGCTTTCTCATGCTCCCGGCAACATTCGAGAAGGAAGCCAAGCAGGATCTTAGAATCGCGCGAGCCGTTGTTGGAATATCCGCCGTTGCATTACTCGCCGCTGGCTTCTGTTGCACAGCGCTGTTATGCTTCGTCATTCGGAATCCTCTTTTCCAGGCAGAAAACGTCTTCCTTCCTTCCTTGACATCCTGTGCTCTGGGTCTGTTGACCATCTTCTACAATTTCCTGGTCTTCCATCGTTACGAATGGAACACGCCGGCCGTGTTGGCGACAGTAGCAGCTGCGCTCAGCACCACGGTCTACGGAGCGCTTTTGCCCTATACGCAGCGAAAGGTCAATGCTGTCAAGGCGAAGCAACCAGCACCGCCCGTCCCGATGACTCGAATGCAGGATGACAGTGAAGCATCACTCTGGCACGGCCAAGGGACCTCGTACTTTGAGAACTATAATCGCAACATGTTCCCGAGTGCATACAGCGGCACACACGTGCAACCGGCACAGGCACAGCCGGTTCAGCAAACCACATACACCCCAGACTCCATCACCGAGGAAGAGATGCAGCGGCAGCAGATGTTGATGCTCTTGCTCCACAACAACCACGACGTCTCCGCGCCAGATCCCACGTCAAGCACATTCCGCATCGACTGGCAAGGACGAGAAGAGGATGAAGCTCCAGCGCATGGTTACTATGCGCCGAGCTCGGCGTCAGTCACTCCGCTCACTGCCTATCCGCCTCAAGGAACCGCGCAGCAGTGGACCCACGATTTGCAGCCATGGGACGGTGTGTGGCGAGAGGTGCGAAGACCGAACAGTGAAGAGCTCCGGGAGGCAAGAAGACGAGAAATCGAGCGAGGGGCGGCGTTTCGATGACGGTGGTTCGGCGTGATTTCTTGGGCTTTAGCTTTGGCGTTTGGGTTGATGACCGATGGGATACCCAATGTAATCTGGATGTACTGTACGTCAAGGTGGCATAATGTTCTATCAGTGCCGGACAGAATGCAAGGACATGTGGCAGAAATGACCGCCGAACGACGACGACGTGCGTGGGGGGATGCATGTCTCGACCGGTAAATTACGAGCGGAGGCTACGGGACGCCAAACGCCGTGCTCGTACTCAAAAGACCGTCGATGTTTTTTTGATCTCGTCTCGTCACACGCTGGAACATTCTTCCAGCGTCGTCCAGCTCAAGATCGTGTCAAGGAGAAGCCAAGACCGAGCGCGGCGGGAGACGCGTGTCGGGGAAGCATCCACACCGACCTCGCCTCGTGGGCACATGCATGTGGCCATGCACATCCATGCGTGCGGCGTGGACGAAACGTGGGCGTATTCGTGGTAGGATGTTGGGTGGGTGCTGTGCAGTGCAGAAGACGGCGACGGAAAAAAATCTTTATCCCACGTTTGCAGTGACTAACGTTAGTCGACTACGCCAAGTCGGCCTGCGTCGAACTTCGCCGGCCGCGTTTCTTCTGACTCTCCCACGCCCGTGGCATCTCTTTTGCGCACGACAGACCGCGTCGAGCATGTCGGACTCGCTCCCAGGTAGCAGAAAGCTTCCGGCGTCACGACATGATCTCAATACATATTGGGGACGAGTCAAGCACTCGGCCGAGATTGCAGATCCGAGGTGAGGCCAATATCATGCAGCAAGCAAGCGAGCTCTTCCCGATGATTCGGAAGGGTCAGTATCACCCGTTCGCCACCATATCTTGCTTGGCGAGAGGATCGACCGCCGTGATGGCATCGGCTAATCCGCGCTCCCGCAGAACGCTTTTCACCTCGACTGCGGCACTCGAACAGGCCAAGTCACTCCTCACGCAGTACAAGCAGGGCAAGCTGCAGCAGATGACGCCCGAGCTCTGGCACGCGAAGAAGGTCGTCGACGCGACTCTTCATCCAGGTCAGACATGGGAGCCGATTCCGCGAGGACCGAGACTGATTGGTGCAGATACTGGCGAACCGGTCTTCCTCCCATTCCGCATGTCGTGCTTCGTCATGTCCAATCTGGTGGTGACGGCTGGTATGCTGACGCCGAACATGACCAACACGGGAACGATCGCCTGGCAGGTGGCAAATCAGTCCTTGAACGTGGGCATCAACTTCTCGAATGCCAACAAAAGCACGCCGATGGCGACAGGGACGATTGTGCAGTCGTACTTCACGGCCGTGGGAGCCAGTTGTGGTGTGGCCGTAGGTCTCAACGCGATGGTTCCCCGTCTCAAGAGGGTCGGCCCGTCAACCAAAGTTGTCCTCGGCAGACTGGTTCCCTTCGCGGCGGTGGCGTGTGCGGGTGTGCTGAACGTGTTCCTCATGCGCGGCGAGGAAATCCGGAGGGGCATCGAAGTCTTTCCGAGCGAGTCGGAGGCGGATCGAAAGAAGCGCGAAGACGCAGGGATGGCTCTCGAGCCCGTCGGCAAGAGCAGGAAGGCCGCGACTCTTGCTGTGGGCGAGACCGCGGTGTCACGGGTGCTCAACGCCACGCCTATCATGGTGATGCCTCCCTTGGCTCTCGTCCGGCTTCAGCAGACCGCATGGCTCAAGGCTCGGCCGCGGATGGTGCTCCCCGTCAACCTGGGCCTGATCCTCACCACGAGCATATTTGCACTCCCGTTGGCACTGGCTGCCTTCCCGCAGCGACAGGCTGTCAAGGCCACCAGTCTGGAGAGGGAGTTCTGGGATCTTGGTGGGGAAGGAGGGCTGCTTGAATTTAATCGTGGACTCTAGCCGTGTCCGGCGCGCCAGCACCACGGCCGGCGCACGGAGAGACGTTGGACGAGGTGTCGAAGCAGCATGGAATGTGAAATGTACAGGGCGCTCGGGCCAGTATCACAATGGAACGCTTAGCTTTCAACGCTCGATGTGCATGTGAACGTGAGGCCTGGCCGCAGTCTGGGCTGTGAACACACGACTGACATCTCGGCCGAGCTGCCTTCCGCTTCGTGATCCCACCAACTTGGCGAGAAACGCGACGGGGCGTTGTCGTGGTGACGTGGGGGTTTGGGGTGACATCAGTCGGAGGAGTTTCCAGCCACGGCGATTTGGATGTGCATGTCACCGCGAACCGCCCATCCGTCCATCACCTGTGCCGTGTGCATCTCCCCGGTTCCGTTTGCGACGCAGGCTGCGACTCCCGCGTGTATTTCCCAGTGTGCGACCGCGCGGCGAGCGGCAGCGCCACCACCGCAACAGTCGTTCGTCTCCGCCGTTCTGCTGCCCTCAACCGCCGGCCGGCGACGACGACCGCCGCTTTCAGCGCCGCGTGCGAAACGCGCAACGCGGGCCTCCACCCATCGGTTGCGCCGCCCAGCAGACAGACACGCCGGCACACACGCCGGCACACGCCGACGCCATGGCTGGGCCTCAGGTCTATCTGCGGCCGGCATCGCACGGCTTCGTGCAAAGCATCTTGCACCCGGCGCCGCTGCCACGCGCACTTCCGCCGCCGGTCCGAGAACGATCGTTTCGGGCGCCGTTCGGCATCGATCAGGACCTCTTCCACCTGGCTCTGCGGCCGCACGTGCCCCTCCTGTTCGCCGGCGCGTACCTGGCCAGCGTCTTTGCCCTCAACGCATACAATCGCAAGCACGGGCACAAGCCGTGGCGCATATCTCAGCGACGGGGGTTCCGCGCCTTCGTCATCGTCCACAATGCAGTCCTTGCGCTCTACTCGGGCGCAACCTTCGCGGCCATGTGCAGAGCCATCGCGCACACATGGCCCGGCTTCCATCCGGACACCGGACTGGCTGGTATGGCCGACGCGCTGTGCAAGATCCATGGCCCGCGGGGATTCGGAGACGCCACCGCATTCAACACGACGGTCAATATCTGGGAGGCGAAGAATGCTCTGATCAAGCTGGGCCCCGATGGCACCCCCGACCCGACTGATGTCGGCCGCCTGTGGAACGAAGGCCTCGCGTTCTGGGGATGGATGTTCTACGTCAGCAAATTCTACGAGGTCATCGACACCGCCATCATTCTGGCCAAGGGCAAGAGGAGCAAGACCCTGCAGACCTACCACCACAGCGGCGCCATGCTGTGCATGTGGGCTGGCATCCGCTTCATGAGCCCTCCCATCTGGATGTTTGTGTTCGTGAACAGCTTCATTCACGCGCTCATGGTGAGTCCCAGTCGCGGGCCTGTGCGACCAGGCGATCTAACCCATCGCAGTACCTGTACTTCACCATTTCTGCGCTCGGCTACAGCGTCCCTGCAGCATTGAAGCGCACTCTGACCACCATGCAAATCGCACAATTCATCTGGGGCGCGACCTATGCCGCCATGCACCTCTTCATTCGATACGACGTTCCCGTGCTCACTCCTTACCGAGTCGCCGTGACCGTGTCCTCGGCTTTCGCCAGCGCCACTTCGACGGTCGCCGCCGCCACTTCGACCGTCTCCAGCGTCATCGCAACGCCTTCTGCATACGACTGGCTTGCGTTTGGGAAGAAGATGCTCCTTCGTGGTCTCGGCGAGGAAGGTTTGGCAGAGCGCGTCGCACTTCACAACCATCACAGTCAGAGCTTAGCAGATCGGGCAGCTGAGGTTATCCCGAAGGTGGAAGAGAACATTCAGCAGTTCCAAGAACGCGTGGAACCCGTTTACGAAACGAGGTGGCGCCAGGACTGGACCACGACCAGCTGCATCGACACTTCTGGCGAAGCATTCGCCATCTACGTGAATCTTCTCTACTTGGCGCCCTTGACCTTCCTTTTCGCCCGCTTCTTCCTCCGGGCTTACACGAGCTGGGGCAAGCCACGCACTGTGAGGAAAACAGTCGAGGCTGTGAAAAAGGGAGAGCAGAAGACCGAGGAACGCGTCGAGGAAATGGGAGAACGATTGGAGAAGAAGCTGGAGCAAATCGACTCCAAGAATATCCACGCACAGCTCCGCAGAGACGTGCAAGCCATGAAAGACGGCACATTCGGCGGGGAACGACGGGTTGGCCAGCAGGGCACTGCCATTGAGCGCAAGGTGGAGAATGTGATTGAACGAGCACAGCAACAGACCAGGCGATTGGCAACCCATGCAGAGAGTGTGTCATCCACTGTGTCATCGCGGGCCAAGCAGCAAGCCAAGAAGGCTGGCAGTGGTGCGAGCAGTCCTCGCAAGCAGTCACCCAGCAAGCAGGGCTCGAACGGTGCGGGCAGGTACGCTTCGAACGACTCCTTGAGTACACCGGGCGAGCGGAAGGATTTCGCAACCAAACTGGAACCAATGCCAAGCCGAGAAGCACTCGTCGAGCCTAGCGAGAGCTCTGAGAGTGCGGCGAAGCAAGAAGACAACCTTGCAGACACGCAATCCACACGGCCAGGGACGGACGAAGGCGAGGATAAGCAGAATCAAGCGCCTTCAGAGAACACCGAGCAAAGCGTTCGAACCAGCGCAAGCAGTGGCTTCCCAGCAGATTGCCTGAGCAGCCGAGAGCAAAGCGACGACGGCTCAGCAGGCAGCGCCGATGGAGAGCAGGCTTGCGTGTCCGTCCCGTCGATTGACGACACGGACGCTATGGGCAAGTCGGGTGCAATTGTCGAACTCGTGGCAGAGAAGGCCGAAGAAGCGAAAGAGGGGGCGCAGCAACTGAAAGAGGAGCTGCAGGAAAAAGTCCCGGGTGATGACATGCCACGGTTCGTGCCTCCAAGCGCACCGGCTCAGAACGAGAACGAGAATCCGCTTGAAGGCTCCGTCCGCCTTTTTAGCGATGACTGAGCATCCAACTGCGAGGTGCAGACGTTGCGATCCCCAGATACCTTATCAGTCTTGACAAGGCTCACGCCCTGTGCCTATTAATGAAACCAGAAAGACTTTCCCACCAGCGTGTTGACTATACTACCATTCCTCGTCCGTTTCTGGACGCTGCTCGAGACATCATGCCACGTCCGCACCGCCTACCAGAACAATGAAACGCAGGACGGATCCCCGAGGATCCTTTGTGAGTAGCCGCCAAGAGGAAAGTCGACATGCCTGCGCCCCAGACGGCCCATTGTCAAACGGACGGGAACGGAATGCGACTTGCCACCTCGAAGTTCTCCTCCCCTGCGATGCTGCTGACGCCCACCACAACACCACCAGCCTTACATGGCACTCAGCATCTCACCGAGCCCCTTCTGGGGAGGCAATAACGGAAACTGGTAGGTGAGCATTCACCACTCATATAGACCCCATGACTCACACACACACATGCAGGTCAACCATTCGCCTCGTCCTCTCGCCCTCGAATCCACAAATCCTCAACGTCTTCCCGTCATTCCTCACGTCCCAAATCTGGGTCCCGACCGCCCAGGGCTGCACCGACCGCGCCGTCCTCGGCACCGTCTCCGCCAGCCAATGCGCCAGCCGTCGCGGCGGCGTGTACAATGCCACCGCATCCCGCGAAGCCACGACGCACGGCGTGGCCGCGCTGCCCGTCTCCGGACGCCCCGCGGTGTTCGGAAGCGACAATGCCAGCTTCGGCGCGCTCGCGGTGGGCCGACAAATCGTCGCGGGCTTCACCACCCTCCAACCCTTCCTCGGCAGCGTCGGACTGTCGGCCGTCCCGACCACCCTCCCCTGGGACACGCCGGACAACGCGACGCGCGTCGGGATCCTGTCGGACCTGTGGCAACGCGGCCGCATCGCGAGCCGCGTCTGGGGATGCAACGTCGGCGCCTCGTACCGGCACACGGCGGCGAGTGTGACGCTGGGCGGATACGACGCGAGCCGCGGGAATCGATTCGACGAGCATGGAAGAGGAGGAGGAGGAGCACCCGGCGACGGCGGCGGCGGCGGCGTGTTGACGGTCCCCATGAACGCGGACCGCGCCGTCACCGATGGGGACCTCCTCGTCGAAATCCGAGGCGTCGGCATCGGTGCCGATGCGCAACCCCAGCCGGGCTTGCCCGTGACCGCGGTCGTGGATTCTCTGATGCCGGACCTGTTCCTGCCGGACGCGACGTGTGCGTATTTCGAGCGCGAGTTTGGTCTGAGCTGGGACGGCGCCAGTCGGAGGTACTTTGTCAACGAGACGCAGCACGAGCGCCTGCTGGCCCTGGACAAGACGGTCCGCATCGCGGTGGGGATCCCCGGTGGCGGGGGTGGTGGTGAGGACGGGGACCGACAGACCACCATCACGCTGCCGTATGCCGCCTTCGATTTGCAGGTGTCGTGGCCGCTGAATGGAATCACGGGACCGGAGGGGAGGAAGAGGTATTTTCCTCTGCAGAGGGCCAGCCCGCCTTACTATCTGGGAAGGGCGTTCTTGCAGGAGGTCTATCTTGCCGCGGACTACGAAAGGAGGCAGTTCAATGTCAGCCAGGCGCGGTGGCCCACTGACGGCAAGGCGGACATCCGGGTGGTCACGTCTTCTTCGAACACGACCGCGGTGGCGACGCCGGCCGCCGCGGGCGAGAAAGCATCGGAACTCGGTGGCGGGGCCGTTACCGGTGTCGCTCTCGGAGTGGTGGGAGCCCTTGCCATCGTGGGCCTGGTGTGGTGGTTCCTGCGAAAGAGGAGGCGGGCCGACGCATCCCAGACGGCACGGGTCATCTCCCGGCCCAACAACATCGGCAGCTCGTTGTTTGGGCCACCGCCTTCGATGCCGCCCGCGGGCACTCGCGTCGAGGAGGAGACTCCGGCCTTGAGCGGCACATCGTCGGACCACAGCACCCACCCGTCCGACCCCGCTCCACCCACCGCCACCAGCGCGAGCGACAGCTGGAGAACCACGCTGTCCGGCCGGCATGAGCTTGCCACACCACAATCGTCCCGATTCGTGAGCCCCGACTCCGAGCGCGGTGCGACGGCGCGGCCGTCCGGCTGGACGAACCCTCGCACCGCACCGGCCGTGGCCATGGACGCACCGCCGGTCGAGCTCCCCGCATACGAGAACGAGAGATTGTTGAGGCGACGGCCTTCTTCGTCTCCGGATCGGTTTTGAGGGGACCACGGTTGCGGAGCAGGTCGAACGCCCCCCCCCCTTTTTTTTTGTTACCCGAGCCAGTGCCATGGATATATATGTATATATATATATATTTAGTTTCTTCCTCACTCGCTGGTCGGGTCCACTTCCTGTATCGCCGCAGCCTTGCCGTGTGATCTCGGCCCGTTGAGCAAGCGCGACAGCACATGGCGCTCGCCGTCCGAATCCCCGGCCGCGTCCTCGCTGCCGCTGCTGCTGCTGCTGCTGCCGCCGCCGCCGGCCTCGACCGGGGCGCGGGTGACGATGTCTGCTTTCGCGCTCGGCGGCTCGGCTTTCGGCTCGAGCACGCCGAGGGCGAGGTTCATCTCAATGTGCGGCTCGCCCTCGGCCACGTGCTCCATGCTGCGCGGCGCGGCTTCCAACTCGCGGTTGGCCTGGCGCAGCATCGGCAGCAACCGGTCCAGCCGGGCGTGCAACGCGTGGGCATGGCTCCGCACCCGGGCCGCGTCCATGTCCGGCTTGGGCGCCGCGCCGCCCACGGCGACGATTGACGCCGCGCCTGTCGCCGTCTCGCCGTCGCGGGCGCGGTCGTCGGAACGCTCCGCGTTGGAACTCCGCTCGTCGTCGTCGTCGTCGTCGTCCTCCTCCTCCTCCTCCTCCTCCTCCTCCGCGCTGGAACTGCCGCGAGAGCCGGAGCGGGGGCTTGTGGCCGCCGTGTCCACGGACGCGGCCGGACTGCTCTCCAAGGCCGATGCTTCTCCGGATACAGACGCGGTGGAAGTATCGCTCGCGGCGCGGATGGGCCGGGTTCGAGGATGTTTCGACGTCTGCCTTGAGGGTCGTGCGGGCGCAAGATCGGCTTCGGTCCAACTGCGCTTCGGGGCCATGTTGCAGGTCGCGAATGGGTGCGTGGAGCGAATTCTGGTGGTCGGCCATCCGAACATGTACCAAGCCTCCGCTCGGCCCTGGTCAACGGCTAGCGCACACGGAACGGACTCGCGGGAGATGACAACATGGGCGGCTTCGCCGCACCATCGATGATGCCACCACGTGCGATGTGAACAATGGAGAATCGAGCGCTGTGCGACTGCTATGTAGTAGGCTACGAGGGGTGTCGCATGCGCCGAGCCCGTCAGCAGGCGACCTGATCTTCCAAGTCTTCCGGAGCACAAGTCTTGATCTCGACACCCGACCCCCCCTCACCGTCCGCCGCCGGTTGCTCTGCGTTGTTGTCCTTCTTGAATTGTTCCACATAGTCCTCCCAGAGCTCCCCGACACAGTGATCCTCGCAGCACGTCCTGAACAACTTTTCCTCGTCGTACTCGCCTGCCCGCAGACACGCATTGATGTGCCGCACCGTGCCCGGTCCGAACCGGGTTTCCAGATACTCCAAGAAGAAGCCGGTGTGCTGATATCCTCGATTCCAGTCACCATCGGCGTCCCGCTTCCAGTGCTTGGCCGCGAGTCCGGCTCGCAGACGCACCCAGTCGGCGATGCCTTCGATCAAGCCGCCGTCGCAAGTGCCTTCGGCGTTCCACTGGAAGCAGTGCACGAGTTCGTGACAGATGACCCCGAGCAGCTCGTCCCGCTGGGCATCGCCGCGAGGCCGTTGGATGTAGTTCAGGTTGAAGTGGATTTCCTTGTGGTCGTCGTCCAGGTCGATGCCGGTGGTATACGCCACCCCGTCGTCCATTTCTCGCACAACCACAGTGACGGAGCGGGTGCCCGGGCATTTCGAATCCATGGTGTAGAGCAGATTCAAGACATTCTGTGCTTGTTCTTCGAGGTCCTCGTCGGCTTTGATCTGGGATAGGAACACGGAGCTGCCCGGGTGGGCCAAGTCGTTCAATTGGAGCCTCAGCTTGGGAGTGGCGAACTTGTGCTTCCTGATGGGCCGCCGGGTGGAGGCGTGGGAGACAGCGTACTCGATCGGTGGTATGGCCGGCATTCCGCTGATGGACCCAGGCACGGTGTACAGGGGGGAAAGGTCATGGAGCAGTCGTCCGTGATCCCTTGGGTAGTTATTGTTTGAACTAACTCGCTATAGCTACTCGTTCGTTGGTGAAATGTACCGACCTAACAGACCTTGGTTAGTGATGGTTAGTTAACCAACCAAGTAAAGAGTCAACAAGGAAGAGAGCCAATTTTCGCAGCATAACTGCATTAGTCCGCAGGGTCCAAGGCAATGTGGAAGTGAAGACGCCCGATGGGGGTGGGAGCACGGTTGCCCAGGCGAACTTTGTTTGGCATGCGCTGGTGGGCTGCTGGACCTGTACCCTGGTGCCTACGTACGCACCAGCATCCAGGGCAGCACATCGGCGGCAGCACGCACATCGGCGGCAGCACATCGGCGGCCAACACTGCCAACACTTCCAACACTGCCAACACTTCCAACACTGCCAACACTGCCAACACACACACACACGGGTCTTTCGCGCCACGACCAGCGAACCGCAGACCGTCCCACCGCGAGGCCATGGACCAGGCGGCGGTCACTCTGCTGAGCACGCTCAAGAAGCCCGCCGGACAAACCGAAGCCAAGATCAACGCGCTGAACGCGCTCAAGTCCGACATCAAACACTACCGAGTGCCCGAATCGGCCCAGGCCAGCATCTTCGAGTGCATCCGGCTGTGCATCACCCAGCAGGCGTCGTCGACGCTCACGAGCACCGCGCTGTCGACCCTCGGCCACTTGCTGAAGCGGCTCAAGATCCAGGACACCAGCGGCCACGCCATCACCGCCTTTGCGCCGCGGCTGTTCCCCGCCCTCCAGGACCGCCTGGGCGACCTGCGCGAGTCCGTGCGCACCGCCACGTCCCAGGCCCTGTGCGACCTCTACCCGTTCCTGACGAGCGATGTCGAGCAGATCGTTCGCGACGACGCGATTGGCGGGTCCAACGCGCGCGCGAAGGAGGCCGGCATGCGATGGGTCGTCAAGATGCACAACGACGAGGGCATGCCCTTCAAGAGCTACACCCAGGCGTTGGTGGCGAGGCTGGAGGATGCGGATGGCACGGTGCGGGAGGCGGCCAAGGCGGTGGTGATCGAGCTGTTCGCTGACGCGCCGGCTCCCGCGAAGAAGGACTTGCAGCGTCAGCTGAAAGCCTTCAATGTCCGCCACTCCATCGCCGGCCAGATTCTCGCCGCGATTGGCGTGGAGAGTGGGGGGCCAAGGCCTCCGACCGCGGCCCACCCCCCGCAGCCTTCGCCACAAATGACTGCGTCGACGCGATCCTTGCCTGCGATCGACCATGCCGCGCTGCTGGCCGAGAGCATCAACAGCGAGGCCGCCAAGCCGCCACCGCAGGAAGCCGTCCCCATGGATCCCATATACGTGGATTCGCGATCGGAATTGGACGACATCTTCCTGGAAATGCGACCGCACTTTGAGGGCAAAGAGACGGAGCACAACTGGATGCCACGAGACAAGGCCGTCACGAAGCTGCGGCGCATCCTGAAAGGCAATGCGCCAAACGAATATCACCACAATTTCATGGCGGGAATCAAAAGCATGGTGGAAAGCATCAACAAGGTCTCCAATTCGCTGCGAACCACCATGTCCACCAATGGCTGCCAGCTGGTGCAAGAGCTGGCAAAGACTCTCGGCCCCGCGCTGGATCCGCACGTCGAGATTTTCTTGCAGACATATATCAAGATGAGCGCGGCGACGAAGCATATTGCCGCGGAGAACGGCAAGGCTACTGCCAACGAGATCTTCCAGAACTGCTCATACAACATCCAAATGATGCGGCACATCTGGTTTGCCGCGCAGGAAAAGAACGTGCAGCAAAGGCAGTGTGCGCCGCTCTGGCTGACGACGGTTCTGAAGCGACAGGCGAGCTACAAGAGCAGCTTTGAGAGCTCGGGTGGACTCGAGCTTGCCGAGAAGTCGATCCGGAAGGGTCTCGACGATGCCAATCCCAAGGTCAAGGAGGCGACGCGCGCGACGTACTGGACTTTCGCCAAGACATGGCCGGACAAGGCGCAGAAGGTGATGAACGATCTCGATGCGAAGTCGAAAGCGGCGCTGGAGAAAGATGTACACAACCCAAACGCCGCCCTGCACGCATCCGTGGGCACGGCGTCCGCTGCTTCACGAGCTGGAGGCGCGGGAAGTCGCACGGCCCTGCGAGACATGATGGCCGAGAAGCGGAAAGCCGCCGGCAAGCTTCCCTTGCGACCCAACTCGGCCATGGCAGATCTGTCCCCGGCCAAGCAGAGATCGACTCCGATGGCGAATGGCACGGGTCGGGGCCCGTCGAATTTGTCCAAGGTGACCAATCGACACGTCTCGACCACTTCCAACGCATCGACTGTGGAAGCGTCAGAACCCGCCGCGGGCGCCAAGAAGGGTCGCAGCCTGATGTCGGGGCCAGTGCGGCGACCACGAAGACCGGAAATCGCCCGGCCTCAAACCGCCGATCCTTATGCTTCGCGGCGTGTGCTGCGACCGACCACGCCCGCTTCGAATGGAAGTCCAGGAGGAAGTCCCGAGCGCGGGACGGGTGCGTCAAAGGCATCGGGTGCTACGGGGTCGAGTGCGGCGCGGAGCAGGGCGAAGACGTCGGGGAATGCACGGGGCACCTCTGCCCGAGGGAGTCCCGTCAGAAGTCCCGTGTTGCCTCGAGGGCAGCCGCCACCTGCCCACAGCTCGCGACCGACCAGCAAGGGCAGCGAGACGATGAGCAGCATCCGGGAAGATGACTTGACGATGGTGGTGCCCAAGGGCGCCACAGCACGCGCTTGCTTTTCTCCCGGCCACAAACGGCCTGGTGTGGGAGAAACACGATCCGTCGACAGCGGCGTGCCCGCGACGGCCGACGACGAAGGCTTCACCATGGTGATGCCCAGTCTCGCCCATCAGCCACGAGCACCATCGCCTCGGACATACCGCGCCTCCATCCGAGACATGTTTGCGGACGCTCGCACCAAAGGCCGATTGTCGCCCGAAGTCCAGCGCATGGTGGCCCACCGTCGATCGGCAAGCCCGGAGGACCATGGCCACGGGCAGCTGCCTCACGGGGGTGCTGTGAAAAGCGCGGAGGAGGTGGAGATCTACGAGGATCCTTTCACCGACAACACCCGCCCGCCCGCGGGCGAAGACGATCGGAAAGTGCTGGGAGAACTGGCCGTCAACGAGAACAATCGGCCGCAGAGCCCCGAGCAGAGCTTGGGCTCCAGCAGTAATAGCGCCGGAAGCCCTCGCCAAGCCGGAAGCCCGGGCGCCACACCGCAAGAGCGGGCCGAAGTGATGAGGAATCGACGGTTGCTGTCGTCCGGCATCGGCCGCATTCGTAACAAAACGCTCGATGCGCACGGGTTTCGTCGGGTTCAGGACATTGTCAAGTGCCGGAGCGATATATGGGACGGCGGCAAGAAGTACGACGAACTCATGCTGGTGCTTCTCGAATACCTCCGGACCTTCGCGCACGACCCCCGACTGAGCCAGCTCCCGGCGAGCAAGAGTGCCGGTCTCAAAGCTCAGGCGCTGGGCGTGGTGCGTGCTCTCCTGACCCTCTCGCCCAAGCACGCGACTTCGTGGTACGACAAGGCTCTGGCGGCCGTGCTGTGCACGCGCGAGGGCGTCGACGCCAGCAGCCACCTGGTCACGGACATGCGACGCACGGCGGATGAAATCGTCGCCCACGCCGCCCCCGACACGTGCATCGACTCGATGCTCGAGCTCTTGCCGGAGCACGCGGCCGGCGCGTCACAGGCGATCGCGACCGACGTCTTGCGGAGTTTGCAACGACTGGTCTCTCGAGCGAAAGCATGCGAGCTGGACCTGGGCGACGCGCGACGGGCCCGCCTGGCCCAGACTGCCGCTCGACTGCTGGAAAGCGACATGGTCGAGGTGCGGAAAGCCGACGTCGACTTTGCCAGCGAGCTGTTCGATACCTTCGAAGCCTCGAAAGCTGCTTTCTGGACCGAGTTCCAAGGCCTCGACGAGGGACGATTGAACATCCTGACCTTTTACATCGCCAAGAAGGGCAAGGAGGTCGGCGAGCAATGACGTCCTGCCTGGGCTGGGCTGGGCTGGGCTGGGCTGGGCTGGGCGTGACTCCGGTGGCCGAGGAAGAAGGAGGGGGAGGAGGAGGAGGAGGAGGAGGAGGAGGAGGAGGAGGAGGGAGGAGGAAGATGAGAGAGAGATATATATTTATATACATCGGGACGGTGGCATGAATGGGCGGCGGGAAAGCGCTGGACGTGGGGGCACGGAAGGCACGCGGGGAGCGTGCTCAGCTGAGACGACATTTTTCGTACCTTTCGTACCTTTCTCGCGCGGGGAGTGGGGTCGATGCCCGTTCGGGATGTAGCTTGAGCCGACGCTCGCACCATTGAAAGATGGTGAGGCACGGACCGACGTGTTGTGGGAGGGGGGATGCAGTTTGAAGCTGGCCACGGGCCGCGCACAGTGCCGGACCCCGTCCCTTGCAGCAGCGCACCGGTCGAAGCGCCGGTGTTTGGCCAGGCGAGGGCCCGGCTGCCGCGGCTGCGTGCGCTGGGCTCTGCTGCGTGCGGTCCGCTTGGCTCCGCCGAGCGGAGCGGCACGCGCCTGGTTCGCCTGGGGCCTGGCCGGCGGCGGCGGCAGCGGCGGCGGCAGCGGCGGCGAGTCAGTCGTCGTGCGAAGCGAGATGAGACGGAGAGATGGATGGGGCGGCGAGAACAGAACCGGCGGCGGCCGGCAGCAGACGCGGCGGCCACGGGCGGGCCCGGCGGTGGCGGTGGGAGCAAGGAGGACGGCGTGTGGCGGGGGCGCGGGGGCGCGGGCTGCTCCTGCCACACGCGCCGGCGGCGTTGCTGACAGAGTCACACCGCATCGCCGAGTGGGTGAGCGGAGTTCGCTAGCAGCCGAACCCTGAGCTTCAGCAGCGCAGCCATACATATACATATATACATATACATGCACAACCCGTCCGTCACCGTCCGTGCTCTCGCTTCCCCGCCCCGCCGCCGCCGCGCCTGTCCTGTCCTGTCCTGTCCTGTCCTGTTCTGTCCGGTCCTGTCCTCCGCCGCCGCCGCCGCCGCCGCCAGCCTGCACCGCTGCGCCGCTGCACCTCTCCGCCTCTGCGAACCCGCCGCGCCCACCACCCGACGCTCGCCTGCCTGCAGCTGCGCCGGCACTGCCCCCACGCTCGTTCCGCACTCGTTCGCTGTGCATGCTCTTCCCGCCGCCCGTCGCCCGCCCCGCCCCGCCCCGCCCCGCCCCGCACAGCACCCCAGCGCAGCTGCCGCAGACCGCGAGCGGGCGCGCAGCACACAGAAGCCGCATCGTCCCGCCGGCCCCGACACGCCGCCCAGCGCATGACCGCCGCCGGGGCGAGGCTCCGTCCACACCGCCTGCAGCACGGCGACGGCCACCATGCAGTCGCCCACCGCATACCCGGAGTCGCCCACGGAGCAGGAGGACGTCGTGTATCCGTGTAAAGGGTGTGGAGAGGTGAGCTTGCGCGCGGCGAGCCGCCCGTCGTGCACGCGATCGCAGGTCTGACCACGCCCGCCAGATTCTGGAGGAGGGAAAGGCGTTTGAACTCGGTACGTATCCCCCCTGGCCCGTCCTCCGCGCGGCGCGCCATATCGCCCAGCGCCGCGGAGGAGCCGGCGAGCGCCGCTGACGGCCGCACAGCCGGCAACCGCTGGCACATCGACTGCTTCCGATGCAACACCTGCGGCACCCTGCTCGACTCCGACGCGAACCTGTTGCTGCTCGGCGACGGCAGCCTGATCTGCAACAACTGCACCTACAGCTGCAATGCCTGCGGCAACAAGATCGAAGACCTCGCCATCTTGACCGGCGACCAGGCCTTCTGCTCGGGATGCTTCCGCTGTCGCAACTGCAAACGCAAGATCGAGAACCTGCGCTATGCCCGCACCTCTCAGGGCATCTTCTGCATGAGCTGCCACGAGAGCTTGATGGCGCGGCGGCGGAAGAAAACGCGCACGCCCAAGCCGCAGCCGCCTGCGGGCACCGCCGCCGCGGAAAAGGCGCTGCCGTCCCTCCCACCCGGTGCCGCGACCTCCAGCGCTTTCACCCCCGAAGCCGACACGCCGGATGAGCCCTACGCGGACGCTCCGACGCCGCAAGGCTACGTCTCGCCCAAGGAGCGCCACACCACATCGCGCAATGGAGCCACCTCCCACCACTACAAGCGTGACGTGTCGCCCTTGTCCGACGACCCTCGCCGAGGTGAGTTCACCAGTGCGCGCCCGCTCCTGATGCTCGATCGTGAATGTCTAACCATTGGTGAACGGTGCAGATGGCCCGACCTTGCCCGCGAGCACCTACGGCGAAAACAGGCCTTCGACCCTACCGAGCTCCGTCGATGACGATGCTTCCGAACGCGGTTATCTGCCCATGGCCTTTGATCCGACGCCCGTCACTGCTCCACCTGTACAGCAGCAGCAGCAGCAGCAGCAGCAGCAGCAGCAGCAGCAGCAGCAGCAGCAGCAGCAAGCGTCGATACCTCGAAAGCAGCTTGCCAGAGCTCCCGACCCATCCTCTCCTGCGCACAAGGAGAACCAGCCTCCTCGAGATTATTTCGGCGTGAATGGCAAGTCGTCTGCAAAGCCGCCGTCCGGAGACGCCTCGCGTCACGATGCGCGATTAGGAGCCGAGACAGCCTCCTCGAGATCCCTTTCCACCGAACGCGAGCCAGACCGAGATCGCTCGGCCAGCCTGTCCAAGCCCAGTCCGCACATTCTGTATCAAGAGAAGGGCAGGAGTCGAAAGCGTGACACGTCGGGCAACAATACCCCGGTCAATGGATTGCGAGCCGCTTCACCTGTCGTTGAGCCGAGAGAACGAACGGGCCAGCCGCAATCGCATCCTCCGGCCACGGATGCTCGGGCGGCGAGCGAGAACAGCCCGCACGACGCATTCAGGCTACAAGATGTACCGGAGTCCAAGAAGGCCGCTTCGCGAAAGAGCTCCAAAGCAGCGCTGAACTCACCTCTGTTGGTCTCGCCCGTGGAGAAGACCGCGCGAGAGGACCACTCGAGCAAGCCGATATCGCCGGTATCGATCAGCTCCCAGAACTCCGGGGTGAACCCTTTCGACGATCCACGACGGAAAGAAGCACCGATTCCTGGGGTCACGCCCGCGCAACCCATACCGCCAAGGCACGCCGACCGGGGGGTGCCACTGCGAGGAGACTCCCTGACTGCTGCTGCGCGGAAACCCAAGCCGCCCACTCCGATCGCGACCTCGGCGTCGACTCAAATCCAGGCGCCGCATGCGCGAAATCGATCTCTGTCGTCCGTACCATCTTCATTTGCAGACGCACAGAGCACGTTATCCCGAGACACCGGCCTTCTCGAAGCAGACCCACTATCCTCCGCACCTCCACGAGCCAGCTTTGACGCGCCTCCGCCACGGGCAGCGTCGCGGCCCAGTGCGCCGAGCAAGTCGGTTGCCAACGACGACTTCATCGCGCCGAGACATGCGCCACCGCCGCCGCCAGTCGCGGAGAGGCACCACAGACGTAACGAATCCATCACTACGCTCCAGAGCGACGATGGACCGTCGATGGACGGACTGCACTCTCCATCGTTGCGCAGTGCTGGACTGCCCAAATACAGCTTAGACGGCGGCTTTTCCATGGACGATGAGATGGGCCGAATCCTTCGCGGCGACCCCGGGCACGCGGGCGACGGCGGTCCGGGCTCCTCGTCGCCATCTGTTCTGCGCCGAGTGTCGAATGCTGTCAAGCACGGGAGAAGTTTCAGCGACCGCGCCGTGACGCAAGGTGGGCGATCGCCGAGGAATGCATCGCTGGACGTCGGCACACCCGCCGTCACGAGCCCAAGTTTGAACATCAGCTCCCCGACGGGCATCGATGGGCTGGATGCTCTGCGCTTATCCTTGCGACGTGCGCAAAACCACATCGCGGAGCTGGAGGCCGAGAAGTTGTCCTTGCAGGAGAGGCTGGATGCACCGGAACTCAAGAGCGTCAACAACGAGCTGCGGGAGAAGCGCTCTACCATGGCATTCCTCGACACTCAGCGTGAAATGGTGGTGCGGGAACTCGAAGTCATGACCGAGCATCTGGCCCAAGCCAAGGACAACGCCCAGCCGCTGGATCTGGGCTCCATGAAGACCGATATCTTGCGGGATTTCGCAACATCTCTTCAGCAGCTCAAGGACAGCATGGGATCGCAGATCGAAGATTTGATGCACAAGCGCAACGAGTTGACGGACGAGATCGGAAACCTCATCCAGATGAAAGACAAGGGTTTCCAGGAATACGAGTCGCTCTCGTCCAAGAACACGCAACTTGCACAACACAACAACGAACTCATCCGCAGCATCCAAGGCATGTACCAGGAGTACCGCGCACCGAACGGCACACCGACCGCCGCGAACGGACTTGGGATTTCCGGCGCAGCTGTCAAAGCCGATGCCACTCCGTCGGAAATCCGGAACCTCAACCCCGTCGTGACCGATGCGTCGATGCCTCATCTGTTGCAAGACCCCGAAGCCGAACCCGCGACCATTCTCACCGCGCCCCAGGTGGTAAACATACGCAAGGGCGCTCAACCGAAGAAGTTCAATTGGCGTCGAGGGGGTGAGAAGGTGGCGGGCAAGGTCACCAAAGGCATCAAAGGCGCATTCGTGGGACAGGAGCCCAAGCCCAACGGTTCGGGACAGTACGCGATCGGCGTGCCGTACAGTTCGACACAGGCCGTTGCAGGCAGCGAGCAAAGCAGCATCACCAGCAAGAACACCCCCTTCGGCGACGACGGCAAGGGCTACGCCTTCTTGAATGCCAAGAACGGCGGCATCAAAGGGGGTCTTGGACATCTCAAGGGCGACAGCAGCAGCAACCTCGCATTGGACGCCTCGGGTGGGTATCGTCACGATCGTGCTGGACCTGTCCGCTCGCTGACCGGAACAGTGCTTTTTGGCTCGGAACTTTCTGCGCGATGCGACTACGAACGACAAGTGGTACCTGGCATGGTGGTGCGATGCATCGCGGAAGTCGAACGCCGGGGAATGGATGTGGAAGGCATCTATCGCAAGTCGGGTGGCGCCGGCCAGGTCAAGAACGTGCAGCTGGGGTTCGAAAAGAACAACAACTTCGACATTTCCGACGACGAATTGGACATCCACGCGGTCACCAGCGCGCTCAAGCAATACCTCCGCAAGCTCCCGACCCCACTGATCACCTACGACGTATACGAATCACTCCTCGAAGCCGGCCAGGTGCAGGATCGAGAAAAGCAAGGACAGGCGCTGAAGGCCGCGGTCGAAAGCCTCCCCGACGCCCACCGCGACACCTTGTCCTACCTCATGGTCCACCTGGCCAAGGTCATGGCACACGAAAGCCACAACCTCATGACCCCGCTCAACCTCGCCGTCGTGTTCGCCCCCACCATCATGCGACCGCTGAGCATCGAGCGCGAGATGAGCGACATGCAGGTCCAGCGCACCGCCGTGCAAGCCATGCTGGAGCATCACCGAACCGTCTTCTCCGACGACGAAGACTAGGACCACGGGCCGACGACGATGAGACAGGATGATGAAATTTTTTTTTTCTTTTCTTTTCTTTATGCCGATGACGTTTGGGTACCTCCCGGTTGTTGTTTTTTTTTTTTTTTTTTTTTTTTTTTTTTTTTTCCTTTTTTTCGAACTTTCGAACTTTCGACCCCTCTCTCTCTCTCTCTCTCTCTCTCTCTCTCTCTCTTTTTTTTTTTCTCCGCGGCCGCCCCAGGAAATCACGACGTTTCGCCGCCGCTTCTTCTTCTTCTTCTTCTTCTTCTCCGACGACGACGACGACGACGACGAACATGAATCTCGGCCCGATCGATGATGACGATGACGACGACGGCGGCGGCGGCGGCGGCGGCGGCGGACTATCGGAAGTTTCGGCCTTTCCCCCCCCCCCCCCCCCGCGCCGCGGAATTTTGTGACAAAGACTTGTTTGTTGTTGTTGTTGTTGTTGTTGTTTTCTTCTTTTCTCATTCTTCTTCTTCTCCTTCTTCTCCTCATGCCTTGGATGGCGGCCACCTCGATCACGTTACTTGAGCGTTGGGCGATGCCTTGCTCTTTTTTGTTTTTTTTCTTTCTTTCTTTCTTTCTTTCTTTCTTTCTTTCTCTCTTTCTTTCTCTCTTTCTTTCTCTCTTTCTTTCTCCAGCGGCGGTGGGGGGTTCCAGTTCGGAATGTTTGGGGTGGTTTGGTTTGGTTTTGGTCTGTTCCTTTGGGGGAAACATTGGGGTGGGGTTGGTTCGCGTGCGCGCATCGCCTGCCCGTTGGGGGGGGGGGGGGTTTCTTGTTTTTTTTTTCTTTTTCTTTTTTGTCTTCTGTCTTCTGTCTTGCTTGCTTGCTTGCTTCCGCAGCCGCAGAATCCACCATCAGGCTCGCTCGACAGTGTGCAGTCGTGTCGTCCAATGCCAGCCTGTCACGTTCTGTCCATCGTTCTATCGCCATCTTCACGTCTCGTCTGGGGGGGGGGGGGGGGGGTTGGAACTTGATGGTTTCTCACCGTACGTACGCACGTCGTACTGCTTTGTGATGGAGAGACTTTTCGGAGATGCGGTTGTCTGTGGTGCGCCAAGTTTTTGGATTTGATTTTTTTGGACTTCATCATGGGCCTCCCCATGTGTGTGGTGCACAAGCGCTACGAATCTACGTCCAGCCCGTCCCTCAACTGCTCAAAATGCTCGCGCGCCTCGTCGGCCAACGTGCCCGCCGTGTCTCCGATGATGGTACAGACCAAGGAATAGTTGTTGAACAGCACCCTCTCCCGCTGGCGCGCGTCGGCAATGCCTTTGCTCAGCTTGAGCAGGAAGGCGTCGAATTCGGCCCGCAAACGCGCCACGCTCTTCGACACCGGCTCGTCGTCGCCGGCGTCGCGGCTCAAGGCCAGGATGCCGTGCACGAAGTGGGCGAATCGCGGGGTCAGGGGATGGGGAGCGGTGGTGGGCGAGGCGGGGGCGGAGTGGGTCAGACGGAGGGCCGAGCCGGCCGGCTTTCCCGCCAGCGCGGCGGTGGCTCTGCGGATGGAGTCGCAGTGCGCGTCCATGATTTGCTGGAAGCGGGGCCAGAGAAGCATCTTGGTGCCGTTGATGTAGGATTCCGCCACGGGCACCTTGCGGCGCTGGAGCTCGAAGGCGTAGTGTTGCGTCAAGCGCACGCAGATCAGCACGCCGAGGGCGTCGTGAGAGGTTTCGATGAGGTGTTTGCTCAGCGCTTGACCGAGGTCGAAAGTGGGGGAGAAGATGTGGTTGAATTTGCGGTTGGTGGTTTGGAGGGATTGTTGGTGGTGGGAGAAGAATTCGGTGAGGAAGGAGTATTCGGCGCAGGCGTTGTCGATGAGGGCGAGGTTCATGGCGCGGAAGGGAAGTTCGAGGTAGTGGGCTCCTTTGTCGTCTTCGGCGACGAAGGATGGGAGGGCGGGCTCGTCGAGACCGCCTAGGATGTCCATGCGCCGGCCGATGGAGAAGGCATCGTGAGGGACGCCGGCTTTGCCACTTCTTCGCACTCCGCCTTCGGTTGCGATGACCTCCGTTTGGTCGATGATGTGCAGATTGAGCTTCTCGAGGGCGGCACGATAGCGTGCGAAGTTGTGGGAGTAGTACCAGCGCATAGTGTTGATGTACGCTTGTGAAATCTCTTCGCCTAGCTGTGGCTGCTGCCGCTGCAGGAATGCGAAAACGTCCTTGTATCTGAGGAACCGGTTCTGCTGAATGATCTGGGCATTGATGGTTGGGGAGCGGAGGGCTTTGATCTGAGTGACCACATAATCTCGTATGCGCTCGACTGCTTTGGCCGATATGTCGTTGATGAAGGGTTTGACGTCGTGAGCGGCCTTGATGTCTTTACCTTCTTTGATCTTGGCGTCAATTGACTGGGAACGCTTCTCCAATTCGCGGAGAGACGTGATCCATTGGTCGTCGACCGCACCTTCGGTGATCTTCCTCACCACTGCGGGCGGGATGATGATTGCTTCTACTTCCGGGCCAAGGATCTTTTCGACGGCCTTCCGGTTGTCGAGCTTGTTGTTCAGCGTGGTCGATCGGTTTTGCAAGGTCTCGATTTCGGAGGAGACTGCCGATAGCTCTGCTTGAAAGCTGGTCAAGTACGATTCCACCGACTTCAGCACTTCGTCACATGCCGCAATGGATGCGTGGAGGTCTTCGAACTTGTCTTTCTCCTGCGCGCAAGTCAATGATTGCACGGCCGGGCGGGTGTGGTGCACATGAAAGGATGTTCTGCCGCGTGCGGCATTCCCATCGACAGTGTCTATCGTACGGACCTTCTCAAAGTCGTGAATGACCGCAAGCTGCTCCACGCCATGCTCATCGACCGGCGAGCTCTCCAGCGATGCTTCAGCAAAGTCTTGGAGACTCAGGCCGCCGAAGTCGACAGTTTCGGCAATGGCTGCATCATCGATGCCACTGTCAACATGGCCGACGATGGCCTCGAGAAGCTGCAACGGGTCCCGCACATCTACTCCCGGAAGGCCCACGCCGAGCTGAGTCTTGAGATCCGAGCCGGCGGGGACTCTCGCCGCCGCCGGGAGACTCTCCGTCGACCCCGCCAGCGATGTTGCCGAGCCGGCCGACGGACGTGGTGGCTGGATGCCTGGTCTCCGAGGCCGTGCGCTCCCCGACAGCGGTATGGACCGCCGGGGAGCTGGCGAGTGGGATCGGGGCGTGGTCACGGGTGTGGGCTCTCTCGAAGAATGGTCCGAGAATCTGTTCAGCCACAGCGACATGGCGGCGGTGTGGTGGCGGTGGTCGCTGGACGAGAAGCGATGCTAACTAACTAGTCTAGTTGACCAGTTATCTAGTTATCCGGTTGGTTGACTAACTACGCAGTTGTAACGAGCTGGAAGACAGTTGTAACGAGCGGGAAGACAGTTGTAACGAGCGGGAAGACAGTTGTAACGAGCTGCAAGACAAGGAGCTCTCCAATGCCGACTCAACGGGGCCAGCCGCGGCGAAGAGACGAGCCGGGGGTGTCATTTTTGCACTTGCCCCTCCTCGAGTCGCCCTCATTATTTCACCTGCTGGGCTGATTTGCTGCTACATCGCTTCCTCCTCCGCCTCCGCCGCCGCCTCCTCCTCCTCCTCCTCCTCCGATCCTCCACCCGCCTTACATCGTCAACGCTCCCTGCCGCAGTCATGTCGGCCGACCCAAACGACGCCCAGGTATGATCTCGCGCACGGCGCTGCCACGCGACCCCCGACTTCGATATTTCCTCCCCGCGCTTCCACACCGAACCGCCACCGCCACCGGCCGGTCCTGTTCTGCCCTGCCCTGCCCTGTCCTGCCCTGTCCTGCCCTGCCCTGCCCTGCCCTGCCCGCACGCATCGTGCGCCGGCGCAAGCACCGCTGACACGTCTCTTTTCTGCAGCATGAGCACACCTTCGAGAGCGCCGACGCCGGCGCCTCGGCCACCTTCCCCATGCAGTGCTCGGCCTTGAGGAAGAACGGCCACGTCGTCATCAAGAACCGCCCATGCAAGATCGTCGACATGTCCACCTCCAAGACCGGCAAGCACGGACACGCCAAGGTCCACCTGGTCGCCATCGACATCTTCACCGGCAAGAAGCTGGAAGATCTGTCTCCATCCACCCACAACATGGAGGTTCCCAACGTCACCCGCCGCGAGTACCAGCTTGTAAGAGTCGTCGCAGTATGATTTGTGCGGGCGAGGGTGGTTCACTGATGGCGTGATCAGCTCGACATTACCGACGATGGTTTCTTGTCCCTCATGTCTGACGATGGTACCACCAAGGACGACGTCAAGGTTCCAGATGGCGAGGCCGGTGAGAAGATCAACAAGCTCTTCCGTGAGGAGGAGAAGGATACCAGTAAGTTGCTGCAAGAGTACCCTGCCGCCACAGCACCTCCTAATCACCGTCAGACGTCATTATTCTCACTGCTATGGGCGAAGAGGCCTGTATCGACGCCAAGGAGGCTCCCAAGGGATCTTAAGCGGCTCGCGGCATGAGTGCGCGGCGACCCATCAATTTACACGAGCGCTTACAGGGAAAGCCAGTGCGTTGCAAGTTATGGACATGCGCAGCGATGAAATGCGGCATGAGCGGTGTTGTTGACAGCGGATGACATATGTCTCGCCAGGATTATGGTCATGTGTGCTTCTGGCAGAGCGCTCCGGCTCGCAGAAAATATCTACGAGTAGGCACGATGAACGAGAGGTCATCAGGACCGAAATTTCCCTTCATTCACCATTTCTCGGCCAAACGTGTGAAAGTACTGGCACGTGAAAACGCTTCGGGGCGGCCGCCTCCTTCCACTTACAATCCGCTCTCCACTGGGCCGAGAATTTCGCCCAATGTAAGTCTTGGCTCTGTGCACAACACATCGTTAACCACATAGTTAAACTCGTTAACGTTATCCTTTGCCATCGCATTCTGATCCATGTGATTTTCATTGACCGCGACACCAGAGATGTCCATGCTAGATTCCACGCATCTGCGGCAGAGGTGCCTGCTTCAAATTCACCGTCCATTTCTAGTGTAACAACCACGCCGACCACTTGGCAGAGCCTTTGTTATCGCACGCTCAGGCTCAGGCTCAGGCTCAGGCTCAGGCTCAGGCTCCGGCCTCTCAATTGTCGCAGCAGGTATCCATCGCACACCTCACTGCATCAAGACATGTCACAACGACGCAGAAAAGGCCCTTCTTGTTCTCATGACAATTGTGGTTCGAGACAGTTTCACGTCGGGCACGATGGCTTCACCTACTGTGATCAAGGTCACCGGCAATCAGAAGCTGGCCTGCAGATCGCCGCGGACACCGGCGAACTGGTGATGGCCGGCCGCGCATCGAGGATCAAGGCGGAGTCCGACGGGGAGTCGGCGACCACGCGCGTCTCGGGATTTTCGGGCCCGAAAGCCTTCGAGCACTACCTGCTGTGCATACAGCTGGTGTTGCGCAAGCAGCTTCGGTGGCTCATCGAGGTGCAACGCCTGCCCGAGGAACTCGAGAGGCTGGTGAAGGACCTCTGGGCTTTGCGGTTGCAGGCGCTTCGGGATAAGGTGTCGTACGACCACGATGCGGAGACCGACGCCCAGTCGTCACGAGTCTTCAGCTCGCAGTCCGAAGGGGACTCGCGGACCGACACGGAGGTGGCTTCGCTGCGACGCCACCCACGTCGTCGCAGAGCTCCCGGGCCCAACTTGACCGAGCTCTTGTGCCTGATTCATCTGGGGATCCTGCTGCTGAAAATCCCCCTCACGCTCGCCGACATGCACCGATGGTGCAACCGAGGGGAAATGCTCTTCTATCGAGCGGTGAAGGAGGTGCCATTGTCCATGCGAGATCGTCTCCCCGGCAAATACCAAGACTTGCTGGAGCAACAGAATCTCATCGAACCGGATACACTGCATCGGAAGATGCTCGAGCTGATGACCCATTTGAGTGTGGATTTCGGCATGGAGGCCCCATCAATCAATGAGCCTCTCGTGCTGTATCGATGGGTCAAGAACTTGGCCCTGCCTCTTGAAATCTATGTGGCCGCGCAGCGTCTGGCTCGCTTGCTCGGGATCGACTTCGCCTACGACGTCGTTGCCAAGAGACGGGCGAGCATGAGCATGAGGTTCCCCGAGATTCGACTCATGACGTTGGTCGTCATAGCAACGAAGTTGCTGTTTCCCTTCGACGACGCGAGACGCTATCCAAAAAGCGCGGCGGACTTGACCGCGATGCGACTGGACTGGGGTGATTGGTGCAACGTCCAGGCGCAGCGACCCGGCGAGCACCAAGGCCCGGGCGAGATGGGTCCGCTGACATTTGAAGACGCATTTAGCATGACCGAAGCGGCGAGCCTGGGGCTGGCCGACGAACGTCTGGACCAGTATCTCGACTGGTACGAGGGCAATATCGCGTCCGAGGAGGTCCGCGAGCGCGGACGCGTCGGGCGAGAAGCGGAATTCCGACGAACACTGTTCCGAATGTTTCCCACCGCCGCAATCAGCCAAACACGCCCACCACCGCGTGCACAGACGGAGATCAGCAGGGCGGGGGGAACTGGGGCGGAGCAGATTATCCACGTTCAAGCCGCGCTGCGTCCCCAGCGCATCGTCACGGATGCAGAGGCCGACCACGTCCCACGTGTTGGCACTGCGTATCCCCAGTACAAGACGGTGGAGGATCTCAGTGGTGCCGCGCGGGAGTTTTACGGGCGAGCGTCGCAATTGGCGGGATGCTCGATGCACGGCATTGTGAGGGCGGTCGCCTCGATGGAGCACAGGTTGTTCAGGCTGGAAAAGGATTGGAAAACGGACATGCGTGAATGAACGGCGACCGAGACTTGTGGTACTTCCCAGACCTTGCCGCTCCCGCCGACAGCTGTGAAGCACATGTTTCTCCCGCTTTCACCTCGCTCCACACCCATGTCTCGAGGAAGTGCCTTTGGCCTCCAAAGCTTCCAGACAAGCTTCCACGTCTTCTCCTCTGGCGAGGCTTTGCAGCCGCGTTTCTCGCTAGCTGTTCTCGCCGCACCGTTCCTGCCGCCAACCTCATCGCACAGCGGTCCGCCGAGCATGTTCAGTGGTGTGCTTTCCAACCGTCGCTCACTGCTGGTGGGATCTCTTTCCCGTGCAGCCGCGGAAGGCCCGCCAGACCAGACTCGCTGAAAGGATGAGGCCGGGCCAGCAGCGCGTTGCCTGCATCGCTTTACGATGATCCCCCCGCAAGAAGCACACGGCCTCGGCCGGGGGTGGTATGTCGCGCTGAGATCGCGAGCGGAGGACAACTTGGCGCGATTGTTGTGCACGCCACTGCTTCTGTGCTAGCGGTCGCCGCCATTGGGTGCCAGCGCACCCGGTGGCGGCATTCTTCATTCGGCGGGGCCCATGTTGAGGCATCGCTCGTTATTAGGTGCGGGCTTCTTTTCTGCGGCCATTGAGCCGGTCTGCGTGCATCGTTCGACCCGCGCATCCTCACGCAGCCGGGCCTGATCGCGTTTTCCATCATCAGCGATCGCGCCACGCCGCCGCAATTTGGCCGCCGTTCCAAGATCCATGGCAGGCGGTTCCGCCTGAGGCGGCTAGGCGCGCATTGCGCCGGCAGCATGGTTGTGCAGCCCCCACGGCACGAACATGTTCCTGCCAGCCAGCCACATACATGCCGGCATGCGGCGGGCGCAAACCGCAGGACTGTGCCATCGTCTCCGCCACATCACAATCTCACCCCAATCTGCACAGCGGGCGGGGCGGGGGGGGAAGAAGCAGGGGCGGCCCTTGCCAGCTGTCGATCGCTGGCGCGGGCCGAACACTCGCCACGATGAAATGCCGCCGTTTGCCCATGGCCAGCGAGGTTCTTGAGCGTGGCACGTATGCGAGATGTTCCCAGGCCAGACGGGGGTGGAAAACAACCAGATGATAGTTAAACTAGTTGGTGTCGGCACGAATCCGGGAAGGGAGGCGAGGCCTGCGGATCCTGCGCGGACAGCTGCTGGGCTGCTGCTGGGCTGGGCAGGGTATATGAGAGGAGATCGTCGCGAGGCACCTGCGCATCAACGCTCCCAAAGCAGGCCGGGCGTCAGCTCTGGACTGAAAGCGGACAACGACATATTCCGTGTTTAGTTTGCGCTACAGGAACGGCCCACGCTTGGCTTTGTGCGACGACCTTGCTGCTTTTGACTCTCGTCGTGCCGTCTGCAATTAAGTGGGTGAGTTCATTGACCTGCGAGTTGGTCGCCGACCCATCGAGCGGCCCCCGCAGGAACGTCGGGCGATCGCCTAAGCAAGGGACGCTCATGAAGGCTCCTTGTGTGCCCGCCGACACTGGACGGATGCCTCTGTGCCGCTGGCCGGAAGCCACCCGAGAAAGGCCGATGCCTCGCCATTCCACACGGCCGTAACGGACACGCTGCAGGCGAGCGTGGGCGGGCGGCGGGCGGCCGTTGAGCCGCGCGGTGCGGCGATGCCCAGCAAGGCAAACCATCCCGTCGCACCATCTCCACCGCGCCCTCCATCGCAGTGCTGATAAACTTTTAAGCTTCTTCACGGCTGCGTCCCAGCGATAGCCCCCGTTGCTGAGAGGCCAACCCTGCGGAGAGGCCAGCCTGCTGCCCTTGAGCGCCCTAGCCTCTGGCACATCGTTCCCCAAGGGCTTCGCACGATGCAATCTGGTGGTGCCATGGGACGTTCGGGCTGGCGTCATGGTCCAGTCGGCGGCGCCAGTTGCTCTCTTCTCGCCATCGACAGCCGTCCAAGGCTTGCCTCTGCTGCCTGAAAACGTTTCTTGCCTCTAGTCTGGCACATGTCGATCGCCGCGCGCCCCCCCTCCCCCGTCGCGCTCGTTTGGACATTGCTTCGGCACGCCCCATCTGCTTTTGTTTCCCCCGCGATGCCGAGATGGCGGCTGACTGGACACTGACGACACTGCCGAGACTGACACTGAGACCGACACTGCTACCTTACTCTGCTGCCGTCCTCTCGGATCACCGCCGTGCCTTAGGCAAACGCACGCAACCCTCGGCCGCCTGGATCCGTCTCTGCTCAGACAGACTGAAACATTCTCCACGCTTTTGCATCACATACACCGACACGGTGGTTTCCATTCCTAAGCTCAGCTCCACCGACCTGGATGAAGCCCGCACACAGCTAGCGCCAAGGCCTTCCGATCAGCAAAGGACAGATACCAGTCGCGCCTCCTGGACACAAGCCGCATCTTGTGGCCACCGAACCGCGTTACAGTCGACTGGTCAAGGTCTGTGGTACTCCGCAAACAGATCGACCACCCGAGTGAAGTTTGGTAGCTTGCGCGGTAGCTCCCAGGGCCGACTCTCACGCGACAAGCTTTCATGCACCGTCACCTGACCGTCGACACCCACGCCGACGGCAATCTGCAGGCATTCCTGGCGCATCCATTGATCGAACATCCTTCGCTGCCGCGCTGGCAACCAACCGCCCTCCACTGCTTGGGCCCGAGATCGCTACCACGAGCCGAAGCGGCTGCTGCCGCTCATCTATCGCAACGTGAGGTTCGTTCTCCAGCCTTCCCTTGCATGACACTACTTGCCCTTCCTCCTCTGCCGCCGCGGTTGTGCTTGGTTCCATCTCTCAGCCCAAGGCCACTCCGCAGCTCGCGGCATGAACTCCTGGTCCATCCCCAACCTCTGAGTCGAACTCGGACCATCTCCATTGCGATCGATGCGCGCCGGAACAACTCGCTGGCCGATGGACGCGGAGGCAGCGATCAATCACGGTCATTCTATCTGACCGCGACGGCAGCCACCAACCCCACAGCCCCGCGGCGCAGAAGGCGCATCGTCATCACCGTCCCCTTTGTTCGACCCGGTATGAACGATAATTGCAATCTCCGTGACGGACTTCGCATCTTGGCTGGTGTATCGGGGGCTGATGTGAGAGCAGGCATCTGAGCAGCGTCCGAGCAAGAACACAGACGCTACAGCGCTGTAGCTTTGATACCGCGCTTGCCATCCGTTTCGGGAACGCACAGGAGCGGAAAGCCCACTCCTTGGTTCGGACGTCCGGATAGAACCCTGCAATCTCCTGCGAACGACTGCACGAGCTCCTATATTGCCTGGTCGCCAATTGGGTGTCATTCTTTGAGACGGTCGACGTCGGCCGCGGGACGGGAATCGCCTTCTGACACCGCCGTCAAAGGAGGAAAGCGATATTTTCTGCATGTCTTGAACGGATAGCAACAGACGCACTCGCCCCACCAGTTCATTCAGCCCGTTGGAAGCACCCCAAAGCAGTGGTGACAGGAACAGGTACGCGCGCAGCACTCATCCAGCGTCGTACAAGTTGCAGCCGACTGCCCCTCCCCACGTTCTGTCTCCTGTTCGACGTGATCACTCACCAGCTGCATGCGTCACCAGGTGCGTCCTCACACCCTGCGTCCGACACGACCACTTGATCCTCCCACACTCGACCACACCCATCCGCCGGTTGACGCGGACATGGGGGCCCTTTTGGCCGGCACCGCCACGACCGCTGACCAACTCTTGTTAGATCGATCAACAACGAAGAGACAGCAAGACCGTCCTGGTGGTCGATGACGGCTGCGGCACACCGACGTCGCCCGCGGAACGCCATCGGTACGACGACCGTGGGCCATTGGCCCGATCCGACCCCCGCAGGCACTTGCTGTCGATGTCGGAGTACGACAAAGCCCCGAGCTACGACGTGTATGGTGAGTGCGTGTTGACGTGTGCGGGAAAGAGCGGGATCGATGCTTCCGCGGGCCCGGGGGGGCGAGAGGGCAGGCGCCTGGCGGTGCGGGAAGGCGACGGCAGGAACCTTGTTGCGGCGGAAAACACGTCGAGGGCAAGCACGGCAGATGGCAGATGACTGATGTGACGCACGCCGCAGAATACCAACCCGCCACACGCCCCGGACAGGAGCAGCACGCCTACGCGGCAGCCTTCGCACCCCCCACCTACCCGAACGGCTATGTGGCCGCCCAGGCGCAGGTCCCATCGGGCCTTCCCCAAGCATCCGCCGCGCTCGCTGTGGCCGCCGCCGCCCAGGCGTATGGCACGCATGACGCCGCCTATTATGGTCAGCAGGCGGCGCACTACCCTGCCTATCTCGACCCTCCCCGCCCCGTTCCTCACCTCGTCGACGTGACCCCCCGCGCCGGCGCCGCCGGGACCCAGGTCACCCTCTACTTCACCAGCCCCTACGACTTCGATGCGCCGCAGGTCACGCCGTTCATCATGTTCGGCGCCCAACGATGCGAAAGCATCTTGACCAAAACGCCCAACGCCGGCTACTACGACTATGCCCTCACCACGACCGCACCGTCGCCAGCGTCGACCAATTCGCCGACCACCGAAGTTGCACTGCACCTCGTTCTGGACGACACCAATGTCGCGTGGGATGGATCGCCGTCGCTGGACGTGGGGACCTTCACCTACCAGCATCAGCCCTCATACTACCAGCTCGATTCGCCGCAGATGCCCACTCAACCTCAGATCCAGGCGCCACGCAAGCGCAAGCTGTCGCCCGAGTCCTCGCCGCGTCGTTCGCCCGCCAAGAAGGCTTCGATGCAGAATCTGAGCCAGCCCGCTGCGCAGTCTCCTCCGGTCGCCTCTTTCCGGCGCCCAAGCATGCCCGATGTCTATGTAACTCGTCAATTCAGCCAGGCCTCCGACTACCCGTCGTATGGTGCTCCCTTGTCGCAGATGCCATCGCAGCAATACTATCGCTCGCAAGCGACACCGTCGCTGCAGACGTCACACAGTCCGTCTTGGTCGTATGTGCACGGAGTGCAGACCACACGAAGCCCTTCAGCTGCTGCCATGTCAACTGCGAGCAAGAGCTCACAACTCCTTCCGTCACCTGCGGGCGGGCATGCACCGCCACTGATCCGAACCTCGACGTTGCAGGGCTCACCCACTACTCCTGGCGCGCACATACCAGCAGCGGCAATCGCAAGCGCATTCAATCCTTACGCGATGTATCCCTCGAACGCCAAGGCAATGCTGACGATTGAAGGAGATCTGAACGCCATGTCAGACAAGTGGACAGCAGCCGAGTGGGAAGCGAAGAGACGTTTGGTGCAGTTCCGCCGCAGCCAATCTGGAAGCATCATCTCTGCAACGTTTGAGCCCGTTACACTGGAGGACCGCCTGCCCAACAGTATTTGCGTGAGTTGCATCTGGTGGGAGGAGAAGCAGGAATGCTATGTCACCTCCGTGGACACCATCTCGCTTCTGGAATCCCTGGTCGCCGTGCGCTTCACGGTGGAGGAGAAGAACCGGATCCGTCGCAACCTTGAGGGATTTCGACCCGCGACCGTCTCGAAAACCAAGGCGGACAGCGAAGAGTTCTTCAAACTCATCATGGGTTTCCCCAACCCCAAACCAAGGAACATCGAGAAAGATGTGAAGGTGTTCCCGTGGCGCATCTTGGCGACCGCTTTGAAGAAGATCATTGGCAAATATGCAAGTCGATCCCTGCACGCATATGCACACTGCACCTTACTCCATATCGATGCACAGCTAACACGCCTCACAGTCTGCAAGTTATTCGTCGACGGCCGGGGCATTGCACGCCCCCGGTGCTCCAAGCTACGCGGTAACCAGACCTTCTGATTCCAGCGTCGATCCACGGTCAGCCGCTTCGCCACGTTCCGCGTCAAGCTCCGCGGCATCACATAGTCACGCCTACGCGCCGCCACCAATGCCGAATGCATATCCGCCTCATGCGGCGATGCCATCGGGTCTCGGCATCGGACCGCCAGCAATCCATTCAGATCCTCGTCTGGCTGTTTCTACATCCGCCGGCGCACAGGCGACTTCCTGGCATCAGCCATCCACGCACTATTCTGCCGAACTTGTGCATCCAGCACGAGACTGGTCGTCCTTTGCTCTTGGCGGCTATATGAGTGCTTCACCAGCCACCGGGCTTCCAGGAACCGCACACTCGTACCCGTATCAACATCGCGTTCCCTCCTTGACAGGGCCTTCTGCCATACCCGCCGAGGCCAGGTTCGTGCCCTTGCACGATTACGAGAGCCATAGTCAGCCGACCTCAACATCTTAGACTGAAGGTGTGTGGTTGCGTTTGAGCTGCAACCTCGGATCTCCATCATTTGGTCATGCGGGCATCCTGTCCTGGTGAGCCAAGCTCCTGCGCAGCTCACGCACGCTAGCCAGATTCGAGCTGCACACTTCTCTCCTTGCACCACACGATCACCAACATTCTGGCCTGGTTCCCGGTCCACAAATCCCTTTGTTTGAGCCTCAGATGACCAGCCTGGCCATCGGACTGGTCCGGGTCATCTGAGCCACATTTCTAATACTCACGTTCCTTTGGAAGACGTCAGCATTGCGACGGCGTTATCTCGCAAACCAGCGTTCAAGCATCGATACCCACTTACTACACGGACACCATAGACACACAGCCTTCACGGGATGAACCGGCGCACGGCGCCCGCATGATACCCATTTGCTTTCTGTATTTTCACGCACATCTTATCACGCGCGCGTATGGAGAATTTATCGGGAGTGGACACGGAGGATGTCGGCATTTGTATGATAATGACAGCATACTTCTTGCCCCAGGCGCGCAGTGATCCCACATCGCTTCGCTTCAATTGGGGTGTGCGCCGCAGCAAACACCAACAACGCGACCTTCCCCCCCCCCCCCCCCCCCCCCCCCCGCCCACCTGTGGAATTAATTGTTCGACTTTTGCGACAGGAGAGAGGATACATGGAACTGCATTGCGCGTGATTGAGAACTTCGAGGCCCAGCGGGTCCGCGAGCGGGCCGAACGGATGCGTGTACAAAACCCACACACATAGATGGACATATTTGCTGCGTTTCCCCTCGCCCCCCCCCCCACCCCAACCCAGCCCACTCACTCCGTTCGCCTTGCTCCACTCCATTCCACACCGACACCCACATCGCCACAACAGCCGGAACAATGGGCCAAGCACCGCGGGGGGAAGGAAACTCCGTCCGCGGCGTTCCAGCCGTCGATGGCACGCCCCTCCCCCCGTCGGGTGGGAACCCGCACAGCCGAGCAGATGGAGATGCACAGCTGCCGGTGGGACATGGCCGTACATGCTGCCTGAGGCCCGCGGCCCGCGAAGGGGGGCCCCCCCCCCGGCCGTGCGGGCTGTCGGTGGGGTGTCGAGAAAGAGAGATGGTGGACGGGAACGGCGGGGCGGAATCCTTCGGGTGCGACACGGGCCGAAGTGCGTCAAAAAAACGAAAGAAAAGGGAAAGGGAGACGGAGAGAGAGAGAGAGAGAGAGAGAGAGAGAGAGAGAGAGAGAGAGAGAGGGCGGGAGCACATACAGCAAAAATATTGGGTGGGGAGGGAAAAGAAAAGAAAAAAAAAAGAAAAATTCATGTACAGAAAGGACCGAGTGAGATTTGCAGGTTCGAGGGTTTCGAACCACCACGGTCAAAAGGTGTCGTCCTCCAGGGCCTGCTTGATGACGCTGGGGGAGGGGATTTCGAATTCGTAGTCGTCGTGCTCGATGTCGTCGGTCGCGTCGGCGCCCGCGGTCAGCAGCAGGTCGTCGACGATCTTGCGCGATGCCTCGCGAGCGGGGGTCTGCAGGAGGCGGCTGTGGGGAAGGTGGAATTGCATGGTCTTGGGAGGAGAGAGGGCGGCCAGGCCGTCGCCGTCCTCGTCGCTGTCGTCGAAGATGTGACTGGCGCGCGTGCGATCTCGGGTCGCCGTGTACGCTTTGTCTTGGGCAGAGAAGAGCTGCTTGCCGGTGGAAGTGGTGGGCGGCAGAGGGCCCGTCTTCCTGTTGGCGGGCGTAAGAACGGACAGGCCGGGCGTTCTCGGCGCGCCTTTTGCTGGGGAAAACAGTTCGCTGCGAAGTTGTGGAGCCGAGATCTCTGGGGACGACTGCGGCGAATCGTCCCACGGAGTCTGCTGGTGGGTGGCGGTCGCAGAGGGGGTCTTTGCTGCTGGGGCTGGCTTCTGCCTGCGCTGTGTCATTGGAGTCGCTTGGACGCGGTAATTCTTGTCGAGGACACGGTGCATGAGTGGATCATTGTTCTCTCTTGTGGGGAACGCAGACGGCTGAATGGCCGACTCGGGCTGAAATGGTGACGAATCCAGGTTGGCCGTGGCCCGCATGGGGGGCGTGCTGGGCTCTTCCGAAGACGGTGCCGCCAGAAGGGGATTGTGTCCAGTGTACTTCCGCGGCGAGGGCGATCTGTGTGGCGATGCCGGTCGGCCTCGCTGAGACGGGCTTGCGCGGTTGGTCTTCTTGGAGGAAGAAGGCGTCAGTCTCGGGGTGCTGTGCACGCGTGTGAGCTGTGTCGGCGATTCCACGCCGAAGGACTCGTCGTCGCTTGGCCTTTGCGCTCCGCCCGTCACTGTACTGTCGGGGTCATCGCGAGCGGGCGGGGTGTGAAGCGACGGGGTTGCATCGGTCTGCGTGGCCTCGTCCTGATCGTTCTCTTCGTATCCAGACAGCGAGACATTGGCCGATGCCTCGAAGAAGTGCTTCCAGAACTTCGCCGGCAGCGGATGATTAGTAGGGCGCGCGGGGACATGCGCCTCGCTCTGCGCTCACCTTCGACCCTTCCCAGACCTCGCTGCTGTGCCTGGCGTACTCCTCGACCGTGGGGATGATGCGGGTGGTCACGATGCGATGGGCCTTGCTGAAGTTGCTGTCCATCTCCTGCAGCGTGAGCGTGATCTGCTGCTCCAGCTTCTCCAGCTCCTCCGTCAGCGTCAGGCTCCGCGGCCCGAGCAGTGATTTCGACATGGCCGCGTTCTTCTCCGGCCCCCGTGTTCTTCTCCGCGTCCGGTGTTCTTCACCGGCTCTCGTGTTCTTCTCCCGGGCCCGTGTTCTTCCCCCGGGTCCCCGAGCACGTGTCACAGCCCAGGAGCAAACACGGAATCGGCTGTGGTTGTGCTCGCCACTCGCCACACTTTCCCGGCCGAGCCCCCGCCCGCAGGCAGCATCATAGCTGCCAGGCTTCCCAACACGACTCTCCCCCCCCCACTAGCGATGAAGACTTCAGCCCTCCCAACCCTCGCCCTGCCCGCTCTCCTGCCCGCTCTCCTCCCCTTCTGGACCCTCACCTCCGCCTCCCCAACCCCAACCGCGCACCCGTCCACCCCACCACCACCACCGCCGCCGCCGCCGCCTCTTCCCCTCCTGATCTGGCACGGCCTCGGCGACCGCTACGACGCCCCGGGCCTGCGGTCGGTCGGTGCGCTGGCCTCGCAGGTCCACCCCGGCACACAGGTCTCGTACATCCGGCTGCACGACGGCGCCGACGCCGACGCCGACGCCACCTTCTTCGGCAACGTGACGGAGCAGCTGCGACACGTGTGTCGCGCCGTGTCGGACGACGAGCGGATCCCGCGCGGCCGGGATGGGCGCAAGCGCGTCGATGCGCTGGGCTTCAGCCAGGGCGGGCAGTTCCTGCGCGGCCTGGTCGAGACGTGCGGCGGCGTGAGCGTGCGGTCGCTGGTGACGTTTGGGGCCCAGCACAACGGCATCGCCGACGTCAAGCCCTGCGGGCCGTGGGACCTGCTGTGTCGGGCCGCCGTGGCCTTGATGAAGGGCAATGCGTGGAGTGAATATGTGCAGGGACACGTCGTTCCCGCGCAGTACTTTCGCACGCTGAACGCGACGACGGGCGAAGCGTCGCAGCAGTACTTGGAGAAGAGCAATTTTCTGGCGGAGATCAATAACGAGAGGCAACATGATTTGAGCGAGACGTACAAGAAGCGGTTGGAGGAGGTGGAGAGGTTTGTCATGTTTGTGTTTGAGGAGGATGCCACCGTCATACCGAAGGAGAGTGGGTGGTTTGCGGAGGTCGATGCCACCGATGGGCGTGTCACGCCTCTGCAGGAGAGGAGGATATACAAGGAGGATTGGCTGGGGTTGAAGAAACTGGATGAGAAGGGGGCTCTGGTGTTCAAGACGACTCCTGGGGATCACATGCAGCTGGATGACGATGTGCTGGTGGAAACGTTCAAGGAGTATTATGGCTTGGACGAGCCAACGAGGTTCCGACCGGTGGCGGCTGACAATGGCCGGTTCGTCTTCCGCCACCAGAGCATGTGGCCGGAGGGCGCCAAAGTTTCGGGCCGAATGACCGAATGGACGAAAGCGATCAAGCAGTATTTGTAGAAATTGCGAATCGAGTGCGCTCATGCCTCATGCTGCCTACTTCCGTCATCCTCCTCGAGCCGTGGTCATCATTCGATGGCGTACTTCGGAGTCGAGAAGCGCCGGGGTCAAGCAGGGTTTGCGTTTTCATGCTGTGTGATTCGGGTGGTGAAGCTACCTTCGATACATGCAGTGCATTCCCCACTTCCCAAGCTCGCAACAGCGACCACCCGCAACGCCAG
This sequence comes from Pseudocercospora ulei, assembly GCA_016165855.1. Lineage (NCBI taxonomy): Eukaryota > Fungi > Ascomycota > Dothideomycetes > Mycosphaerellales > Mycosphaerellaceae > Pseudocercospora > Pseudocercospora ulei. The sequence goes on from JACWNB010000004.1 coordinate 6,994,433, forward strand.
CACCCAGTGTGCGTCGGAAAGCGGGTCGTCTACTTCAGCTTCTTCTTTGGGCGGAGCTGGTTGGTGTGACCGCACTTCTTCTTACGGCAGTTGGTGGCACGCGGGGGAAGACGGGCCTGGCATATGTCAGTACACGCATGTCGAGTGCGGTATCATCGGTGGATGTCGTACGTAGCACTTTCGGCAGATCATCTTCTCGCAGTTGTACTTGGAAGCAAGGGCTTTGAGCGACGGCTCGATGATACCACCACGGAGACGGAGAACCAAGTGGAGAGTGGACTCCTGCAGTCCGGGTCAGTTCTGCTTGCGACCCGCGACTCCCTCGCAGTCGCTTCGTGTCGCCACCGCGGCCACATCAATCAGCGCACCTTCTGGATGTTGTAGTCGGAGAGTGTACGGCCATCCTCCAGTTGCTTTCCGGCGAAGATCAAGCGCTGCTGGTCCGGCGGGATTCCCTCCTTGTCCTGGATCTTGCTCTTGACGTTATCGATGGTGTCGGAGGACTCGACCTCAAGAGTGATCGTCTTGCCCGTGAGGGTCTTGACGAAGCTGCGGCCGTGTCAGTATTTCGCGGTCGAGGCGGCGCGATTTCAGTGGCGGTGTTCGCGGTCGAACGTACATCTGCACTGCGGAGATTGTCAGTACTGGCCAGACATGGCGGCGTCTGCTGCGGCGCCGCAGCGGCCACCTACTTTTTGCTGGTCTGCGCTCGTGACTTGCGGCGGTCTTGTTGAGAAAGCGTCGTAGATGACGAGATCGCGGACGTCGAAGTGCGAGGAAATGGCGCTAGCAAGGCAACTCCTTGGCGGAAATTCGTTGGTGCCTGAGGGCAACGTTTTGGGACCACATTCGTACATGTCACTACAATGTCCAGAACCTGCACATGTCACTACCCAATGTCCAGAACCTGCACCATCATTCCGCACGACGGTCTATGCACATCAAGTACCTTCCAAAGCCAACTGCAGCTTTTCGGGACATCGAGCAGAGCTGGACAGCGCTCAAACTCCTTCTTACCAGGTGATAGGACCGACAGTCACTTCCTCCCTGGCTCTCCTCTCCCGCACCTTCTCCTTCTCGACATCGCGTTCCACCGCCCGCTTCTTCCGACTGATGCGACCGAATCTGCCTCGAGCGCCATACCTGATCTTCGCGATCAGGTCAGACGCCTGGCCTCTTTTCATGGCTCCGGGTTGCAATTGCTTGTCGTCCGAGCGAAACTTGTTCAGAAAGTCAATCTGGGAGTCTGTAGCCCGCGTCTTCCTCCAATAAGCGGCTTTGCTGATGAAGTCGAAAGCGAAAATTTCGCTGGCCGCGGTATCGGCAGCATGGACCGCGTCCTCGAAGGTGATGGCCGTGGCGACTTCTTTGGCACGCGCGAATCGCATTTTTGAGCCGCCTGGCAATTTACGGGTCAGCGTCACGCTGTAAATCTCTCCGTCGTCTTTCTTCTGGATTCTGAATGTCCCGCCGTCGCGGTTGGAGAGGATGTATCGATCGTCATCGATCTGCACCCAGCTGAATGGGGATATTTTGCGGATGTGACGATCGCCAGCATCGTCTTCGATCAGATCGTTGACGTTATCGTAGTGGGTGAATATTACGTCGCCCGTATATGGAGCCTGCTGAGTGCTGGGCTTCGCAGTAGCTTGCACCGCCGAATCTTCTCTCGTCGCCTCTTTCTCCTTCTTCTCTTTGCGAGAGAGCATGTCTGTCACTCTGGTATCATCAAGAAGCTCACCAGGATCGAGGCCGAACAGAGTGGGTGTCGTCACAAGGCCGGTCTCCAACGATGCAACCATATCGATCACATGACAATTGGTCTTTCCTGGATTCAAACGCAGCCCTCGACCTATCATCTGCACGAGCAGGTTGCGAGATTGTGTGGGTCGCGCAAGCACCACACAGTCAACGTTCGGCATATCTGTGCCTTCCGTGTAGATGCCACAGTTGACAAGAACTGGGAATTCCTCTCGCTTGAAAGCTTCCAGCCGTTCTGCTCGCGTCTTCTTGTCGGTGTCACTCGTCACAAAGTAAGCGTCGATGCCTTGAGCGCGGAATGCGGAGGTCAATGCTTCAACGTGGTCGAGATCAACGCAGAAGACCAACGTGGACTTTCTGGCAGTCCCAGCTTTCGCTCTCCACGCATCGACTGTGATACGATTGGTCTCGGGATTGTTGACCGCTTTCGACAAAGCTGCGGTGTGAAAGTCGCCGTTGGCCGCCTTGACCTGACTGAGGTTGACTTTGGTTTTGACGGTGGTGAAAGCAATGTCTGACAGCCATCCTTCCTGGATCATTTCAATGTAGTCTTTGTGATAGACGATCACGTCATATGCCTCGCCAAGGCTGATGCCGTCGTGTCGGGAGAATGTTGCCGTCACGCCGACGAGACTTGTCGGACCACGTTCACCGTTATTCTCCAAGCGGAAATGGCGCAAGACATGCAGATATCGCTGTGACACCGAGTGGTGTGCTTCGTCTATGATGATGAGCTTGAAGCGGTCGGGATCGAAGCGCATGAGACGATCTCCGCGGGCAATGCTGGCAATGGAGGCAACCGTGATGTCGGCAAGACCGGACGCGTGAGATTCTGCCATATCGACCTCAACGCGCTTGTCAGGATACAGCGAGCGACAGTGGCTGGCAGCTTGCTCGACCAGTTCTCTTCGGTGAGCAAGAAGCAAAGCCTGCGTGGCATGCTCGCTCGGAGCCGGAAACCTGTCGATCAAGTGACTGAAGACGACCTGTGCGTGTCAGAGGGGGGCAGGCGCGGTATGGTGGCCGCCATCTTGCATACCGTCTTGCCGCCGCCGGTGGGCAGACTGACGCCCAGTCGCTGTGCGCCATTCTGCCGGGCTTTGAGCACAGCGTTGATGCTATCCTCCTGGTACGATCGCAGCTTGCGCGTGGGGGGTTCGGGCATGGCTTGCTGCCGTCTCGCGGTCGCCGAGAGCGATCGCGAGGCTGAAGCGCGCGCGCCGACTACAACTACATTTCGCCCGGCGCAGACGGCTCGCAGCACCGACATGAGTCGGTTCGGGTGATGGGGCTGCAGCGTTGGCGCGGGCTGCTGCATGCTGCATGCCGTTATGCCAAATATCATCGCCGCACGACGTCCTATTCTGCCCACCACACTGTGCTCCCTTGCCGCGGGTGACAGCACGACTGGCGTGTGAGAAGCAGCCGCCATCCTCCTCTGTACGCTCCACGTGACATGACTGCGGACCGAGTGTTGCTGGGCGCAGGATGGCAGACTCTGTGGGTATGTGTTGTATCCATGGCACTCGCCCCTTCGGCCGCCCGCTGACGCCAGCCGTGGCAAGATCGAGTGTTCGGACACGCCTTGAATACCGTCAATCGCATTCGGCCCGGCTCTCAGAAGCCGCCATCGGCCGACAGACTCTCGCTCTATGGGCTCTACAAGCAGGCGATGGAGGGCGATGTCGCGCTTGTTGCCCGTCGTCCTGCCTCTCCGCAGCCTCGTCAGTCCTCGGAATCCGCGAGGAGAGAGCAGGACAAATGGGACGCGTGGAAAGCGAATGAAGGGCTTGGGAGGACGGAGGCAAAGCGTCGGTATATCGAAAAGCTGATTGACACAATGCACAAGTATGCAAGCACCACGCGGGAGGCGAAGGAATTAGTAGAAGAACTAGAATTTGTCTGGGTGAGCAGATCCATCCATGCCTGTACCCATTTGCTAACACCATGTATTTCGCGACTTAGGACCAAATCAAATCCAACTCTCAACATTCCAGCTCGGAAAACTCCTCACCTCTTCAGACCATCGAGCGTAGAGACCACATGAATTCTGGTAGTTCTGGAGGTGCCGGTGGCATCAGATCTGGGGTTGCCGCAATGCAAGGCAGTGGTGCAAATGGAGGCTTGAAGGTCCTGGCTCCTCTATCACAAGCTGACGAGCACGAGCAAGCCGATGAGGATGGAGAAGAATTCGTCGATGCGCCTGTGTCGCAAAACGACGAAGCAGACCTGCAAGAACCCCCAGGGTTTGGAGGAGACCTGCTACCTAGAGATATCTTCGTGGCTCCCCAGCGACCGGCCTCGCTTTCGCCAGTTGATACGCGCTGGCGAAAGCGTATCGAGTCTTCTTTGATCAGAATGACTACCGAAGTTGCGGCGCTGCGAGAACAGCTGGAATCGCGCAGGTTCTTCCATTACCAGCGACGGAACAGTTGGTGGGGCTGGGTGTTGCGATTGAGCTGGTGGGCCACGCAGCTCGTTGTAGCAGACGCGCTCATACTCTGGGCCGTGATTCTGTACCTGCGTCGCAAGCACGATCGCCGACTGGAGACTGCCGTCCGAGTCCTGCTTGGGGACGCTGTTACTCAGGTGCAGACGGGAATCACCAACGCGAAAATCCCAACGATAACACGCATCACCGCCAGAGGTCGCTCACCAAAACCGAAAAGCTGAGCTTGATGCTGAGCGTGATGTTCGACACTCTTCGGCTTTCAGCCAGACCTGTAATCATCTGCTTCAAGCTTGGCTTGGCTGGACTGGACCTCCAGCGCAGCAACATTTCACGATGCTCACGTTGGTTTGGCCAAACAAAGGCCGTGAAGTCACGGCCAATCCACGACCTGGGCAATCCTCATAATTGGACACATTGATGTTTGAATGTTGCTCTGGCGCGGCAGCGCCCTCCGAGTTCGCCTCGGGCAATTCAGCCGATCCGATGATCGCCAGGAAGACGGCTCCAGACACCTGCATCTGCATGACTTCCCCTCACCGCGATTTCCACCATGGCGAGCGGAGGGACACTGGTCTGTTTTCACCCTGCTGGACGCCCGATTGTCGGCAAAACGCACGCCGACCGTATTTAGCGCATGCACGCCCAGATGTAAGGTACCATCTTCACACCACTTACGCTGTTTATATCGTGTCTTGCGCAAGATCTACCGCCAGGAGTCGTATCTCCGATATCAGAAACACGTGGTCCTTCTGACAACGTTGTGTGCGTCAGTCGGCACGCTTCCGTGTTATCCTCCCACTTCTTCGGAGCTTCTCAGGCCGCAGATGGACTCAGAAGGTCCAACTTTTGCACCAACACCAGTCCCGAACGACACATCCCCTGTCCTCATCTCGAAGGCACATTTCGTGGTCTACGATCACGAATGTAACGGGCTCGGACCCAAGCCACGAATTTGGCTTCGAGGTCCTCGAGAGCAATGCATTGAGGCTCACCGTCCACGTACCGGCTCTCAACAGTCTTCCCCGTCCGGTCGTGCCTCCCGCAGGATCTCTTCCACAGCTTGGCGTGGATCTCAGTCAGGACTTTCCAACGCCGAGCGAGTCCTTGTGCGATCGGCCCGGCTACGCGACGCACCTCACGCAGGCACCCACTTTCTCTCATGGGCTCATATACCGCTAACTATGATGTGAAATCTTCCAGTCCCACAACGAACCTTCTTCGTGCCTCATCCCCCACACTGGTTCACGAGGTGTTTCCCCAATCCGACCGCAGAAATGGCTGCAACCAACCTTCAGGGCCCGAGCGCATGGGGACGTCCCATTCCCATGAAGCGCCCTGAACACGGAATCCATCTTCGAACCTCGGTGCATGTCCTTCCCATGTCAGAACTTGATGTGATCGGTTCGATGGATAACGGAGGTTGAAGACACGTGACAAAGGTGCGAAAAGAAGTGTGTGTTCTATCCATTGTCTACAGCGTGATTCTTATGGATGGAGGCAGCTGAGAGTGTTGAATCGCCTGACTTCCACATTGGTAACTACGTGAGTCAGTGTAGCACGCCATCACTGAGAGTTCAATAGCGTGGTGTGGCACCGGTGGTTACAACAGGACTCGTCCCGCCGGAACTCGGCAGTCAACCGTCCCCGGCATTTCTTCGGCAGCAGACCACTTGGACACGTCCTTTCTGGTCCAGCAGGTATCTTGGATCAGAACTGAGCTGGGGGGTTTGGGGAGGGGGGCGGTGAACGGGAACTATGTACGATGAAACCCCCCTGCGCCCTGCGGGCGAGATCGGGCACGTGTGTTGAGCCTCGTCTCTGGACAGAAAAGGTGCCTCGATTGTCGATGCGTGCGCGAGAGGGTTGCATTCATCTTGCTCCAAGCAAGCACGGAGCACGCTTCACCTCACAGCGGTGCTGAAAATCGAGCTATATATACAAACATGAGTGTCGGACTTCCAACTGTACGGGTGGTAAGTTTGACACCAGTCGCGATTCAGGCCGACTCCAGCTGACCCGCAATAGGTTGGCGCAATGGTAGCGCGTTGGTTTTCGGTACGCTCCGATCATCGGAGATCATGCTGTCCACCAAAGGTTGAGGGTTCGAGCCCCTTGCTGCTCGCAATGCTTTTTGCCGGGTCGATGGATATTCAGTCCCACTGCCACCATGCCATAGTCGGTGTTCGATGTTGCTCAAGTCTCCCACCCGATTTTTTGACGTGGGATGTGATGATGGGAGGAGGAAGCGGCATCAAGTTTTTTGTGCTCCGCCGCAACATACCAGACAAGACATCGGTCGCCACTGCTGGCGATATAACATCGCCGTCGTGAGGAGGAACGGTGCGAATAAACCTGTTTGCGGCGCAGTCAAGGGCCAGCTGCGGCTGGGCAATGGGGGTTGGCAATGCACGCCTGCCGGTCGAGGATGGTGCGCAGCTGTCTTGATCACATGGGCGATCGGGTATGGAAGACGCAGTCCCGAGCATGGTCGTCTGGTTCCCGACCAGCCCGGAAGGCATCTCGACTCGTGCTGTGTGGTGGTGGTGGTTGTGGAGGAGGAGATTTGCAGAAGTTGGGACGCGCTGATGTGGTCTTCATGTATGTACGCATATGTCAAGCGCACCGAGCATCGATGGAGAGATCAAGATTCAGGGAGAGAGACAGTTCTGTCCGACCGCAGAGAAGGCCGAAATGACTTCGCATGAGCCACCGAGCAAAAGACGCCTCATCTCAATGCTCCGATCCGAGAGAAACCAAGCCTGCGCAAGTAACGCCCACGCCGATGCTCGCTGTAAAGGAAGTGTCGCAAAGCAAAGCCTGTTTCGTCACCAACCTGCCTCAATCGCCACCAGGACTGCGTGCGCGCGAGCACATGTGGTGGGCGGAAAGGGAGGGCTATCAAAACAAACATTAAACCACTCTGCCGTTTACAGTCGAAGTCGGGCAAGCCAATCTTCGATCTCTGCACTGGTCCACGGCTCGTCCTCATCTTCCTTCTAGAAAGTCTCGGAGTCTGCACTGTTTCGAGCGCGCCGAGAGGAAGCGTCAACATCGGCCGCAGCCTGACCAACAAGACTGCGGTCCGCACGACCTCGATCGTCGAAGATGAAAGGGCCTGCATCATTCCTGGGTGTCAGAGGTCCGTCGTGCACCGGTCCCCTAGGCGAGAGCGCAAATTGCGCAAGTATTGTAGGAGTGGTCGAGCGGGGTCCGTGAGGCTCGTTTGGTGGACGCGATCCAGATTTTAGTGGCGCGATATCGATCGGTCGTGTGCCGAGTGCTACAGAGCTTGCGAGTGATCCGTGAGCTGGCACAGCAGCTGCACCAGCTTCTGCTTGTCGCAAAGGCAGAGCTTGCCGCAGAGACACTGTCGATTCGTGGAGAAGCCTCGAGAGCTCTTCTTCCACGTCGGTCACTCGACCATCGCGTTCAGGCGGCGGAGGTGTGTGATAACGTTGGTATTGTTGGGGGTCATCGCCATCGCTGTTACTGTAGCTCATATTCTCCCCCGACGATACCCTCGACTCCACTCTGCCGTCAGCTTGCTCTTGCGATGATTCTTCGAGCTCGGCATGCTCCTCTATGGGATCATCAAATTCGCCGTCCATCATCGGCTCAACATCCACATCCGCGTCGAGATCTGATACTAGCCGGCAATTTGGGCAATTGAAGTTGGGCCATGCTGGACCGTTGATGTAGTTGCGCACGCACTTGAAATGCCAGACATGGCTACAGGGCGCCACGAATAGCGCTTGGCACGGTGCTACCGGGTTGAGGCATATGGAACAATCGGAGCTGTTGACACTCGCGGCGTCGGAATCGCGCGCCTTCGTCTTCAGCGCGTTCTTGAAGAGCTTCTTATGCGCAGAGGTGTTGAAGTTGTTGAGTGCTTTCTGCCAGCCTCGATTGCATTCTATGCGAATCTTGACGCAGCGGAAGATGGCTTCCTCTCCGCCCTTGAAGTCGATGCCCAGCTGGACCACATCTCCGTCGTTTACTGGGTAGGGCCGACTCTCAGCACCAGGACAGGACAAGCGTACGTGGTTCAAGAATGTGCCGGAACTCGACTTGACGTCCTTGACATACCACTGGCCCTCGTTGCACCAGAATTCGCAGTGCCGGCGACTAACGACTTTGCTCTTGAAGCCTACCACTTCGCCCGCGGCATGGTCGCGCTCGCTGTATCGCCCGACGCGAACAACGCTGTTGGCCGCTTTGAGCTGTCGCGACACTGCGGCGAACTGTAACGATGGTCGGTGGTTGGCTCGTGTTTCAACATGTGGTATGAAGCGAATCGTGGGTAGTTGGTCTTTCGTCTGACCAGCAGGCAGCGCTGCGGAGTCCGGCATGGCACTCGACGACTCTCCAGCCTCAGTTGTAGCTTCCGTCACCGAAGCCCTGCGAGCAGTGGTATTCGCCATGGCGCTTGGGCCCTGTGTGTTGGCGGTACGACTCCTCGTCATGTCGGCGACGGTCGTGCGCGGCTCAGGAGACGCCGACTCGGTGGAAGTGGAGGTTTGATGCGGCGAGTCTCGGAGGAGGCCGCTCCTCCCTTGAATTGTCGGTATCCAGCCGTTCTCTGCAGCCTGGATGGTCGACCAAACGGCAGGTTGCCGATTACCGCACTGGCTGTCAGATGGCAGGTATGGGGGAGGCGTCGCCCGGTCGTTACTCGGCAGCGCGGGATTGGACGTCGATGGTACGGGCGGTGGGACGAGCGGGGGTGGGATTTCGGCTCGGTTCAGGTGGTTGTGGGTGTAGCTGAGCAGATAAGAGAGGCCGCGGAGCCGGCTGGGCCGAGGCGGCGAGGAGGCGGCGGCGGTGGCGGTGTGGAGGGCGGCAGTAGCAGTCGCAGTGGAATCGAACATCGCTGGGCGAGCGGACGGCCGGTGTGGTCGTGGCGTATGCGGCGGCTGTGGTCGTGGCGTATTCGGCGGCTGTGGTCGTGGCGTGGCGTATTCGGCGGCTGTGTCAGGCAGGCAGGCAGGCAGGCAGGCAGGCAGCACGTGAGGCCAAAAGGCGGAAATGCTCCACACTCTTTGGTGCTTGGCCCGAGGCTTGGACGGGGTGCGCTTCAACCGGTCAGGAAGACGGCGGAAGCGCGGAAGCGCTGACAGACAGCGTCCAGGACCTGGCCGACACCAGACCAGCCAGCGTAGCTCCCCGACACCAGACCAGCCAGCGTTGCTCCCCGACACCAGACATCCGCGTTGCTCCCCGACACCAGCGTTGCTCCCCGACACCAGCGTTGCTCCCCGAATCCCGAGTCCCAGAATAGCATAGCATTCCCCTTATCAGTGTCCAGCGTCCAGCCCCCCCCCGCGGCCAGCCTCCAGCCTCCAGGGTCTGCGGCCTGAGGCCTGAGGGTATTCGGCAGAGCCCGCCTGGACTTGGTTGGCAGAGTTCGCTGGCGGACAGGCCAACTCGCAAACTTCGCAGACGGCAGACGGACGCGCGTGCCCAGGACCATCACCGCCCATGCTGCGCCTCCCGACGATGAGCAGGTCGCTGTCGCTTCCGCGGCAGCTATCTCGATCGGCTCAGCTCGCCGGGCGGAGGGCCAGCCGACTGCGCCGATATGCGACGGCAGCGAGCACAGCGCCCAGCGAACGAGAGCCCACAGACCTCGATCAGATCACCACATTGCCCAACGGCATCAGAGTCGCCACAGAAGCTCTGCCTGGCCATTTCTCTGGAATCGGGGTATACATAGATGCAGGCTCACGATACGAAAACGACGCGCTGCGCGGCGTGTCACACATCATCGATCGCCTGGCCTTCAAATCCACTACCAAGCGCACTTCAGACCAGATGATCGAGGCACTGGAGTCGTTGGGCGGTAACATCCAATGCGCATCGTCGCGCGAGAGCCTCATGTACCAGTCGGCCACATTCAACGCCGCCGTTCCAGATACCATCGCATTGTTGGCCGAGACGATCCGAGATCCGAACATCACGGAAGACGAGGTCCTCAGGCAGTTGGAGACTGCGGAATACGAGATCGGCGAAATTTGGGGCAAGCCGGAACTCATATTGCCTGAGCTGGTACATATGGCAGCATACAAGGACAACACACTGGGCAATCCCCTGCTTTGCCCGAAGGACAGGTTAGACCAAATCGATGCGCGCACTGTGGAGGCATATCGCAAAGCCTTCTTCACCCCAGAGCGGATTGTGGTCGCCTTTGCAGGCGTGCCGCACGAAAATGCGATCAGATTGGTCGACAAGTATTTCGGCGACATGAAAGGCCCTCTCATCACAAACACACAGCCTCTTCAGGCTCAAGCACGACAATTGCAGCCACCGTATCCACCCTCACAGACACCGCACCAGCAGGACTCTCGACTCATGTCCAAGATACCATTCTTCAAGACCCTCTCGACCTCCGCCTCCCAGAAAGCGACGCTATCTCCGCTCGACACTTCCCAGCTCATCCCTCATCCACTCGAACAGCCGATTGACTATGACGCCCCAGCACGCTATACGGGCGGCTTTCTCACACTGCCGCCACTTCCAATCCCTCCCAACCCGGCTCTGCCCAGAGTGTCACACCTTCACCTAGCCTTCGAATCGCTTCCTATCAACTCGCCCGATATTTACGCTCTCGCCACACTGCAAACACTGCTAGGCGGCGGTGGCTCATTTTCAGCAGGCGGTCCAGGCAAGGGCATGTACAGTCGGCTGTACACCAATGTGCTCAATCAGTATGGCTGGGTGGAGAGTTGCGTTGCATTCAATCACGCCTACACAGATTCCGGACTTTTCGGCATTTCCGCGAGCTGTGCGACAGCCTACGTCCCTCGTATGCTGGACACCATGGCCCGCGAACTTAGCTTGTTAAGCACGGAAACTGGACTTGGCCGACTATCCGAGATCGAAGTCAAGCGCGCCAAGAACCAGCTGCGATCATCTCTGCTGATGAACCTGGAGTCAAGAATGGTTGAGCTTGAAGATCTTGGAAGGCAGGTGCAGGTTCACGGGAGGCGCATCCCCGTCAAGGAGATGGTAGCGAACATCGAGAAAGTCACCATGGCCGACCTCAGAAGAGTGGCCAAGCAAGTATTCGGCGGCCAGGCGCAGGAGGGCGGAAACGGCTCAGGCGCACCTACGGTCGTCCTTCAGCAAGGCATGGAGGAAGGTGTGGCGCTCAAGGACATTCCTTGGGATGACATCCAGGATCGAATCGCCAGATGGGGACTTGGCAGGAGATGATGTAGAGCTGCATGGAGTCTTTGCACCGCACTTTGGTAGGCATTAGTGAGCGTCTGTCCACTTGATCCCTTGATGCCCAGTCATTGCCAGGCATGTCGGCGCAGCGCAGTTGAATGCCGAGCGCGACGAGACAGAATCATTGTACGACGGGTATGGCGGCATGTCCGAACCATCCCTTGACAGTCCCCTACGGGGGCCAGCGGATCGAGTACCGCGCTAGTGACGCTGATCAAAAAAGGCCTCAGTTTCTAGGACAGAGCCCTATACTTTGGTGATCTTCAGGTGAGAAAGCTGGGGAGAATGGACGAGCGCAGAGGAAGGAGATTAACGGGGGAGGCTGACATCAGTTCGCTCAAAGCGGCCCGGACCCTCTCCTCCAGGGACCGAGAGCAGACTTTTTTTTTCTTTCTTTTTTCGGAGACAGGCCTGGTGATCGAGTGCGGCGGAGGCCTGGCAGCACCCTCGCGCACTCTATTTCATACGAACCCGATGCGCCTCAACCCGGCCTGGAAGCTGGCGTCACCAGCATGGCGGCAGTATTTTGATACAGAGCGATGGGAAGCGGACTGACGCCACAACTCGCACCCTATGCTCTAAAGTCAGGCCGAGTCCGCACCGAAATTGCGCAAAAGTAGGCACCACGCTGCCCGCTGATCTCCTCCCGCGTTTTCCCAGGTTCACCCATCTCCCGGTCCAGCTTCCACCTTATCCGGCGCCTAATACAAGAGGGTACGAGATGGTGACAGCTAGCCTTGCACAGTGATATTGACTAGCCACGATACGGATACGTACTTTAAGTCCCATGCTTCCCCAGGGGGGCCTCTGCCCTTTATAACACCCACTTTCTTTTCTTGTTCATTCGTTTACTGCTGACCGTAGTGATGGGCAGCCTCTTCCGCGTGCTCGGGCACGCCCTCATATTATCCCTTTTGACCCTCTCCCATCTGTTGGTCGGGACACACGCGAACACCGGGCACGATAATCGGCACGCGGCGCGACAGGCTCAGATACAGAGCGGCGAAGCCCGATGGCGTCAACTACACAGCGATTATCTTGACAGCCTGAGGAGTACCCTTGAGCCCAATGGCCAATGTACCTGGGAGAATATGGTTGTTCGACGAGAATGGTATGCTCAGTGCCTCCTGACTCGCTTCCAGTCGCTGACGCATGAGTCGCAGGGGCGACATGAGCGAGGAAGCTCGCAGAGAATACATCGCGGCTCTGTGGTGCCTTAAGGGCAAACCGGGAATGACAGATCGGAACGAATTTCCAGGCGCACGCAGTCGATGGGATGACTTCGCGGTCGGCCATTTGATCAACACGTTGAGGGTCCACCGCTCACCGCTCCTCCCCCCGTGGCATCGACACCATGCTTGGCTGCTTGAAAAAGCTCTCCGTGAGGAGTGTGGATACTCCGGAGGTCTGCCATACTGGCACTGGTCCAAATATCTCAATCAGGACGTCAGCACCTGGCCATTGTTCGACAACTCGGACACCTCACTCTCTGGCAATGGGACGCCGAGAGGGCCGAAGTGCGCCTGTGTTGAATCTGGCCCTCTCGCAGCCTGGACCGCCAATCTCGGGCCCCAGGGTCGGGGTGACGGCGTTGTGTGGGGATGTCAGGAGAATCCTCGCTCCGATGGCAGAGGTTTCAACCCGTCCTGCATCGAGCGGAACTTTGACCCTGCAGCGCTGGCCAACGCACACTATGACGCCGTCGTCTACACAATCGACCAGGCGCGGGATGCGAACGCGTTTGCCACCCTCCTCGAATTGCAGTCGCCCAGTCTTCACAACCAGCCTCACCTGTTCGTGGGTGGGACGCAGACCGACATTGCCTTTTCCTCGCAAGACCCTTGGTTCTTTGCCCACCATTCCATGGTCGACTTTGTGTTTTCCGTCTGGCAAAGCGCCGACTGGAACACCAGGACCACCACGCTCGCGGACCCCGAGATCTTCGCGCAAGTCAGACGAAACTGTAAGTGCCCGCCCGTATCCAAAAGAGCCTTTGTGGAAGCATGGTTGCTGACTGACGCTAGGGCGCTCGCCGGCCGAACGAGCCACCTTGGACTCGGCCATCTTCATCTCGCCCGTGTGGAGCAATGTCTCGGTCGCAGACGTCATGTGGACGACGCGCAATCAATATTGCTACCGATACGAGTAATGTCTGCCTGCCTGGGCCACACCAACCCGTTCTTGGCCGCCTGGCGCCAATCAGAGATTCTCGCTTGTGTGGGGGACAATGATATCACCTGAATCGCATGCTTCAACATGAACACTACCTATCAGTAGTTAGTTAACTAGGTAGTTAATTCACCGACCAGAGAGAGGACGAGCGGTCTCGTCCATCCGTTCCTACCAGTAGTTACTTTCTGAATCTCAGCCGTGATAGAACCGCCATCCATCGAGTTGCCGCTCAGCGCTAGTGATTCATATTGCCCGACATGCCAGCGTTCATCATGTGCGACGCGAGCTCTCTGCTTCCTTGCGCGGCTGAGCCGCATGCCATATCCATATCGCGGCCTCTCACCACATCCTGACCTCCTGACCATGCACCGAATATAATCCACACATCTTCCGCATGGCGGCCGAGAAGAGTGCAACGGGTGTGCTCGACCTGCCGGTCGACGTCCTCCTCCTGATCTTCCCCCACCTCGACGCGGCCAGTTTCCTCAGCCTCGTCTCCACCTGCAAGACCCTGCACCAGCCCAACTTCATCTATGAGAGCACATTCTGGTCGGCTCTCGTGCGGCGCGACTTCCGCGTCCCGAACCAGCCGGTCGTGCAGACCGACGGCCAGCGATGGCAGAGACTGTACAAGCGACTTCGCACCCAAAGCAAGATCTTCACCTGGGGCAACAACGAGAAGAGCTGCTTGGGGCACTCCCATGACATGTTCTATCCCGCCCGATCCCTGGCCGGGTCGGGCATTCGCAGAGTCAGCCCGCCCCGGCCGAACCACATGAGCTGGCCCGGCGAGATGCAGCACACCAGCGAGTTGGGCGTCATCTCCGATGTCCAGTGCGGAGGCTGGAGCACGACGCTGCTCACCGCCAAAGGTGCGCTGTACACCGTCGGCGTGCTCGACGGCCTGCAGGTGCCTCCGCGCCGGCCGCCGCCCGTGCAGCAGCCCAAGCAAGCGCCCACTGCCCTGCGCTATCCTCCCGCCATGCCGCAGCCCAAAGATCGCTACGACCCGGCCACTGCGGTCAAGCAGTTCTCCTCCGGTAGGTCGCACATACTGGCCATCAGCGACAGTGGCGTGATCTGGAGCTGGCACGATGCTGATCTGCCTGGCCTCCACATCAAGTTTGTCCACCACACCACCAAGGAAGATGGCAGCGAGCGTGGCCGTGGCGTTGTCAAGCAAGTGGTGGCGGGCTGGAACCGCAGTGTGGCATTGATCGAAGGGACGGGCATTGTCGTGTGGGCACCGTGCCGGCCCAGCGCCGCTGAATGCGATACGCTGGATGCGGCCTTGGTTCTGGAAAGCGCGGTCGTACCACGCACGCGGCACGCACGAAAGAGCAAGCTAGAAGAAGATGCGGACGTCGGCGAGGTCACCAGTCTCGTGGTGTTGGAGCGCACGATTCTTTTCAACACCCATCTGGGCAAGCTCTTTGCCGTGCAGATCCCATCTCCGCATCGCGCAGGAAATCTGCCCGAGCCCGTCCAAGTACCCATCCCTGCGTCCAAGAGCGCTGGTCCCGACGCGACCCTCGTGACAGATGTGCAAGGCTCTTTCCAAAACTTCGCCGTATTCACCAAATCAGGTGCGGTGCTCACAAGCAATCAAGATAGCATCATGCCTCTGGTGCTGGGCCAAAGCTCCTCCCGGCGCATCTTCAAGCGCATCCCGGCGCTGCAGAACACGCAGGTCATTTCTCTTGCATTCGGTGATTACCACTTTCACGCCCTGCACTCGCCGGGCCACATCACTTCTTATGGCCACGAGCCGCAAGGCTGTGGTACGCTCGGCCTCGGCGGGCTAGGCGTTCCCGAAGGCAGACTCCGAGGCATCCGAAACCAGGGCATGGATGGCGACGGACGTCTCGTGCCTCACGCGTACACCGAGGGTCGCCGAGTCTGGTTTGAAGGAGAGAAGCGGGCCTGGATCTCATTCATCACATCTGGCGGCGTCGACGAAGGAGAGGCTGCTGAGCGGGTCAGGATGGCCATGGGCAGTCCCGGGGTCACAGCCCAAGGAGAAGTCAGCGAGTGGATCGAGCAAGAGGGCAGGGACTGGGAGGTCAAGTTTGGTGTCCGCAAAGCTGGCGACGACGACGACGACGATGGGTTGGGTGCTTACTTCGCGCTGAACGTGACTGCCGCGGGTTGGCACAGCGGTGCGTTGGTCTTGGTCGACGAGGAGATGGCGCAGAGACTGCGAGAAGCCGTCGAGCTTCGAAACGAGTCGATCGAAGAAGTTCCCGACCTCCACCCGGGTGAAGCCAGCGCAGACTCAGATGCCCAAGGTGAGCCCCAGACGCTGTGGGACCGCGCTGTGGACTACGGTCGCTACTTTCTCGGCCTTGCACCGTATGATGTTCACTCCCGCGCTTACGATCACACCGCAGTCGAGCCACGCACACCTGCAACCCACGCCCCGGATCCCAACCACGAGCGACGAGGCATGCAACCGGATTTCGACTTTCGTGCCTCCCCTCGACCGGGATTCTCCTACATCTGGGCCCACGATCACTTCCCCCGACTCAAGCTGAGCGACGGGACCGAAATGCCTGGCACGGTCCCGTTTGACGAGTGGAGATATGGCAGGCCCGACTTCCAGCTGGACTGGGAGGAGCAGACGGATGATTGAGACGCGTCCCGCGCACGATCGGAGCAACAACGCGCGTTGATCCGGGCGCCCCACCCAGCTGACCTCTCCTACCATTGACTGCCTCGGCCTTGGATGATCCGTCGCTTACGATCATCCGAGACCTCGCCGCACAGAAATTCATCACTTGAGATATCGCAGCTTGCTTACCAGCGCACCTTTCTCGCACGTCTACCAAATCCCGGGCCACTTCTCTCTCCAATTCCACAACGCATTCGAAGCCCATGTCCTGTTGTTCCCACCCTGCCCACCGTGCAGCGTGATCCCCTTTTCTGAATCTATCGCGCGTTCGAGTCCCACCCCTCAGTCACAAAGTTCACCCTCGGCTCTTCCTGAACCCACAAGACTCCGCAGCGGCTCTTATACAAGCAAAACTATCCTATCGCAACACCCATCTCTCACCCCCCCTACACCCGTCTCCTCCTTCTCCCTCTCATCCATTCTGCCGACGACCCCGAAACCCTCCTTCGCCTTTCCCTTTCTCCGCCCCGACCGTCCTCCTTACACTTCTCCACCCGACACGGATGTCTACGAAGCCGAATGGATTTGCACAAGCATTCGGCATCTCTGTACAGCTCAGTAGTCACACGTGTAGTCATACTTTATCACAGCTAGCCATCTCCGAACTACATCGCCGCCGACCGCGTCGTCTCCTCGCTTGCCCCATCCCCAGTCCCCAGATAGTCCCGCTCGACTCTATAACTGTTGGAACTCGATATTGATATCCAATTTCCCCTTGCCCGGGTACAACGCATTTATTACGTCAGGAGGCAATGTCATTGCAGTTGAGCTATCCCTCCAATCGATGACACGCACAGTAATGGTCTGGGGTTTGCATTTGCCGCCTCCCGGTGCTACTGAAATCCATCGCACCCTGTATTGCCGATCACATGCAGCCCCGTTGTCCCAAATGGCATTGCCAGCAGCTACAAAGTCGCCGGTCGGCGGGAAGTAGGAGTGTATTCCCCGTTACATTCGGAGCAGATCGGGGAAAACAAAAATTTCCCTGTTGCATTCGGAGCCCGATAGGCGCTCCGGCGCTCTACCCCTATCACTCCGAGCAAGAACGGCCGGACTATCACCAACTGGGCCGGTCCCGAGCCGCACGCGCCGCATGTGCTGGCATGTGGTTGTTATCATCTCGGAACGTTCGGCACATGAAGGGTGTCGCCGGCTCGCACGCTGGGATCCCGCACATGGAAAAGTGCCAGTCACGGTGACCGGTCGAGGGGTTGACACATATCACTACCGGTTATCCGCCCCGGCGCACACAGCCGCGCCCTTCCCGACACCTCCGCATTCCGACACCTTCCAATTGCCAGTCGCGCCAAGTCCTGACTCGAGCATCCTCCATCGGAGCGTCGCAATGCATGCCAAACCGCGTGACCAACTCTCGAGAACCTCGACGGCCACATCTTCGGCGACGGTGACGTTAAGCCCGCATATTGACCCGTCTCGCAGTGGAATGAATCACCTCACGACTTCCGAGCCCGTACCGTGACTTTCTATAGGCACGATTTCCGTGTTCCGGTGGTGGTGGTGGGGCGAAGAACATTTGTACCGCGTGGTGGGATGTACAGCGAAGTGGTCATATACGTTATATATATATATATATATATTGGCACACGGAGTTGAGAGAATCATCTCAGAGCGAGGAGGGAGGCGCCGGGGTTGAGAGGGATCGGAGTGCGGATAGAGTGGGAGAGCTGGGGAAGCGCAGCAGGAGCGGAGCGAGGGTGTAGTGGATGAGTGATGATGTGAATCTTGGGAGTGGGATTTGCTATCGGGTAGAAAGTCGGCAGAGGAAGACGACTCTGAACCAGGACCACTCGTATATGCAATCAGAGCATCTCTCTGTCGTCAACGCCCGGGGTAAACCGATCCCTCGGCGACACAGCGGTTGTGCAAAGGCGATCAAAAGTGAGGTTGACAGTACCGTGGCCTTCCACAATCATGACTTGTCGATCTTGCCTTTCCAGTCAGAGATGTGGTCGTTGATGACTTTCGCAGCGGCACCGACGGTGAAGTTGCGACCAATGGCCTCCACGAAATCGCCTTCGGGATCTATCGCAGGTTAGCCGTGGCGGAGGAGGAGGAGGGAGGACAACTCTGCGCTCGCTCACCCATCAGGTAGAAGTAAATGCTGTGATCGACCAAGTAGTCCTGTCCCGGCTTGACATCGGGCGGCGTGGAGAAGTAGACTCGGTACACCTTGCACACGTCCTTGACCTCCTGCCACGTGCCGGTCATGCCGATGATGTCCGGGTGGAACTCGGCCAGATATCTCCGGATCACCTCCGGGGTGTCTCGGGCGGGATCGCAGGAAATAAACAGCGGCAGCAAGACGTTCCCGTGCTTCTCCTTCACCCGCTCGATCATGCCGGCCATTTTGTCCAGTTCCTCGGGGCAGATGTCGGGACAGTGCGTGAAGCCGAAGTAGACCAGACTGTATTTGCCCTTGAGGTTGTCGTGGGTGAATTCCCGGCCGTTCATATCGGTGAGGTGGAACGGGCCCCCCACCAGCGGTTTGCCAATGCCCTTGTTCGCCTCGGCGATCCGAGCGCGTGCCATCCGCGCCTTTTCATAGCGGAAGTAGACGGTCAGACCAACCCCCGCCAGTAAGAAGAGGAAGCCGGCTTGCCAGGAAAAGGGACCGAGCTTGTGGCGGGACTTGGCTTCCTCGACCGTCTTATATTGCCGTGTGCTGCTGGAGGTGAATGGTCGTTTCGCGGGCGATGGAATGGCTCTCGAGATGGACGGTCTTGATCGGATTGGATGCTTCGTTGCCTGGCTGACAGGAGTGTGGATTCGGCGCGATGCGGCAGCTGCGCATTGCTGACACCGACCGAGCTGGGCCGCGCGAATGGAGGTGAAAAGGGGCGAGGCCATGTCGCTCGGCGGTATCTGATCTAGGAAATATCTCCCATCGCTCTGCGATATCTGGTCGCCGTTGGCGGTGGAGCTCGGCACATGCCGAACATGCTGACACCGGGGATGGTCCAAGCTTTCGAATTTTCGCAGTCGGCCAGAGCGACCAGGACATTTCCGCTCCCACACCCGCCACATCGCATCGCCGGTCATGGCCTCGGACGAGATTGTGTGGAACATCATCAACCAGCAGTTCTGCTCCTTCAAGCTCAAACTGCCCGGCAACAGCGGCAAAGACCAAAAGTCGACCAAATCCACCTTCTGTCGCAACGAACACAATGTCACTGGCCTCTGCAACCGCCAATCGTGTCCCTTGTCCAATTCTCGCTATGCCACCATCCGCGCCGATCCCACCAACCAGCGTCTCTACCTCTACATCAAAACGGTCGAGCGCAGCCACCTGCCCTCGAAATGGTGGGAAAAGATCCGCTTGAGTTCGAACTACACGAAGGCGCTGGAGCAGATTGACGAGAGATTGATTTATTGGCCCAAGTTTCTGTTGCACAAGTGCAAGCAGCGCCTGACGAGGTTGACGCAGGTGAGGGTGAGGGCGCAGAGGTTGGCCAAGGAGGAGGAGAGATTGGGCGAGAGGACGGTCAGCAAGATGGCTCCGAAGATCAGGAGACGGGAGGAGACCCGAGAGCGGAAAGCGGAGGCTGCGGCGAAGATTGAGCGGGCGATCGAGAGGGAGTTGGTGGAGCGATTGAGGAGCGGCGCGTACGGCGATCGGCCGCTGAATGTGGAGGAGAGTGTGTGGAAGAAGGTCATGAGGGGCTTGGAGAGGAGTCAGGAGGGTGTGCGGGACGAAGATTTGGATGAGGGCATTGAAGCGGAAGACGACGAGGAGGAAGCGGAGTATGCGTATGAGAGGGAGAATGGGGAGGGGGACGTGGAGTATGTTTCGGACGTGGAGGAGTCGGACGAGGAAGATGATTTGGAGGACTTCAAGGATTGGTGGAGTCAAGAGGGGGGAGATGAGGATGAGGATGGAGAGGAGCGATCAGAAGGCGACGAGGATGAAGAGGACAAGGGAGTGGGCGGTGATCCCGCCGCGCTCAAGAAGCAGCTCGATACACTCAAGCGGAAGAGGCCGAGCGCACCACCCCCCAAACCTCGCAAGAAGGGTGGCAAAGGACCGAAGACGGACATCGAGTACGAATATGTGCCAGAGCCCGCGCAGCCAGCAATGCTGTATGCGGAGTGAAGCGCTTGGTCGCACGCAGTCTCAATTCTGTTCGGAAACGGATCTACCGTAGGTAGGTAGGAACTCCAGGCTGCAATAACCCTCAGACGGCATTCGGGCGGTACCTTGACTTCCACTTCCCGCACCACAGCAGAGACCACACGTGTCGAAGCATTCGGCAGACTGTTTCCACACCGCAGGAGAATCGCGAGTGAGGATGTCTGTCACCCGCAGCCAACATCTGCTGGATGCGCCGCACCACTCTCCTCCGTGCTCATACAGCCATGACCGTGGCGACTGATACCGACATCACCGCCACCCCCCCACCCAGTGCTCGCGTCCGCAGGCAGGGGAAATGGGTCGAGGACGCATCGCGCATCGTGATCGCATCGAACCCATGCTCAGGACAGTGATGGCGCATTCCTTTTGCGTCAGACTCCCGACACTCCCCGACCGACCGATCTACAACCCGTGCATGAACTCCTGCAAAGTGATCGGTTTTCTCACCGCGTTGGAGAAGCCCTCGTGAAACGTGACCCACACCCGCAGCCCCTTCTTCTCCTTGTCCTCGCGCCGCCTCTTCTGCAGCTCCGTCTCCCGCCCCGAGACGGGCGCGACGACCGCCCGGCCGAAGAAGTCCCGCGCGGGTTTCGGCCGAGCGGCGTCGGCGTCATCCACGCCATGGCGTCTGCTCTCCATCGACGCGGCGGCGGCGGCGGCGGGGACGGCGGTGGCGTTCGCGACCCCGGATCGCGCCATGCGAGCTTTCTCGGCCAGCCGCAGCTCCTCCCGCTTCCACTCCTGCTCCAGGACTTGTCGCACGGCATATCGTGTCGTCTGGCCCCCGGCCGCGCCGGGACCGGTCCCTGCCGTCTCGAATGTGCAGAGCATGTCGATGGGAGGTTCCATGCGATAGACCCATTCATTCGCCGTGCCGAACCTCTGCTCGGGTCGGGCTTCGAGTCGGACACGGTCAAAACGCACGCCGCTGGCGCCCATGGCGTTGACGGCGCGTTTGATGAGAGTTTGTTCGCTGGCTTTGCGGACGGAGGCGGTGCCTTTGTCTTTGCCGCTGCCGCCGATCACGACGGGGTTGACGTTGGGGGTCAGCATGCGCAGGAGGTAGGGTTGGAGGTCGGTCGCAATGTCTGCATGGGAACGGAAGGAGCGGAGGAGGTCGAGGGAGAAGTTGGATTGGAGGGTCTGAAGGTGGGATTCGTTGGATTTTTGGAGTTCGTGGGCGGTCCGGGCGGCTGATGGGCCGGAGAAGGGGTGCGATGGGGTTGTGTCGTGTGAGTCTTCGGCGTTGAGGGGGGCTTGGTATTGTGCTCGTGTTGGCGAGGCGAAGAGGTGGTGGAATGCTAGGATGGGTGTGCTCAGATACGGTGCAAGCTCCCATTCGCTGCTGGTGAAGACTGCACTCGATAGCTGATCGTGGAAGTTGAGCCACTCGTAGGCTGAATCGGGCTTGGACAGCATGGTGTCGTCTTGGAAGTCTCGCTCCGGGTATGTTGAGAAACAGGCGGTCATAATCCGGTCTGTTTCGCCGAGTGTGTCGATGAGTTCGCGAAGGCAAGATGTTGCCGTACGACGAACGCCCTCTGCTACGCCTTGGACACCATCGTTGCCTGTTGTCTGGGGTGGTGTGGCCATTGCTGCTGCTTGTCTGGGCAAGCCAGCTCCTTCTTGGAAGACACGCTCGACGATGTCTTTGGGACTGCCACGCCCAAGTCCTCTGGCACCTCCCCCGCCATGTGCGAGATCTGTCAGGATGTTGTCTTCGACCCACTTTCGAGTCAGCCGTTCGTCGTTGCTTGAGGCGCGCAGCTTGCCAGCCACCCACTCTCCAACGACCATGATACCTCTCATGTCGCCTTCTCCCGCCCCTGCTGCCCTGCGGTCTTCTTTGCGATTGCTGACACCCCATGCAGCCTCACATAGTCTTCGTACACCGCCACTATCGCATGGCACGCCCTCTTTCTCAAAGACTTGCTGCAGACGAGTGACCAAGCTCTGCACTGGTGGCTTTCGCACATGTACCACTTCGGCGAGCAAGCTCTGCTGAAGTGGCCGAAGCGAAGGGTGGTAGACATCGTTGCAGACCAAGATAATCGGTCGTAGAAGTCGAAACCTTTCGCCCTTTTTCTTCTTCTTGGCGGGTGCTTGCGACAATAATGCTAGTGGAGTATTCTTCTGGTCGAGCATGACCAGGTCGATCAATGCCTTCACAAACCCTCCTTCTCCACCTGCACCACTTCCACCGACCACGCCGTCTACTTCATCTACTATCACACAGACGGGCTTCGCAGCCTTCTTCCCCTTGCCCTCGGCAGTGCCACTGTCCATCTTCTTCACATTTTCTGTTCCTACCATATCTCTGATGCGGCCTTTGACGACGGCGGAGCTTCGCTCGTCGCTGGCATTGATCTCTTGCACCTCATATCCGGCTTGTTTGGCGCATACATGGGCCAGCGTCGTCTTCCCCAAGCCCGGCGGACCCGTCAGCATCAAGAGCTTGCGATGCGGCTTCTCGTCCTCGCCCGCGGCCGCTGTCTTGGGCTTTGGCCGGCGCGAGCCGGGGAAGACGATTTCGTCCCAGCGCTTCAGCCAATGCATGACATGGCGATGGGTTCGCTCGTCGCCGATCAGATCAGTGAACTTTCTCGCCCGGTACTTCTCCGTCCACAGCAGAGTCGCTCTTTTGCTGGTTGCCGGCTCGGCGGGCGAGGTCGGGGCGGGCCGGATAGTGCGTGCGGCTTTGGGGATACTTTCTTCTGCCTGGGCGTCCGCCAACAGCTGGTGGATGTGGACGCCATAGTACACTTTCTGCGCTTTGACCGGGCGCGTGAAGAGGCTGTTTCCGAGGTCGAGCGTGTCGAGCTTGCGCTTGTGCTGCGGCGGGGGACTCGGGGGTGGAGCGGATGTTGGTGGGGGTGGAGCGGATGTTATCGGGGGTGGAGCGGATGTTGTCGGGGGTGGAGCGGATGTTGTCGGGGGTGGAGCGGATGTCATTGTCGCCATCGCCATTCGAATGGGCGCTGGCGATGCTGCACGAATTCGCCGGACGCGTGAAGGGTGGAGGAGCCGACGCGCGTGGAAGCTCGGCAAAGTTGCGGGGAGATCCGCGCGTGAGATTCCAGTCAAAGCACGCTTGAAATTTCAATCAAAGCACCGTCAATACCAACCCAACCAACTCATCAAAGCCCGCCCTCGCCCTCAAATTCGCAGCGGCCGTCTCCAGCCCCAGGCCCAGCACAAGCAGCCTCTCCTCCCCTGCATTCCGCATCAACAACGCACTCGCAACCGTCGTCGCCAGCGTCTGCCCAACAACCTCATCCTCGGCCTTGGTGCCTCCCAAAACCGTCGTGGCGGTCAAATGGCTCCTGGGGAGGAGAGACTCGTTCTGGATGCTGGGATTGATGCCTGGGGATCCGGTGGCGAGGGGGACGTGCACCCAGTGGGCGGGCGCGTGCGACGATTGGGTTGCTGTGAGGAGGATTTTGTCGGTGAAGTTGATGCGTTGGATGTGGGTGGAGATGCCGTGGACGGGGCCGGATGCGGATGTCGAGGGGGCGGGGAAGCCGCTTTCCCGGACGAGCGGCTCTGGCTGGAGCGCTGGCGTCGCCATGTGGTCTTCGTGCTGGTCGGTTACGCCGATTGGGAGCCTGATTGGGATCAAGGCGTTGTGACTGCGATCGGAGGTGGCTGTTGGCTGCTGTTGGATACTGCGGGGATATGCTTTCGGAGTGGCGGCCCGGGCTCCGCCCAACAGGGACCCTGCATAACCATGATCTTGGCGAAGTTCCTGCAATGCACTCAAATAAGATGCATATGCGACCGTCTCCATCCGCCGAACGACCATGTCCAAGTTCGCGCCGACGAGGGAGAGGAAGCACAGGAGGATCGCGAAGCAAAAGGCCCAAAGTGGCGCCTCGGCTTCGCAGACAGCGGCCGACAGTGCCGGCGCAGAGGAAATCCCGCTGGTCTCGCGATCGGAAAAAGAAGAGCACCGCGCCAAGCTTCGAGCCGATCTGAGGTTGCAACAACCCGAATCGAAGGCCAGTGCGAAGAAGCGCAAACGGCTCGACAAGTACATCGACACGAAGCTCAGGAAAGAGGAGAATCTGGAGCTGTTGAAGAAGCTCGCTGCGCACAAAGTCGACACCAGCCTGCTGCAGAGCGCAAAGAAGCTTGGACGAAGGACGGAGACGAAGCGAGAACGCTTCTCCCGGGCATTAGCGGAGAAAAATGCGGGGATCGACGTGGACGGGCAGCAGCAGAGCATCCTGTACGAGAAGCGACGATCGATATCCGACGAGCCGCTCGGAGAAAGTGAGGCTGGAGAAGAAAAGGCACAGGCGCTGAGTGCCACAGCGGCACAGCAGAGAGCGGAGTCGGCGCCGCAACCACGCGGTCTCTTTGGAAGTGGCGCCGTGTTCGGTGGCGGCTTAAAGCGGCCTCTGGAGACAGACGACGCGGGCCAACCCGTCATCAAACGAAGGAGGCGTGAGAGGAAGAACAAGAAAGCAAAATTCGCTTGTGTCGAAGCTCTGCCGCCGGGTGAAGGACGGAGCAGCGTGGACGCATCGGACGAGTGGAAGGGCTTCAGTGGCAACGAGAGTGAGGGCCTGGAATCGGACAGTGGACGCACGAGCGGCGATGCCGAGAACGAATCGGCCTCGGTCGACGACTCAGACGCCACGGCATCAGATGCCGGTAGTGTGGAAACCGATGAGGACGAACAAGGCGCGGGTGAGGACAAGCCAGCGAGAGTGTCCGCTTTCAAAGCATGGGCAGACTCGCGCAGAAATGAAGCCGTGGGATTTACACCCAGCGCAGTCCCGACGAGCGATGCTGCCATCAAGGCGGCATTCAAGCCTCGTGCGCCCTCACCTAATACCCACCCCTCTGAACTTACGTCGGATGCCCAGACTGCCGAGGAGGCTTACCGGCCTTCCAAAGCTGTCGTCATCCCCAGAAACGATGCGATCGCTGAGGCACGCTCTCGTCTTCCAATCGTTCAAGACGAGCAGAAGATTGTGGAAGCGATCAACAACAACTCAGTGACCATCGTGTGCGGTGCGACTGGATCTGGAAAGACGACTCAACTGCCCCAGATGTTGCTAGAAAATGGCTATGCCTCGACCGGACTTATCGGAGTCACGCAACCGAGACGAGTGGCAGCAACATCAGTAGCAAAACGCGTGCAGTACGAACTAGGGCCAGACTTCGGAAAACAGGTTGGTGCACAAGTCCGCTTCACCAGCACGCTGAGCAGAGACACCAAGGTCAAATTCATGACTGATGGAATCCTTTTGCGCGAGATATCGCAAGATTTTGCCCTCTCGAAATACAGTGCCATAGTTTTGGACGAAGCACATGAGCGAAGTGTGAATACGGACGTTCTGATCGGCATGCTTTCGCGCATCGTGCCACTTCGACTCGAGCTGAGTAAAGAGGACTCTGCGAAGCATCATCCGCTCAAGCTCATCATCATGAGCGCCACTCTCCGGGTGACTGATTTCTTGATGAACGAACGACTGTTCCGGAAAAGCAAACCGCCTGTTTTGCAAGCCGACGGTCGCCAGTATCCGGTCACGGAGCATTTTGCGAGAAGAACACAGCGCGACTATGTTGCAGAGATGGTCCGCAAAGTCGGACGTGGCCACAAGAAGCTTCCCCCTGGTGACATACTTGTCTTCTTGACCGGCCAGGACGATATTCAGACTGTGGCCAAGAGATTGCGCGAAACATTCACGGGAGAGCAAGCAGGATTCCAGCCTTGGAACAGAATCCGACCAGAGAAGCCTGTAAATGACGACATGGAAGAAGACGAGGACGCAACCGACGACGAGGCTGAGATCACTGGCTTAGACGACGAAGACGATGCAGAATTTACTGTCGAACTTGATCCTTCATTACATGGACAGCAACAGCGTCCTTCGCTCAAGGCACAGATACTGCCTCTCTATGCCGCACTCCCGGCTTCTCAACAGGACCTCGTGTTTCAGAAAACGCCGGACGGGGCGAGGAAAATCATTCTTGCTACGAATATTGCTGAAACCTCCTTGACAATTGATGGCGTGCGATACGTCTTCGATTGTGGCCGGAGCAAGGAGAAAGTCTACGACGTGAGAACTGGGGTGCAAGAATTCAAGGTTGACTGGATCTCCAAAGCCAGTGCATCGCAGCGAATGGGTCGTGCAGGCCGCACAGGTCCAGGACATTGCTACAGGCTGTACAGCTCCGCGATTTATGAAGCACATTTCGAAGAGCACAGCCTGCCAGAGATACTTCGGACGCCGATTGAGGGCACTGTTCTTCAGCTGAAGAATATGAGCGTCGACAACGTGGTCAACTTCCCTTACCCCACCCCACCTGCAAGTGAACAGCTCTCCCAGGCCGAGCGACTCCTGAAGAATCTGGGCGCCATCGATAGCAGAAGCGGCAAAGTTACCGAGATCGGCAAACAGCT
The DNA here is from genome assembly GCA_016165855.1 of Pseudocercospora ulei. NCBI lineage: Eukaryota > Fungi > Ascomycota > Dothideomycetes > Mycosphaerellales > Mycosphaerellaceae > Pseudocercospora > Pseudocercospora ulei. The sequence goes on from JACWNB010000004.1 coordinate 7,021,281, forward strand.
CATCCAATATCCTGTCAATCCCCGGTTTGGTCGAATGCTTCTGCTGGGCAAGCAGAACAGTGTGCTGAAGTATACCATCGCTTTGGTAGCCGGCCTCGCAGTTGGAGATCTGTTCATCGCTCAGCCCCAGCTTCCGAAGGCCGAGCTCGAGGGGGAGGACAGCGGTGATGATCGCGTGAGGAAGATCAGCATATCTGTCGCCGAGACCGAAACTGAGAAGCGAAGACAAGCCTATGGACGCGCACATGCAAACCTTGCGTCCCAAGACGATAAGTCCGACGCCATTAAGATTTTGACAGCTGTGGCTGCACATGCTCAAGCAGAGTCGCAGAGCACTGCCCCATCTTTCTGCAGCGAGCACTTCCTCCGCGAGAAGGCTATGGCAGAAGTCCAGCAACTGCGAAAGCAACTCCACGATATCATGCAGAGGCACGCCGACGACCCGTCAATCGCTGCCTTCAGTCAGACTCTGCCACCCCCAAGCGATCGCGAGAAGAGCCTTCTCAAGCAAATTGTGGCAGCAGGCTATATCGATCAAGTCGCTATTCGTCACGACCTCCTGCCTAATGCTGTCTCTGCGGGCAGGAAACCTCGCCGCGCGATCGAGCTTCCTTACAACACACTCATTCCTTCCAAGATGGACAACGAGATCGATCGCGACGCCACGTCTGAAGATCTGGTACTTCAGAAGAGCGTCTTCGTCCACGCTTCGAGTGTACTTGCCCGCCTGTCGCTGAGCGAGATGCCGCCATTCGTTGTATACTCGACCCTCAGTCGCGCGACGTCTAGCCACGTCGGGGAAGCACAGAAGCGGACGAGAATGCATCCTCTTTGCACAGTAAGCCAGAAGCAACTCGCGCTACTCGCCGAAGGGTCACCACTACTGGAGATTGGGAAGCCGATCGGCAAGATTGAAGAGCTCGGAACTGGCCGGAGACAATGCTGGGTCGGAGTCGCTCTCAGGGACCCTGATGCTGTAGGCACTACAGGTTGGCCGCTGGGGGCGTGGAAGGTCATTCAATCGCGCAAGGGCAAGACCTGGAGTATCGAAAAGGTCCTGGATCGAGGCACGTAAGGACCGGGACCTTCACCTTCCGAGCGACTAGCTCTGCCAGCCACAACGAGTCTTCCTTGCGAGCCATCACGGATTCGGCGTCCGAACCTTCGCCCACATCTCTCGGGCGAACATCCATCGAGCTCGCTCATTTCCACCCCGGTGGCAGATCGATTCGGTCCCGTCCAGGCGCCGTCCTCCCACACTGGCGGCGTCATGACTTTGCCCGCGGACTGAACTTGTCGCGCAGACGAGCGAGTCGCGCCACGAGATTCGAAGGCAGGTCTTTGGCGATCCGACGGTCGCGTCGGGGTTGCGTGTGATATATCAGTGGGCATCACGAAGAGAAGCGATCCCGCAAGGGAAAGTGCATCATCACCCTATCCTTCTTAATAATAGCTGTAGAAGACTCGTAAATATTTTTCTATCTTACTTAGTGGCGTAAGAGCTTCTACGTCCTTATAAAATAGGTTAGTAACTAATAGTTAGTAAGTACCTAGACCGTGCTCTTTCTAGCTATAAGCTCTAGCTTCTACTCCTCAAAAGCTTATATAATAGCTAACAGTTCCTTGTCGTAGATAGCGTAGTTCCGCTTAGCTTTATTTATAGACTTGCTAAAGAAAGCTACTAGATAAAGGGCCTCGTCATTGTCGTCGTACTAAGAAAGGACCCCTGCTGTAACCGTATTAGAAGCATCCGTTTCTAGGTAGATCGTCTTTTCCAGCTGGAAGTGCGCTAGCACCAGTGCTATAGCTACAGCAGCCTTTAATTAGTAGAAGGCTTCTATATACCTCTTATTCTAAAGGCCGCCTGCTTCCTTCTTTAACGCCTTATTTAGAGGTCTTGCTATCTTGCTAAATGTTACAGTAGCAGAAAGGGGTGGGACTAAGTAATAGGGTAGATCCTTGGAATTTCGGCTCGGCCCTTCCGGACCGAGCCGGGCCTTGGCACACTACCCCTAAAGCCCTTACACACTACTATATAGATTCCTTTCCCTCTTTAGTTCGAGATATAGTTATTAAAACAGCTGTATTAAATTATATCTGATGTAACGCGGTACACTTAAGCCAAAAGGGACTGGTTAAGTAACTCGGAAGTGACTTGACTAATGTGTACCAGATATATAAACCTTAGCAAGGCATAGTAATAACACGGGCCAACCCACCCTGTATTACTACCCCCTACGCTACAGGCTTACGACCTCGTAAGCTGCGCTTACTTACAGGCTACGTATGCTATTGCACAGCCCCCCTATGCAGCGCAGTATACGCAATTAACCCCCCCCGGCAGGTCTGCACACAGCCAGCTGGACCTTTACCGGGTCTGCCTTATTCTGTACGGAGTGGTGGACAAACGGACATGCGTCAACGCTGCTTCTACTCTCCTGTTAAAAGATGCGCCCCCTAGGAATTAAACCCGGGCCTTTTATCGTACACTTTCAGCAGTTACTTCCGAGTTAAGTGATGTAACGCGGTACACTTAAGCCAAAAGGGACTGGTTAAGTAACTCGGAAGTGACTTAACTAATGTGTACTAGATATATAAACCTTGGCAAGGCATAGTAATAACACGGGCCAACCTACCCTGTATTAATATCTACGTGCTCGGATTATTATATCTCGAACTTATTAACTATACCAACCATGCGCTGCGCGAAAGGACCCGTCGAACTATCTGGCTACCCGAATAACGCATGCGCACACTACAAACAAACCAAACACTAGCACTGTAAGATAGCTATAGAAGGCTTCTCGACGGTAGAGGGCGGCGTAACCGGCTGCAGCGGAAAGAGAAAGACTAACAGAGCAAAGGACAGGCGCGCTAGCCTCCTAGACGACGGAGCAGTTATTAAAGGTCTTACTAAAGAAGAGACGAATAAAGTAAAGGAGGGTATAGCCGGCTATAAGGAGCTATACGCCTGCACGCCAGACGAGCTAGAGGCACACCTAGCAGAACACAGATCCGCAAAGGTGTACGATACTATTGTCTTTATTAAGAAGACGTTCTATAAGAAGATAGAAGAGAATAAGCAGTTAAGAGAAGAAATAGAAGCGGTAATAGCTAAGAAGGAATCGTTAGAGACTATTATCGACGTGTTAGAGAACTAGGCGGCAACTCGACTAGCGCTGATCCGGGCACGCAGATATGATTCAATACGGCCTTTTTGATAACTATATCTCGAACTGAGGAGGGAAAGGAATCTATATAGTGGTGGGCGAGAGCTTTAGGGGTGGCGTGCTAAGGCCCGGCTCGGTCCGGAAGGGCCGAGCCGAAATTCCAAGGGTCTACCCTATTACTTAGTCCCACCCCTTTCTGCCGCCGCAACACTACCCCCCTCCCTTATCAGCGGTCGCCCTCGACCGCTTACTTATGCGTTCGTTCTCTTTCTTTTTTTTTTTTTTTTTTTTAACATCGTCACTATCTTGCGTCTTTACTTGGCGTCCATCTGATCCGTTCTATCTGATCGGAGCCGTCTGATCGGAGCCAGCGGTCACTAGAGCTGCAGCGTAACCGGTCCGTGCGCCACCGTATAGATCTATATAGATCTATCTACGGCTCCTTATCTTCTTCTTTTTCTTTCTCTACCAAAGACCTTACCTACCGTAGGGCTGGAGGCGTCGACGCCGATTTATAGCGTCGGCGAGCTTCCTGCCGATGCGAAGATAGGTAGTGGCCGATCCGAAGACTCTAGCAAAGCGACCAGCGATCGTGTCTATTGGCTTCCGCGCCGATGGAGCGGACGCGGTTTTCTTTATCTTTTACTGAATCGGCGATATCAGAGCCACTCCGGCTTCGGCTTTTCCGGATTCCGGGCATAGAACTCTTCTAGCAGCTCTGCCGAGTTCCGCAGGTTCTCAATCGGATACCATTTATAGTCTTCCGGCTATCCCTTCTACGAGATCTTCGCTTTTATAGACCCCCTTACCTTCTTTACTTCTATTACGTCTTCTACCTCCTACTCTTCTTCCTTACCGTCTATCTTAATTAGTGGGGGTTCGGCGAACCCCTGTTCCGGAAGGCCGTCCTTAGGGTCTAGGCTTAACAGATCCGAATGAAAAACATCGTAGATCCGGAACGACTTCGGTAGCTGGAGCCGATAGGTTACTGGCGACCTTTTTTCTATTATCGTAAATCGACCTACGTAGCGCGGATTAAGCTTGGCGTTGCCTTTTAGCCTTAGGTTTTGCGTGTTAAGCTATACCTTTTGGCCTTCCTTAAATTCCAGCAGTGACCTCTTCTTATTAGCTCGAGCTACTATCTTCTTCTAAGTCGATTCCATCGCCTTTTTCGCTACCCTAACTGCTTCTTCTATCTGTGCCTTAAGTGCCTCGGCTGCGGCGGTAGCTACTCTCTTTGACGACGTAGCAGTAGATAGTTCCTCGGAGCTGGGTTCGTTCGGCGGCTGAAAACTCATCCTCGGAAGATAACTATGTGTTATCTTAAACGGCGCCAGTAAGGTGGCTTCCGACCGTGCTGAATTGGCGCAGAATTCGGCTATCGGCAACACCTTAACCCATCCTTCTTAATAATGGCCGCAGAAGATTCCTAGGTATTTTTCCATTTTACGATTAGCCACTTTAGACTGGCCGTCGGTCTGAAGGTAAGCGGCCGTACTAAGCTTTCTACGAATTCCGAGGGCTTGGTTAATGGCTTTCTATACGTCTGCAGTGAATTGAGGACCCCTATCCGTAGTAATAGTATCCGGCAGCCCGTAGTGCTTCTATACGTACTGGATCAACATTCTCGCTGTTTCTTCCGCTGTAGTTCCTTTATCCTTAGCTCGGCAGGGGATAAAATAGCGCTCTTTGCTTAGTCGATCCACTACATTAAGCGTAGCATCGTATCTATCCGAATCTGGCAGGCCGGTTACGAAGTCTATTGTAATGTGCTGCTATGGTTTCTCAGGGATTGGAAGCAGCTTTAGCAGGCTAGCCGGAAGGCCGTAACGTAGCTTCGCTACTCTGCACACGTAACAGTTAGTAATAAAACGATGTATCCGCTCAAAGATTCGCGGAAACTAGTAGGTCGTCCTTATTGCTTCTATCGTCTTCTTCGATCCTGCATAGCCAACGTCTGTAGAGCTATAGACTAGCTGGATAACCTCTATAATCAGTTCTTCCGGAACGATTAATTTCCCTAAGCCGGTTTTGCCTAGCTTCTGCTGCTGATTAAGCCGTTCCACTTTCTCGTGCAGCGTCTCTTCTTTAATCGGCAGCTCTATCGCACAGATCCCTACCTCTTTCAACACCTCGGTGTCTACTATTCGTTCCGTTAGCACCTTCTGAAACATATTCGGATCTTCTTTCGCTCTGCTAGTCTTTCCTTCTCTTCTCGTTAGCGCATTAGCCTTTCCATTTTAAGCTCCAGGTTGATAAGTAATCTTAAAGTCGAACCCGGATAAGTAGGCAGCCTACCGGGCTTGGCGCCGTAACAGCTTCTGCGTCTTTATAAAGTAGGTTAGTGACTGGTGGTCCGTAAGGACCTGGATCGTGCTCTGTCTAGCTATAAGCTCTGGTTTCCACTCTTCGAAGGCCTGAATAATGGCTAGCAGTTCTTTATTATAGATAGCGTAGTTCCGTTTAGCATTATTTATAGACTTGCTAAAGAAAGCGACCGGATAGAGAGTCTCGCCGTCGTTAGCGTATTGCGAAAGGACCCCTGCTGTTACTGTGTCGGAAGCGTCTGTCTCTATATAGATCGTCTTTTCCGGTCTAAAGTGCGCTAGCACTGGCGCTGAGGCTACCGCCTCCTTTAGTCGGTTGAAAGCTTCTGTACACTTCTTATTCTATAGGCTAGCGGCCTCCTTCTTTAACGCCTTATTTAGTGGTCTCGCTATCTTGCTGAAGTCTTTAATGAATCGTCGATAGTAGCTGCAGAACCCGAGAAACGCTCTGATTTGCGTAGTGTTTCCGGATATCGGTTGCTTCTATTCTGAGACGGCGGCCACTTTCGATGGGTCTATCCGAATTCCTTCTCTTCCGACGATAAGACCGAGATATTTGACTTTGGTCTAGTAGAACTCGCTCTTTTTCGTGTCCGCGTTTAATCTGACCTCGCAGAGTCTCTTTAACACCCTCTCGATGTGGTTCGTATGTTGTTCTCTTGTTCCTTTAGTATAGATAAGAATGTCGTCTAAGTAGATAGACACGAAACGTTCTAGCATATCTATAAAGGTGTGGTTTATAAAGCGTTGCTATACTGCCGGTGCGTTGGTAAGTCCGAAAGGCATTACCAACCACTTGAAATTGCCTATACGTGTGGCGAATGTTATAAGGTCTTCCGTCTGTCCTTCTTCGTTCCTTAACCGGTAGAACGCTTAACGAATATCCAGCTTGCTGAACTACTTAGCCTTAGCTACTCGTTGTATAGTCTTATCGATTAGAGGCAGCGGACACACATCTCTCTTAGTGACCTTATTAAGGCCTCGGTAGTCTACGTATAGGCGGAGGCCACCTCTAGGTTTCTGCACAAAAAGAATCAGTAACGCATATTCCGTAGAGCTTGGCGTAATGAACTTCTTCGCCAGATTCTCTCGAACAAACACTTCTACCTAGTCCAGCTCGGCTGGAGATAAGCGTCTTAGGGGCTCGGTTCTCGGCAGCGCGGCTCCTTCTTTCAGCCAGATCTTGTTGTTATATTCCGGTCGGTAGAGCGGCAGTAGGTTGGAGTCTGCTTTCGAGAACACATTAGTGTAGCTATAGAGTTCTTTCGGTAACACCTCTAGGGGATCTACTTCTTCTTCCGCTATTATCTTCCGGTAGTCTTCGATGTCTTTTATTAAGATAGCGTAAATCTCGTTGTCCGACAACCTCGCTAGGGTCGTTAAAGCTTCCGAACTTATTATTCCGATCGTGTCTTAAGGCTCGGGCCGATCCTTCGGAACCGCTTCGATGGTCGTAGCGTTCGGTTCTATAGTGACGACGGTAGTCGGTTTGGTAGCGACTCCGTCCTGCTGGTCTTTAAACCCTAGCGTACCTTTATCTACGTCGATAACAGCCCTCTGGTTCTTTATCCATTTCTGCCCTATAATAATGTCAAATCTTCCGATATCTATAATTCGGAACGTCGCTTCTGTAGTGCGACCCGCTAGGGTGGTCTTTAATGGCATATAGTGCGTAACACTCTCCGTGTCTTGTCCGTTGTATGCCGAAATTCGTGTCGGCGACGCTAGCTCTACTGGATAGCTATATCCTTTCGTCATCTTTTAAACTAATCGATAGTGGATAGCCGCTCCGATAAGGGCCCCCGTGTCGATAAAAGCTCTTAGCTAAAGTGGTTTGCTCGATCTGTTAAGAGGGTGGACAGTGATTAGAAGGATAATGGCCGTTTCCGCGTTTACTTCCACCGCCGCTAAGAGCGGATCGCTGCAACTGTTGATGCTTTCTTTCTCTAGTGACGTAGTTCGTGTTAGTGCCCTGTTGTCTACGCTGGATAGGGGGCCTATCCTTCCAGCTGGTCTTTTCCCAGGATTCGCAGTGGCACTCCACTGTCTACGCTGTCTGTGTCGTTCGGAGCCGGCTCTATAGCTTGTATAGTCTTTCTCAGTGGCTGCGGCTGCATCGTAACACAATACTCCTGCTTCTGCTTGTCTAATGCTTGGCATCTCGTGGCTATATAGCCAGGCTTTCTATACGTATAGCAGGTAGGGACGAACGACGAACGCGGTGGCTGATAAGATTGCTGCGGAGGTGCTCTCCGGAAAGGCGCAGGGGGTCTCGTCGTCTGCGTTATCAACGGCTTCTGGTTCGATTCGCGTAATTTCGCGTAAGCGCTCAAATTTCTCGCAGTAACTCTCGCTTAGTGTACGAAGCTCTTAAGGTCTTCGTCTTCTACAGACGCTATAGCGGCGGCCAGTTCAGGGTTCAGCTTCTGCCTTAGTAGGTAGAGCTGCTTATCTTCTGCTACTCGGGCCCTAATCGCATATTTTCGGAATAGCCCGTAGAATTCCTCGAAGGTCTGTCGGTTCTAGTTGATCTTATCCAGCTGCTTACAGGCCGTCTTCTTTCGGAAGGGGTCTCCGAAACGTTGATCCAGCGCTTTAATAGCTTCCTCGGCAGTTACCTCTTCTAGGTCCGCTACTAGCGAAAAAGCTTCTCCTTCTAATCGCGATTCCAGGTAGGCCAATCTGTCTCCGGCACTGTTTCCGGCATAGTCTCGATCTATCTTGTTCTTTATCTTCTTCTTAAATGCTTCCCAATCCTTAGGATCTCCACCTCTAAACGCTAGTAGATCCAGTAATAACGTTATTAACGTGCCGCCTTAACTGTAGGCCGCCGGTAAGGCGGTCTCTGCTTGTTCTTCTCGATGCAGTGGCAGCGCCGACGACATCGCTGCTTCTATCTTATCTAGCTAAGCCTTTATCGCTTTTAATTGTGCCAGTCGGTTCGCCGCTTGGTTTTCCAGCATATCTATAATGGTCTCGGCCGATTCCTTCTCGGCTCTTACTGTCTCTACTTCCTCTCTTAACTGTCTCTTTTCTTCTAGGGTTCTGTAAAACAGCTTCTTAATAAGGTCTATGCTATCGTAGACCTTTCCTACTCCGTTCTCGTTTACGTAATTCTTAAGTTCCTCGAGCGTACAGTCGTGGATTTTCTTGTATTCGCTTATTCGTTCCTTAATCTCTGCAGTCTCTTCCGCTGTAAAACCTCCGATAATGAACTTATTATCGATAACACTAGAGTGCCTGCTCGCTCTGTCTGTCTTTTCTCTTCTGCTTCTGCTTCGGCCTGTAACGCCGCTCTCTACTGCTAAGAAACTCTCTATAGCTTTCTTACAGTGCTGGGGTTGTTTGGTGTGTTGGTGCGCGTGCGTTATTCGGGGGTCCGGATAATTCAACGGTCCCTTTCGCGCAGCACGGTGTTGGTGTAGGGGGGTGAGTTCGAGATATAATAATCCGGGTACGCAGATATGATTCAATACGGCCTTTTTGATAACTATATCTCAAACTAAGGAGGGAAAGGAATCTATGTAGTGGTGGGCGAGAGCTTTAGGGGTGGCGTGCCAAGGCCCGGCTCGGTCCGGAAGGGCCGAGCCAAAATTCCAAGGGTCCACCCTATTACTCAGTCCCACCCCTTTCTGCCGCTGCAAGAAGCGCAACTAAAGGCGCTAAAGGCTTAATTAGCTAACATAGAAGCAGCGACGTCGTCGTTACCGCCGCTACTACAAGAAAACTAAGCAGAGACCGCCTTACCGGCGGCCTACAGTTAAGGTAGCACCTCGATAAGGTTACTACCTAATCTATCGGCCTTTAGGGACGGAGACCCTAAAGGCTAGGAGGCCTTTAAGAAGAAGATAAAGAACAAGATAAGCCGCGATTATGCTAGAAGCAGCGAAGAAGACAAACTGGCCTATCTAGAAGCGCGATTAGAAGGCGAAGCGTTCTCGCTAGTAGCGGATCTAGAAGATGTAACCGCTAACAAAGCGATTAAAGCTCTGGACTAGTGTTTTGGAGACCCCTTCTAAAAGAAGACGGCCTATAAGCAACTAGACAAGATTAACTAGAACCGGCTAACGTTTAAGGAGTTCTACAGACTGTTTAGGAAATATGCTATTAGAGCTAAAGTGTCCGAAGACGAGCAGCTACACTTACTAAGGCAGAAGCTAAGCCCTAAACTGGCTAGGGCTATAGCTTTGGTAGAAGACGAAGATCTCGAAAGCTTCGTGCACTAGGCGAGAGTTACTGCCAGAAACCTAAACGCCTACAGAAAATCGGCAGTACGCGAACCGACTTAGAAGCTGTTAGCGCCGACTACGCGCCCCCCTGCTGCACCTTTCCAACGAGGCCCTTAGCAGCTATCTTATTCGCTGCGCTCGCCGTTCGCCTCTACTTGTTACATATACGGAAAGCCTAGTTATATAGCTAGTAGATGCTAAGCAACGAATTAGCAGAAGCAGGAATATCGCGCTACGAAGCTACCGCTACTAAGAAAAACTATCTAAGCTATCGAATCGGCGCCGAAAGATACAGACAGTGTAGACAGTAGGGTGCTATTAAGGATTATAGGAAAAGATAAGCTAGATAGATAGGCCCCCTATCTAGTATAGACAATAAGGCACTGCTACGAACTGCATCGCTAGAAGAAGGGAGCATTAACAGTTGTAATAATCCGCTCTTAGCAGCAGTAGAAGTAAATACGGAGACTGCTATTATCCTTCTAATTACTGTCTACCCCCTTGACAGCTCGTACTGCCTCCTTTAATTAAAAGCTTTTATTGTTAGGGGGCGCCGTTCAGCCCAGGCCCTGGTCCTAAGCCAGCCGTCGCCCTAGGGACTGCAACTGTAAGGGCTTAAGAGTCTTAGTTTAGAAACTTAAGGTTAGGTATCTATATAAAGGAACTAATAGGCAGTTCCTTCGTCGTCTGCTGCTGTACAATTTGTACCTACGAAGCCAAGCCAGCAATTTCCCTCTGTGCAGAGATACAAGGTTTACACTCTGTATAGAGGGTCGGGAGTTTCCCTCTATATAGTAGTGCAGAGTTTTTCCTCTGTTTAGAGAGGCGACAATTCCCCTCTGTATAGAGCTATAGGATTCTCCCTCTATACAGGAGTAGGGTCGTATCGGTAACTCTGTATAGAGAGTAGGGTCGTGCTGGCGCCGCTAAGTTACAGTCCTTAGGGCAACGGCTGGCTTAGGTCTAGGACCTGGGCTGGATGGCGCCCCCTAACAATACCGCCCTCCCTTCTCGTAGTGCTTCTTTCGTACGACGGCGTGTCGTACACCCTTAGCTCCTAGGGTTCTTCTAGCAGGTCGCGATTTCCCGTCTCTATCCGGTCGTCTATAGGGCCGTCGCTCGTCCGGCTACTAGGTCGTAGTTGCCTTCTTTGCCCTCTTTTACACAGTTGTAGCAGCTGCCCTAGTTGCTATTGCCTCGTATAGCAGACAGCTACCCTCTAAATATTAAGCCTCCCCGCGTCTCTTTCCCTTCCCTCCTTCTCTTCTATTTCCCTGCCTGCTACCCCTCTACCCTGCTGTCTACTACTACCGTCCACCGTCTACTGTCTAACGTCTACTACTAACGTCTACTATCTACTATCTACTACTAACGTCTAACTACTACTAACCTAGCTACTACTACTAGCTACTACTACCAGCCTTACTACTATACTATGCACTCTGTCCGCCCGTTCCTACTGTAGCTCCCTTGTAGTTGCTAGCTCTTCCTCCCTTGTAGTTGCTGGCCCTTCCCCCTACTGTATAGCTAGCGTCCCCCTCTACTTCTACCTCTAGCTATAGAATGCCTAGCTTAACTAGTAACTCCGCTTCCGGTTCGTACAGGTCTCTATCTTCTGTACAGTCTAAGCTAACGTCCTAGATGCTACACTAATAAGCAGTAGGACGCTGCTAAGCTGCCCTTCTACGCCTTCTAGTGTAACCCTGTCTGGGTTGCGCCTTAGCAGGTCGCTATAGCCTGCCCTTTGTATGTAAACGCTATGCTTATAGCTACCTACAGCCAGCTCTATACTGCCTGTACTAACTCCCCCTAGAGCTTATTTAGCCTGTACTGCCTCCCTGGCTTCTAGGCTAGGGTCTGCGCCTTATATAAGTAGAAGGATAGCTCCCTCTACTGCCCCTACTGCTGTCCGGAGGAGGCACGTAGGGGTAGGGGGGTGCCTCTGCTCCCTAGTGCTAGCCTGGGTAGGGGTCCTGCTAGCCGGGAGGTAATTAAAATCTCTAATAGGGAGTTAACTGCTCTAGTCCTAGGAAGTAGCAGCTAGTAAGCTACCCCTAAGGTAGTGTGTAAAGGTTTTTGGACAGTGCTGCTCTTTTTCCCTTCTTATTTCTACTCTTATTCTTAATCCGGGCACGTAGATAAGATTTAATACAGCCTTTTTAATAGTCGACCTCGACCGCTTACTTATCTATCTGTCTCTCTCTTTTTTTTTTTTTTTACATTGTTGCTATCTAACGTCTTTACTTAGCGTCTATCTAATCGGAAGAGCTATCTGATCGGATCCAGCAGCTTCCGCGCTAATGGAGCGGACGCGGTTTTTCTTCTTCTTTATTAACTTCCGAGCCACTTAAGCTTTGGCCTCTTCGGATTCTGCGTATAGAACTCCTTTAGCAGTTCTACCAAAATCCGGAGATTCTCGATTGGATACTATTTATAATCTTCCGGCTATCCCTTCTACGAGATCCTTGCTTCGATAGATCCTCTTAGTTTTCTTATATCTATTACATCTTCTACCTCCTATTCTTCTTCTTTACCGTCTATCTCGATTGGTAGGGGTTCGGCGAACCCCTAATCCGGAAGACTGTCTTTAGGATCCAAACTCAGCAGATCCGAATAAAAGACATCGTAGATCCGGAATAACCTTAGTAGCTGGAGCCGATAAGTCACCGGCGACCTCTTTTCTACTATCTTAAACGGACCTACGTAGCGGGGGTTGAGCTTGGCGTTGCCTTTTAGCCTTAGGTTCCGCGTGTTAAGCTATACTTTTTGGCCTTCTTCGAATTCTATTAGTGACCGCTTTCTACTAGCTCGAGTTACTATCTTCTTCTAAGGCGATTCTATTGCCTCTTTTGCTACCTTGATCGCTTCTCCTGTCTAAGATCGGAGAGCTTCTGCCGCGGCGGCGGCAACTCTCTTCGACGAAGTGGTAGTAGGAGGTTCTAAAGGGCTGGGTTCGTCCAGTAGTTGGAAGCTTATTCTCGGAAGATAACTATAAGTTACCTCGAACAGCGCCAGTAATGTGGCCTCTAACTGTGCTGAGTTGGCGCAGAATTCGGCCATCGGCAACACCTTAACCTATTCTGCTTAATAATAACTGCAGAAGATTCGTAGATATTTTTCTATCTCTCAGTTAGCCACTTTAGACTGACTGTCGGTTTAAGAGTAAGCGGCCGTGCTAAGCTTTCCCCAAATTCCGAGAGCTTGGTTAATAGCCTTCTATACATTAGCGGTAAATTAAGGACCCCTATCCGTAGTAATAATGTCCGGCAGACCGTAGTGCTTCTATATATGCCGAATTAGCATTCTCGCCGTTTCTTCTGCAGTAGTTTCTTTATCCTTCGCTCGGCAGGGGATAAAGTAGCGCTCTTTGCTTAGTCGGTCTACTACGTTAAGCGTAGCATTATATCTATCGGAATCCGGCAGGCCGGTTACGAAATCTATCGTAATGTGCTGCTACAGTTTCTTAGGGATCGGAAGTGGTTTCAACAGACCGGCCGGAAGGCCGTAAAGTAGCTTCGCGGCTCGGCATACGTAGCAGTTAGCGATAAACCGGTGGATCCGCTCGAAGATTCGCGGAAACTAGTAGGTCGTCCTTATTGCTTCTATCGTCTTCTTTAAGCCTGCGTAGCCGACATCCGTAGAACTATAGACTAGCTAGATAACCTTGGTAATTAATTCTTCTGGAACTATTAGCTTCCCTAAACCGGTTTTGCCGAGCTTCTGTTGCTAGTTAAGCCGCTCCACTTTTTCGTAGAGAGTCTCTTCCTTAGTCGCCGGCTCTACTGCGCAGACCCCTACCTCTTTCAACACCTTAGCGTCTACTATTCGCTTAGTCAGCACCTTCTGGAACATGTTTGGATCTTCCTTCGCGCGGCTAGTCTTTCCTTCTCTTCTCGTTAGCGCATTAGCCTTTCCATTTTGAGCTCCAGGTCAATAGGTAATCTTCAAATCGAACCCGGATAAGTAGGCGGCCTACCGAGCTTAGCGGCGTAAGAGCTTCTGCGTCTTTATAAAGTAGGTCAGTGACTAGTAGTCCGTAAGGACCTGGACCGTGATCTTTCTAGCTATAAGCTCCAGCTTCCACTCCTCGAAAGCCTAAATAATAGCTAATAGCTCTTTATCGTAAATAGCGTAGTTTCGCTTAGCTTCATTTATAGACTTGCTAAAGAAAGCTACTGGATAAAGGGTTTCGTCGTCGCTATATTAAGAAAGGACCCCTGCTGTTACTATGTCGGAAGCGTCTGTTTCTACATAGATCGTCTTTTCTAGTCGGAAGTGCGCTAGAACCGGCGCCGAGGCTACTGCTTCTTTTAGTCGGATAAAAGCTTCTGTGCACCTCTTATTCTATAGGCCAGCGGCCTCCTTCTTTAGTGCTTCGTTCAGGGGTCTCGCTATCTTGCTAAAGTCCTTAATAAACTGTCGATAGTAGCTGCAGAATCCGAGAAACGCTCTGATTTGTGTAGTATTTCCTGAATTCGGCTGCTTCTATTCTGCGACAGTAGCGACTTTTAAGGGGTCTATCCGAATCCCTTCTCTTCCGACGATAAGACCGAGGTATTTGACTTCGGTCTAATAAAACTCGCTCTTCTTCGTGTCCGCGTTTAATCCAACTTCGCGGAGTCTCTTTAGCACTCTCTTAATGTAGTCTGTATGTTGCTCTCTCGTTCTATTAGTGTAGATAAGAATGTCGTCTAAGTAGATAGACACGAACCGTTCCAGCACGTCTATAAAGGTGTAGTTTATAAAGCGTTGCTACACTGCCAGTGCGTTAGTAAGTCTAAAAGGCATTACTAACTACTTGAAATTGCCTATGCGCGTAGCGAATGTCGTAAGGTCTTCCGTTTGTCCTTCCTCGTTCCTTAATCAGTGGAACGCTTGGCGAATGTCCAGCTTGCTGAACTACTTAGCTTTAGCTACTCGTTGTATAGTCTTATCGATTAGCGGCAGCGGATACACGTCTCTCTTAGTGACCTCGTTAAGGCCTCGCTAATCTACGTATAGTTAGAGACTACCTCCGGGGTTCCTTACGAAAAGAATCAGTAACATATATTCGGCTAAGCTCGGCGTAATAAACTTCTTCGCCAGATTCTCTCGAACAAACACTTCTACCTAGTCTAGCTCGGCCAGCGACAATCGTCTTAGGGGCTCGGTTCTTAGCAGCGTAGCTCCCTCTTTTAGTCGGATCTTGTTGTCGTATTCCGGTCGGTAGAGCAGCAAGAGGTTGGAGTTAGCCTTCGAGAACACGTTAGCGTAGCCCTGGAGTTCTTTTGGTAACACCTCTAGCGGATCTACTTCTTCTTCAGCTATTATCTTCTAGTAGTCTTCGATGTCCTTTATTAAGATAGTGTAAATCTTATTGTCTAGCGACCTCGCAAGGGTCGTTAAAGCTTCCGAGCTTATTATTCTAATCGTGTCTAGAGGGTCGGGCCGATCTATCGGAACCGCTTCGATAGTCGTAGCGTTTAATTTCGCGGCGACGACGGTAACCGATTCGGCGGCGACTCCGCTCTGCTGGTTTTTGAACCCTAGCGTGCCTTTTCCTACGTCGATAACGGCTTTCTGGTTCTTTATCTATTTCTGCCCTATAATAATGTTAAACCTTCCGATATCTATAATTTGGAACGTCGCCTCCGTAGTGCGACCAGCTAGTGTAGTCCTTAATGGCATATAGTGCATAACACTTTCCGTGTCCTGTCCGTTGTATGCTGAGATTTGCGTTAGCGACGCTAGCTCTACCGGATAACTGTATCCTTTTATCAGTTTCTGAACCAGTCGATAGTGGATCGCTGCGCTAATAAGGGCTCCTGTGTCGATAAAGGCCCTTAGCTAAAGTGGTCTGCTTAAGCTATCGAGGGGGTGGACAGTAATTGGAAGGATAATAGCTGTTTCCGTGTTCACTTCCACTGCTGCTAAGAGTAGGTCGCTGCAGCTGTTAATACTTCCTTCTTCCAGTAACGTAGTTCGTGTCGGTGCCCTATTGTCCTTGCTAGATAGGGGGCCTATCCGTCCAGCTAGTCTTTTTCTAAGATCCTTAGCAGCACTCTACTATCTACATTGTCAGTGTCGTTTAGAGGCGGCTCGATAGCTTGGATAGTCTTTCTTAACGGCTGTTGCTTCGTTACACTCTACTCCTGCTTCTGCTGGGCCGTCGCTGTATATCTAGTAGCGATATAGCCCGGCCTTCTACACGCGTAGCAGGTAGGGACGAGCGACGAACGCGGTAAATAAGATAGCTGCTGCAGTGCTCTCCAGAAAGGTGCAGGGGGTCGTGTTGTCGGCGTCGTCAATATCTTCTAGTTTGATTCGCGCAATTTCGCGTAAGCGCTCAGGTTTCTAGCAGTGACTCTCGCTCTGTGCACGAAGCTTTTGAGGTCTTCGTCTTCTACCGAAGCTATAGCTGCGGCCAGTTTAGGGTTCAGCTTCTGCCTTAGTAGGTAGAGCTGCTTATCTTCTAACACTCTGGCTCTAATAGCATATTTTCAGAATAGTCCGTAGAATTCCTCGAACGTCTGCCGGTTCTGGTTGATCTTGTCTAGCTATTTACGGGCCGTCTTTTTTCGGAAGGGGTCTCTAAAGCGTTGATCCAGCGCTTTAATTGCTTCTTCGGCGGTTGCCTCTTCTAGGTCTGCTACTAGCGAAAAAGCTTTACCTTCTAACTGCGACTCTAGGTAGGCCAGCCTATCTTCTTTACTGTTTCCGGCATAATCGCAGTCTATCTTATTCTTTATCTTCTTCTTAAATGCCTCCTAGTCCTTAGGGTCTCCGCCTCTAAACGCTGGTAGGTTAAGTAGTAACGTTATCGAGGTGCCGCCTTAACTGTAGGCCGCCGGTAAGGCGGTCTCTGCTTGTTCTTCTCGATATAGTGGCGGCGCCGGCGACATCGCTGCTTCTATCTTAGCTAACTAAGTCTTTATCGCCTTTAGTTGTACTAGTCGGTTTGCCGCTTGGTTTTCTAGCACGTCGATAATAGTTTCTGCTAACTCCTTCTTTGCTATTACCGCTTCTATTTCTTCTCTTAGTCTCCTGTTTTCTTCTGTATTCCTATAAAATTTCTTTTTGACAAAGGTAATAATGTCGAACACCTTCTCTGCTCTATGTTCCGTAAGATATTCTCCTATCTCGTCCGGCTTGCGCACGTACAGTTTGGCATAGCTCTCTATGCCCTTTCTCGCTTTATCTATCTCTTCTTCTATAAGGCCCTTAGTGGCCATTCTATCGTCGAGGATGCTGGTACGCCTATCCCTTAGTCTGTTAGTCTTTCTCTTTCCGCTGCGGCCTGTAACGCCGCCCTCTACCGTTAAAAAGCTCTCTATAGCTTTCTTACGATGCTAGTGTTTGGTTTGGTTTGGTGTGTGTGTTGCGTGTGCGTTATTCGGGTGTCCGGATTGTTTAACGGTCCCTTTCGCGCAGCGCGCAGTTAGTGTAGTGAGTGAGTTCGAGATATAATAATCCGGGCACGTAGATAAGATTTAATACGGCCTTTTTGATAACTATATCTCGAACTAAGGAGGGAAAAGAATCTATGTAGTAGTAGGTAAGAGCTTTAGGGGTAGTGTGCTAAGGCCCGGCTCGGTACGGAAGGGCCGAGCCGAAATTCCGAGGGTCTACCCTATTACTTAGTTCTACCCCTTTCTGCCGCTGCAACAATTCTTACCTGTCTCTTAGCTGTTCCCTTCCTCCTGCCCCCTCTTCTGTATAGTGTAGTGTCGGTGGGACTCAGTAGGGTCCTACGTCTTCATTCTCGATCCTTCAACAACCTAAGTTGCTAGCGGCTGCCCTATACCTGGGGTAGATCGTGCCCCTTTTCGCTATACAGTGCAGTGTTACTGCGAACAGGCAGGGGGATAGTTCTCCTCCTACCTATCTAGCGCGGTTGTGTCCTATAGGGCCTCGTATAGTTCCTACGTAGGTTCTGCCTACTCTCTCTATTTAACTAGGTATTCTATCCTCTTCTGCTTCCTTTAGCTCTTAAGGATTTCTTCTACCTTGTACTCTTCCTAGCCTTTAGTAAGGATCGCTAGGGGGCGCGCGTCGAACGTCGTCTAGTGCGGCAGGGGGTCCGTATATGCTGGCTGTACGAGGTCTATATAGAAGACTGGATAGATCCCTAGGGGAGTGTTAAGTTATATAGCGTATGTCCCTACCAGTTGGACTACTGTAAACTTCCGGTTCTTCCAATCTAGTTTCTTGCTTAGCCGGTCTATACAGATGTTGCGCTAGTTTAGCTAGACCTTATCTCCTGCCTCGTACCTTAGTGTAGCCTGTCGTCCCTTATTAGCCTACTCTTCTGCATTCTGTTAAGCTATCGCTAGACTCGCTTTCGCCTACTAATAGGCGTTCGTAATCGTCTGTACGATAGCTTCTCCCTGCTAAATTGGGGATCGTACAGAGTGTAAGGTAGCGCCGCTTAGTGCGGTAGGAGCAGGGAGTAGTCGTATCTGTAGGCTATAAAGAAGGGGGACAGTCCTGTAGCGTCGGCCGTACAGCTGTTAATAGCCAGCTCTGCTATAGGGAGGAGGCGGTTCTAGTTTGTCTAGTCGTAGTTAACGTACGCTTAGAGGTACGCTTCTAATGTCGAGTTAACCCTCTCCGTCGCGCCGTCTATCTACAGGTGCTATACGGTTAATAGGCGATGTTCTACGTTTAACAATTAATATACCCTTGCCTAGAGCTAACTCGTAAACTGTGTACTACGGTCTAATACAATTAACCTAGGGAACCCGTACTTGCTAAACGTCGTCTGTATAAATGCCTAAGCAGTGTCTTTAGCTACAATAGAGTCTATTCCTTCGAAGATTACCCCCTTTGTTAGCTTGTCTGTAACTACTATAATATTCCGCCGTCCGTCGCTCTTAGGGAGGTCTGTAATAAAGTCTACTGTTAGGTCTTGCTAGGGCCGGTCCGGTATTAGTAGGGGTTTTAGCAACCTGTACTTTAGTTTACGCTAGGGCTTTATCCGTCTGTAGACATCGCAGTTCTGTACAAACCTAGAGATATCCTTTGCTATCGCCGGCTAGTAGTAGTCACTAGCGACGATACTGTACGTCTCCTCGCGCCCTAGGTGTCCGGTCGCTATCGAATCGTATGCCCGTTGTATTAAGCTTGTACAGAGCTTCTTGTCTGCTAGGAACTAGATCTAATTCCTGAACTTTAGGTTGCTCTCTTCGTCTACTGTGCACTCTGCCGCTAATACCTTAAGATAGAGCTCTGCTAGGAGCTTCCGCTGCCTACCTTAGATCGCTGTATAGGCCCCTTAGTAAACGTTATCTTTTTCTACTGCCTCTTCCCACGCCTGTAGCTGGGGCTCCTATATATATATCGCTGCTAGGCAGATAGTCTCTTCGCCTGGTTCCTCCTTAAACATCTGGAATGTCCGTAATTTTAGCTAGTTATTATCGTACGTCGTTAGCATGTCCTAATCCCGTCTAGATAGCGTATCGGCCCTGCTGTTGTCCTTTTCCTTGCGATACTAGAGTCTTATATTAAATCGGCTTAGGTACATTGCCTATCGTATATGTCTCTTAGAAAGCTTCCGGGGTTGCGTAAAGTACTCGAGGTTCTTGTAGTCGGTTAGGGCGAGGAACTCGGGAACCGAGCGGAGTTCTCTATCCTACGCTTCGCAACATCGTACGACTGCCAGCAATTCCTTATTATAGATAGGGTAGTTGCATTTAGCTAGGGAGTTCTTTTTAGAGAAGTACGCATATAGGTACAGGAGTCTGTCTAAGCCTACCTGTAACAGGATACCTCCTATACAATAACCTAAAGAGTCGGTTTCTAGTATTGTCGTACGTTCTAGGTCGAAGGCGGCAAGCGTTAGTCCTGTAGTAAAGAGCTCCTTTAGCCTGTTAAAGCTCCTATTGCACTCGTCCGTCTACTTAAACTGCCTGTCCTTGTATGTTAGCTCGACTAGGGGGCGTACAATCTTAGAGTAGTTCTATATAAACTGGCAGTAGAAATTAGTAAACCTAAGGAATTCCTGTACGCCCTTAACACTTGTAGGCAGCTTCTATTACTTAATAGCATTAATCTTCTTCCTGTCTATGCTAATGCCTTTCCCTAACTCGATAATAAACCCTAGGTATTTCGTACGTTGTATACTGAATTTATATTTGTCGATGTCAAGGTATAAGCTAGCCTATTGCAGTCGATCTAGTACCTTCTTAACGTCCTATACATAGTCTGCATAGGTGCCGTCTGTAAATACTAGTGTATCGTCGAGGTACGCCGAACAGATGCCGTCTAGTAGCCCTTGCAGGGACCTGTTAATGTCCCTCTAGAAGGTTGCTAGTACGTTAGTAAGGCTAAAGGGGGTAACAAGCTACTCGAAAAGACTGTATCTCGTACAGAAGGCAGTTATCTATTTACAGCCTTCCTTAATCTGTATTTTGTAGAAAGCCGAGACTACGTTAAGCTTAGTAAACTACTTTGCCTTGCTAATCTGTCCGAGAGTCTCCTTAATAAGGGGCAGAGGGTACCGGTCCTTTTTGGTAATTGCGTTAATGCCTCTGTAGTCTACGCAAAAACGTAAGCTGGCCTTGCCTTCTTTATAGACAAATAGCACTAGGGCTTCTACAGACGAGGTACTTGCCTAAATAAAACCTTTAGCAAGTAGGTCGTCTAGTGTCTTGCGTAGTACTAGGAGTTCTCTAGAGGACATGCCATATAGCAGGCCGTACGGCACTTCGGGCAGACTCCTATCTGGACAGGGCTCTAGCTAGATGTCGTAGTTAATTCCTTCTCTCTAGTATAGTAGCAGTTTTAAGGCCGACTTTGGCTTGAAGAGGTCCAGGTATTCTGCGTATTCCGATAGGAGCTTTGTATAGGGGTCCGTTGCCTTCTTAGGCGCTAATGCCTTCTTAATGTCCGCGGTCGCAGTGTTGATTTCGGCCTTAGCATTGCCGCCCTACGGAGCTCTTCCTTAGTCTTAGAGCCTCTGCTTCGTCGCTGCTAGGTACAGCCGTCCTTGTCTAACGTCTAGCTTGCCCTGCTAGCGCTCTATCTATAGTTTCCCTAATATTAGGTTATACTCTAACTTGTCCTGTACGACGTAGAGGTATAAGTCCTGCTCGTAGTGTCCTTGTAGCTCTATCGTTACTCTTACTATATAGGTAATGTCCAGTCCTCGTCCGGTAATACCCAGTATACGTACAGGTACAGTAGGGGTGGTCTTAATATAGTGTCTCTATACAAAGACTTCGCTAATTACTCTGTACACTAAACATCCTGTATTAATTAGTGTCCGCGCTGTAGCAGTCCCGTTTAGCGTAGGTCGTACGATAAACGGCGTAGTCGTTATGTAGTTGCTCTTAAAAGATAGCTAAGTAGTGCTTTGATTTGGCAATCTATCTTGTATATAATCCGGGCACGCAGATATGATTTAATACGGCCTTTTTGATAACTATATCTCGAACTGAGGAGGGAAAGGAATCTATGTAGTGGTAGGCGAGAGCTTTAGGGGTGGCGTGCTAAGGCCCGGCTCGGTCCGGAAGGGCCGAGCCGAAATTCCAAGGGTCCACCCTATTACTTAGTCCCACCCCTTTCTGCCGCCGCAACACCACCCCCCTCCCTTATTAGCGGTCGCCCTCGACCGCTTACTTATCTGTTCGTCCTCTTTTCTTTTTTTTTTTTTTTTTTTTACATCGTTACTATCTGGCGTCTTCACTTGGCGTCTATCTGATCCGTTCCATCTGATCGGAGCTATCTGATCGGAGCCAGCGGTCACTAGAGCTGCGGCGTAACCGGTCCGTACGCTACTGTATGGATCTATATAGATCCATCTGCGGCTCCTTATCTTCTTCTTTTTCTTTCTCTACTAAGGCCTTCGGCGTTACCGCGAGACCCCCTTAATGGCAGCCTCTTCGTTCTTTGTCGTTACTATCCTTTCGGCAGATAGCGGTAACAGAGAGCAAAGACGGTTACGAGGCGGGCCGCTACGGTAGCGCCGTTCTTGGCCTTACCGCTCTATCCGCCGGTCCTGGCTAGCGGTAGTGGAGGTAGTAAGGCCCAAGACACCGGCTAGAGGATTCTACGATCGTTTCCATCGGCTTCCGCGTCGATAGAGCGGACGTAGATATCCTTCTTCTTTATCGGCTTTCGAGCTATACAGGCCTCGGCTTCCTCGGGTTTTTAACGTAAAATTCTCTTAGCACCTCTGCTAAATTCCAGAGGTTCTCGACCGGATACTATTTATAGTCTTCCGGCTATCCTTTCTATAAGATCCTCGCTTCGATGGATCCTCTTTGTTTTCTTATATTAATTACGTCTTCTACCTCCTACTCTTCTTCTTCTCCTTCTATTTCGATTAGTAGGGGTTTATCGAACCCCTAATCCGGAAGACCATCTTTAGGGTCTAGGCTTAGCAGATCCGAGTGAAAGACATCGTAGATCCGGAACGATTTTAGCAGCTGGAGCCGGTAGGTTACCGGCGACCTCTTTTCTATTATCTTGAACGGACCTACGTAACGAGGGTTAAGCTTCGCGTTGCCTTTTAGCCTTAGGTTCTGCGTGTTAAGCTATACCTTTTGGCCTTCCTCGAATTCTATCGGTAACCTCTTTTTATTAGCTCGAGTTACTATCTTCTTCTAAGCTGATTCTATCGCTTCTTTCGCTACCTTAATCGCTTCTTCTATCTGGGATCGGAGCGCTTCTGCCGCCGCCGCGGCTATTCTCTTCGACGAGGTGGCGGTAGAGAGTTCTAAAGAGCTGGGTTCGTTTAGTAGTTAAAAGCTTATCCTTAGAAGATAGCCGTAAGTTATCTCGAACGGCGCTAGTAAGGTGGCTTCCGATCGTGCAGAGTTTGCGCAGAATTCGGCCATCGGCAACACCTTAACCCATTCTGCTTAATAATGGCCGCAGAAGATTCTTAGATACTTTTCTATCTTACGGTTGGCTACTTCCGACTGTCCGTCGGTCTGAGGGTAAGCAGCCGTGCTAAGCTTTCTACGAATTCCGAGGGCTTGGTTAATAGCTTTCTATACGTCTGCAGTGAATTGAGGACCCCTATCCGTAGTAATAGTGTCCGGCAGCCTATAGTGCTTCTATACGTATTGTATTAACATTCTCGCCGTTTCTTCCGCAGTAGTTCCTTTATCCTTAGCTCGGCAGGGGATGAAATAACGTTCCTTGCTTAGTCAATCTACTATATTAAGCGTAGCATCGTACCTATCGGAATCCGGCAGGCCGGTTACGAAGTCTATCGTAATGTGCTGCCATGGTTTCTCGGGGATCGGAAGTGGCTTTAGCAGGCTGGCCGGAAGGCCGTAACGTGGCTTTGCTGCTCGGCATACGTAACAGTTAGTAATAAACCGATGTATCCGCTCGAAGATTTGCGGAAACCAGTAGGTCGTCCTTATTGCTTCTATCGTCTTCTTCGATCCTGCGTAACCAACGTCTGTAGAGCTATAGACCAGCTGGATAACCTCTGTAATTAGTTCTTCCGGAACGATCAGTTTCCCTAAGCCGGTTTTGCCTAGCTTCTGCTGCTAATTAAGCCGTTCTACTTTCTCGTTCAGTGTCTCTTCTTTAATCGGCGGCTCTATCGCACAGATCCCTACCTCTTTCAACACCTTGGCGTCTACTATTCGTTTTGTTAGCACCTTCTGAAACATATTCGGATCTTCTTTCGCTCTGCTGGTCTTTCCTTCTCTTCTCGTTAGCGTATTAGCCTTTCTATTTTGAGCTCCAGGTCGATAAGTAATCTTGAAGTCGAATCCGGATAAGTAGGCAGCCTACCGGGCTTGGCGCTGTAACAGCTTCTGCGTCTTTATAAAGTAGGTCAGTAACTGGTGGTCCGTAAGGACCTGGATCGTGCTCTGTCTAGCTATAAGCTCCGGTTTCTACTCTTCGAAGGCCTGAATAATAGCTAGCAGTTCTTTATTATAGATAGCGTAGTTTCGTTTAGCATTATTTATAGACTTGCTAAAGAAAGCTACCAGATAAAGAGTCTCGCCGTCGTCAGCGTATTGAGAAAGGACCCCTGCTGTTACTGTGTCGGAAGCGTCTGTCTCTACGTAGATCGTCTTTTCCGGTCGGAAGTGCGCTAGCACTAGCGCTAAGGCTACTGCCTCCTTTAGTCGGTTAAAAGCTTCCGTACACCTCTTATTCTATAGACTAGCTGCCTCATTTTTCAACGCCTCGTTCAGTAGTCTCGCTATCTTGCTGAAGTCCTTAATAAACTGTTGATAGTAGCTGCAGAATCCGAGAAATGCTCTTATTTGCGTAGTGTTTCTAGATGTCGGTTGCTTCCATTCCGCTACAGCGGCCACTTTCGACGGGTCTATCCTAATTCCTTCTCTTCTAACGATAAGACCGAGATATTTGACTTCGGTCTGGTAGAACTCGCTCTTCTTCGTGTCTACGTTTAATCCTGCCTCGCGGAGTCTTTTTAACACCCTCTCGATATAGTCCGTATGTTGTTCTCTCGTTCCTTCGGTGTAGATCAGAATGTCGTCTAAGTAGATTGACACGAACCGTTCTAGCATATCTATAAAGGTGTGGTTTATAAAGCGTTGCTACACTGCCGGCGCGTTGGTAAGTCCGAAAGGCATTACTAACTACTTGAAATTGCCTATGCGCGTAGCGAATGTCGTAAGGTCTTCTGTTTGTCCTTCCTCGTTCCTTAACCGATAGAACGCTTAGCGAATATCCAGCTTGCTGAACCACTTAGCCTTAGCTACTCGTTGTATAGTCTTATCGATTAGAGGCAGCGGATACATATCTCTCTTAGTGACCTTATTAAGGCCCCGGTAATCTACATACAGTCGGAGACCGCCTCCGGGTTTCCGTACGAAAAGAATCGGCGACGTATATTCTGCTAAGCTTGGCGTAATAAACTTCTTCGCTAGATTCTCTCGAACAAACACTTCTACCTAGTCTAGCTCGGCCGGCGATAAGCGTCTTAGGGGTTCCGTTCTCGGCAGCGCGGCCCCTTCTTTCAGCCGGATCTTGTTGTTATATTCCGGTCAGTAAAGCGGCAGGAGGTTGGAGTCAGCCTTTAAGAACACGTTAGTGTAACTATAGAGTTCTTTTGGTAACACCTCTAATAGATCCACTTCTTCTTCCGCTATTATCTTCCGGTAGTCTTCGATGTCTTTTATTAAGATGGCATAAATCTCGTTGTCTAGCGACCTCGCGAGGGTTGTTAAAGCTTCTGAACTTACTATTCCGATCGTGTCTTAAGGGTCGGACCGATCCTTCGGAACCTCTTCGATGGTCGTAACGTTCGGTTCTACTGCGACCTCGGTGACTGATTTGACGGCGGCGGAGCCGCTGTATAGTGTTCTGAATCCGAGTGTGCCTTTACCTACGTTAATAATTGCTCCCTGGTTCTTTATCTATTTCTGCCCTATAATAATGTCAAACCTTCCGATATCTATAATTCGGAACGTCGCTTCCGTAGTGCGACCTGCTAAGGTGGTCCTTAATGGCATATAATGCATAACACTCTCTGTGTCTTGTCCGTTGTACGCCGAAATCCGTGTCGGCGACGCTAGCTCTACTGGATAGCCGTATCCTTTTATTAGCTTTTGAACCAATCGATAGTGGATAGCCGCTCCGATAAGGGCCCCTGTGTCGATAAAAGCTCTTAGCTAAAGTGGTTTGCTCGATCTATCGAGGGAGTGAACGGTAATTAGAAGGATAATAGCTGTTTCCGTGTTTACTTCCACCGCCGCTAAGAGCGGATCGCTGCAGCTGTTGATGCTCTTATCTTTCTGTAACGTAGTTCTTGTTGGTGCCCTGTTTTCTACGCTGGATAGGGGGCCTACCTTCTAGCTGGTCTTTTCCCAGGATTCGCAGTGGCACTCTACCGTCTACACTGTCGGTCTCGTTCGGAGCCGGCTCTATAGCTTGTATAGTCTTTCTCGGTGGCTGCGGCTGCGGCTGCTTTATAACACTATATTCCTGCTTCTGCTTATCTGATGCTTGACATCTCGTAGCGATATAGCCAGGCTTTCTATATGCGTAACAGGTGGGGACGAACGACGAACGCAGTGACTAATAAGGTGGCTGCTAGGGTGCTCTCCGGAAAGGCGCAGGGGGTCTCGTTGTCTGCGTTATTAACTGCCTCTGGTTCGATTCGCGTAACTTCGCGTAAGCGCTCAGGTTTCTCGCGGTAACTCTCACTTAGTGCACGAAGCTCTTAAGGTCTTTATCTTCTACCAAGGCCATTGCTGCGGCCAGTTCAGGGTTTAGCTTCTGTCTTAATAGATAGAGCTGCTTATCTTCTGCCACTTAGGCCCTAATCGCATATTTTCTGAACAATCCGTAGAACTCCTCGAACGTCTGCCGGTTCTGGTTAATCTTGTCTAGCTGCTTACAGGCCGTCTTCTTCCGGAAGGGGTCTCTAAAGCGTTGATCCAGCGCTTTGATCGCTTCTTTAGCAGTTACCTCTTCCAGGTCCGCCACTAGCGAAAAAGCTTTACCTTCTAATCGCGATTCCAGGTACGCTAATCTATCTCCGGCGCTGTTTCCGGCATAGTCTCGACCTATCTTGCTCTTTATCTTCTTCTTAAATGCTTCCCAATCCTTAGGATCTCCGCCTCTAAACGCTAGTAGATCCGGTAGTAACGTTATTAACGTGCCGCCTTAACTGTAGGCCGCCGGTAAGGCGGTCTCTGCTTGTTCCTCTCGATACAGTAGCGGCGCCGACGATATCGCTGCTTCTATCTTATCTAGCTGAGCCTTTATCGCTTTCAATTGTGCCAGTCGGTTCGCCGCTTGGTTTTCTAGCACATCTATAATAGTCTCGGCCGATTCCTTCTCGGCTCTTACTGTCTCTACTTCCTCTCTTAACTGTCTCTTTTCTTCTAGGGTTCTGTAAAACAGCTTCCTAATAAGGTCTATACTGTCGTAGACCTTTCCTACTCCGTTCTCGTTTACGTAATCCTTAAGTTCCTTAAGCGTACAGTCGTAGATTTTCTTCTATTCGCTTATTCGTTCCTTAATCTCTGTAGTCTCTTACGCTGTAAAACCTCCAATAATAAACTTATTATCGATGACATTGGAGCGCCTGCTCGCTCTGTCTGTCTTTTCTCTTCTGCTTCTGCTTCGGCCTGTAACGCCGCTCTCTACCGCTAAGAAACTCTCTATAGCTTTCTTACGGTACTGGGGTTGTTTGGTTTGGTGTGTTGGTGCGCATGCGTTATTCAGGGGTCTGGATGATTCAACGGTCCCTTTCGCGCAGCGCAGTGTTAGTGTAGGGAGTAAGTTCGAGATATAATGATCCGGGCACGCAGATATAATTCAATACGGCCTTTTTGATAACTATATCTCGAACTAAGGAGGGAAAGGAATCTATATAGTGGTAGGCGAGAGCTTTAGGAGTGGCGTGCCAAGGCCCGGCTCGGTCCGGAAGGGCCGAGCCGAAATTCCAAGGGTCCACCCTATTACTTAGTCCCACCCCTTTCTGCCGCCGCAACAGTATACGCCTCTAGTAGAGCATTCGCTTAGAGGCTACTCTTTTCCCGACTTGTTGTCGTCTAAGGGGGACTCTTAGTTCTCTTGTTAGGGCGCTGCAGTTGCTACCCTTGCAGTGGTCGGCCGTCCCCTAGGTCTCTCTACTAGCAAAAGCCCGCAATTCTGTACAGTATAGCCTATCTTACTACACCTATAGCAGCTCTCTTCTGCTTATCCCTTATTAAGGGTAGCTATGTCTACCTACTGTACCCTTTTAGCAGCGGCCCTTAGCCGTACAGTAACGGCTGCCGCTACTCTCGTCATCGTCGTTAGTTCCTAGTCTATAGCGTCCTGCTGCTGCTAAAGGGGTTGTCGTATCTTATAGGCGCAGCTTATCCGTCTGAGCCTATGCTGTTAGTTGTCGACTATCCTAAGGAGATTATAGAACTCCTCGTACGTAGCTGGTTGTATTACGCCTACTAGTCCTGTTATAATCTCCTTAGAGAGGCCTACCTCTAAGGTAGTAATTTTTACCCTGTCCTCCTATTAGAGTCCTCCTGCCTCTGCTAGGGTCTGGTCGTATTCTGCGAGGAACTCTCGTATAGTCTTACGTCCTTGCTTTATTATTGTTAGGGGGCGCCGTCCAGCCTAGGTCCTAGACCTAAGCCAGCCGTCGCCCTAAGGACTGCGACTTAGCGGCGCTAGCACGACCCTACCCTCTGTACAGAGTTACTAATACGACCCTACTCCTATACAGAGGGAGAACCCTATAACCCTGCATAGAGGGGAATTGTCGCTCCTCTAAACAGAGGGAAAACTCTATACTACTATACAGAGAGAAACTCCTAACCCTCTGTACAAAGTATAAACCTTATACCCCTGTATAGGGGGAAATTGCTAGCTTAGCTTCGTAGGTACAAATTGTACAGCAGCAGACGACGAAGGAACTGCCTATTAGTTCCCTTATATAGATACCCAACCTTAAGTTTCTAAACTAAGATTCTTAAGCCCTTACATTAGGAACTGATCTTACTGTCAGTAACTGCGGTAATATAACGAAGATAGACAGCAATATCCCTATAGATCCTGCAGGCATGTAGGATTAGATGCACCGCGCGTACGAGGAGCTGCTAGCACATAAGAGGCAGCTCGAACAGCAAGTAAGCTACTAGGCTGCGATAATTTCCTAACAGGAACAGGAGCTACGATAGCTTAGGGCGTCCGATTGCAATCCGACCCCTACGACGACGACGACGAATATAACGGCCTACACCCTGGCCCCTAAGAGCAAACTCCCTAACATTACTACCTATAATAGTAAGGCTCTGGCCCAGTACCTATCCTAGGCTGCCTAGATACGCTCTAAGCTTCTAGTCGACTTAGGAGCATACCCGACCGAGCTAGACAAGGTAGCGTACCTCTTTAGGAGGTTAAAGGGCAGGGCGGCAGAGACCGCTACAGTGCGGACACTAATTAATACAGGATGTTTAGTGTACAGAGTAATTAGCGAAGACTTCGTACAGAGACACTATATTAAGATAACCCTAACCGTACCTATACGTATACTGGGCATTACTAGGCGAAGACTAGACATTACCTATATAGTAAAAGTAACGATAGAGCTGCAAGGACACTACGAGCAGGACTCGTACCTCTACGTCGTACAGGACAAGTTAGAGTATAACCTAATATTAGGGAAGCTATAGATAGAGCGCTAGCAGGGCAAGCTAGACGTTGGACAAGGACGGCTGTACCTAGCAGCGACGAAGCAGAGGCTCTAAGACTAAGGGAGAGTTCCGTAGGGAGGCAATGCTAAGGCCGAAATCAACACTGCAACTGCAGACATTAAGAAGGCATTAGCGCCTAAAAAAGCAACGGACCCCTATACGAAGCTCCTAGCAGAACATGCAGAATACCTAGACCTCTTCGAACTAGAGTCAGCCTCGAAACTAGCCCTATACTAAGGAGAAGGAATTAACTACGACATCTAGCTAGAGCCCCGTCTAGATAGGAGTCTGCCTAAAGTACTGTACAGTCCGCTGTATAGCATGTCCTCTAGAGAACTCCTAGTACTGCGCAAGACACTAGACGACCTACTTGCTAAAGGTTTTATTCGCGCAAGTACCTCGTCCGTAGGAGCCCTAGTGCTGTTTGTCTATAACGAAGGTAAGGCTGGCTTGCGTTTTTGCGTAGACTACAGAGGCATTAACGCGATTACTAAAAAGGACCGGTACCCCCTGCCCCTTATTAAGGAGACTCTTAGACGGATTAGCAAGGCAAAGTAGTTTACTAAGCTTAACGTAGTCTCGGCTTTCTACAAAATATAGATTAAGGAAGGCTGTAAGTAGATAACTGCCTTCTGTACGAGATATAGTCTTTTCGAGTAGCTTGTTACCCCCTTTAGCCTTGCCAACGTACCGGCAACCTTCTAGAGGTACATTAACAGGTCCCTGCAAGGGTTACTAGACAAAGTCTGTTTAGCGTACCTCGACGACACTCTAGTATTTACGGACGGCACCTATATAGACTATGTACAGGACGTTAAGAAGGTACTAGATCGACTGTAACAGGCTAGCTTGTACCTCGACATCGATAAATGTAAATTCGGTATACAACGTATAAAATACTTAGGGTTTATTATCGAGGCAGGGAAAGGCATTAGTATAGAAAGGAAAAAGATTAATGCTATTAAGCAATAGAGGACACCTACAAGTGTTAAGGGCGTATAGGAATTTCTTAGGTTTGCCAACTTCTACTGCTAGTTTATATAGAACTACTTAGAGATTGTACGCCCCCTAGTCGAGCTAATATACAAGGACAAGCAGTTTAAGTAGACGGACGAGTATAATAGGAGCTTTAACAGGCTAAAGGAGCTCTTTACTACAGGACCAACACTTGCCGCCTTCGATCTGGAACATACGACGATACTGGAAACTAACTCCTTAGGGTTGTTGCGACAGCAGAAAGGGGTAGGACTAAGTAATAGAGTAGACCCTTGGAATTTCGGCTCGGCCCTTCTGGACCGAGCCGGGCCTTGGCACGCTATCCCTAAAGCTCTTACCTACTACTATATAGATTCCTTTCCCTCCTTAGTTCGAGATATAGTTATTAAAAAGGCCGTATTAAATCGTATTTATATGCCCGGATTATTATATCTCGAACTTACTTACTACACTAACTCCGCGCTGCGCGAAAGGGACCGTTAAACTATCCGGACACCCGAATAACGTACGCGCACTACACATACCAAACCAAACACTAGCACTGTAAGAAAGCTATAGAGAGCATCTTAACAGTAGAGGGCGGCGTTACAGGCTGCAGCGGAAAGAGAAAGACTAACAGACTAAGGGATAGGCATACTAGCATCCTCGACGATAGAATAGCCACTAAGGGCCTTACAGAAGAAGAGATAGATTAAGCGAAGAAGAGTATAGAGAGCTATACTGAACTGTACAAACGCAAGCCGGATAAAATAGAAGAGTATCTGGCAGAAAATAGGGCTAAGAAGATGTTCGACATTATTACCTTCGTCGAAAAGAAGTTCTACAGGAACATAGAAGAGAACAGGCGACTAAGAAATAAAATAGAAGCGGTAATAGCCGAGAAGGATTCGGCAGAAACCATTATCGACGTGCTAGAAAACCAAGCGGCGAATCGACTAGCACAACTAAAGGCGATAAAGACTCAGTTAGCTAAGATGGAAGCAGCGATGTCGTCGGCGCTACTATATCGAGAAGAACAAGCAGAGACTGCCTTACCGGCGGCCTACAGTTAAGGTAGCACCTCGATAACGTTACTACCTAACCTACTAGCGTTTCAAGGCAGAGACCCTAAGGACTAGGAGGCATTTAAGAAGAAGATAAAGAATAAGATAGACCGCGATTATGCTAGAAACAGTAAAGAAGATAGGTTGGCCTACCTAGAATCGCGACTAGAAGGTGAAGCTTTTTCGTTAGTAGCGGACCTAGAAGAGGTAACTGCCGAAGAAGTAATTAAAGCGCTAGATTAACGCTTCGGAGATCCATTCCGAAAGAAGACAGCCTATAAGCAACTAGATAAGATTAACCAGAACCGGCAGACGTTTAAGGAGTTTTCCAGA
This sequence comes from Pseudocercospora ulei, assembly GCA_016165855.1. Classification (NCBI taxonomy): domain Eukaryota; kingdom Fungi; phylum Ascomycota; class Dothideomycetes; order Mycosphaerellales; family Mycosphaerellaceae; genus Pseudocercospora; species Pseudocercospora ulei. The sequence goes on from JACWNB010000004.1 coordinate 7,052,503, forward strand.
CTGTTGAGAAAATATGCTATTAGAGCCAGAGTGTCGGAAGATAAGCAGCTGCACTTGCTAAGACAGAAGTTGAACCCTAAACTTGCCGCGGCCATAGCTTCGGTAGAAGATAAAGATCTCGAGAGCTTCGTGCACCGAGCGAGAGTAACTGCTAGAAACCTGAGCGCCTACGCGAAATCGGCATCGCGCGAATCGAACTAGAAGCTATCTGATGCGGCGCGGTACACTTGAGCCAAAAGGGACTGGTCAAGTAACTCGGAAGTGACTTGACCAATGTGTACCAGATATATGAACCTTGGCAAGGCATAGTAATGACACGGGCCAACCCACCCCGTATCACTATCGACAACGCTGATAACACGACCCCCTGCTCCTTTCCGCCAAGGCCCTACCTAGCAGACACCTTATCCGCCGCGTTTGTCGTTCGTCCCTACCTACTACGCGTGCAGAAAGCCTGGCTATATTGCTACTAGATGTCCAGCGACGGATTAGCAGAAGCAGGAGTATCGTGCCGCGAAGCCGCAGCCGCCGAGAAAAACTGTCCAAGCTATCGGGCCGGCTCCGAACGACACAGACAGTATAGACAGTAGAGTGCTACTAAGGATCTTAGGAAAAGACTAGCTAGACGGATAGGCCCCCTATCTAGCATAGACAATAGGGCACTAGCGCGATCTGCGCTACTAGAAGAAGGAAGCACTAACAGTTGGAGCGATCCGCTCTCGGCGGCTGTAGAAGTGAATACAGAAACCGCTATTATCCTTCCGATTACAGTCTACCCCCTCGAAGGCTCGCACTGACTACTCCAATTAAAGGCCTTTATTAACACAGGAGCTCTTATCGGCGCCGCGATCCACTATCGACTAGTTCAGAAACTGATAAAAGGATATAATTATCCTATAGAACTAGCGTCGCTAACGCGAATTTCAGTATATAACGGACAAGACACTGAGAGTGTTACGCACTACGTGCCACTAAAGACTACCTTAGCTGGTCGCACTACAGAAGCGACGTTCCGAATTATAGATATCAGAAGGTTTGACATTATTATAGGACAGAAATAGATCAAGAACCAGAAAGCCGTTATCGATATAGGCGAAGGCACCCTTAGTTTTAAGACCCAGCAGAGCGGGGTCGCCGCCGCCGAATCGGTTACCGTCGTCGCTGCGAAGTCGAACGTTATAACTATTAAAGCGGTTCCGATAGATTGGTCTAACCCTCTAGACACGATCAGAATAATAAGCTCGGAAGCTTTAACGACCCTCGCGAGGTCGCCGGACAATAAGATTTACGCTATCTTAATAAAAGACATCGAAGACTACCGGAAAATAATGGCAGAAGAAGAAGTACATCCGCTAGAGGTATTGCTAAAGGAGCTCTATAGCTATACTAACGTATTCTCGAAAGCTGACTCCAACCTCCTGCTGCTCTACCGACCGGAATATAACAACAAGATCTGGCTAAAAGAAGCAGCTACGCTGCTAAGAACCGAGCCCTTAAGAAGACTATCGCCAGCCGAGCTGGACTAGGTAGAAGTGTTTGTTTAAGAGAATCTGGCGAAGAAGTTTATTACGCTAAGCTTAGCTAAATATACGTTACCGATTCTTTTTATACAGAAACCCGGAGGTAGCCTCCGACTGTACGTAGATTACCGAGGCCTTAACGAGGTCACTAAGAGAGACGTATATCTACTGCTGCTAATCGATAAGGCTATACAGCGGGTAGCGAAGGCCAAGTAGTTTAGCAAGTTGAATATTCGCTAAGCTTTCTATCGACTAAGGAACAAAGAAGGGCAGACAGAAGATCTTACGACGTTCGCTATGCGTATAGGCAATTTCAAGTAGTTGGTTATGCCCTTCGGCCTTACCAATGCGCCGGCAGTGTAGCAGCGCTTTATAAATTATACCTTTATAGACATACTAGAGCGGTTCGTGTCTATTTACTTAGACTATATCTTTATTTACACCGAAGGGACGAGAGAGCAACACACAGACTATATCGAGAAAGTGTTAACTAGGCTCCGCGAGGTTGGTTTAAACGCAGACACGCAAAAGAGCGAGTTCTATTACACCGAGGTCAAATATCTTGGTCTTATCGTCGGAAGAGAAGGGATTTAGATAGACCCCTTAAAGGTCGCCGCTGTAGCAGAATGGAAGCAACTAAAATCTGGAAACACTACGCAAATCAGAGCGTTTCTCGGATTCTGCAGCTACTATCGACAGTTTATTAAGGACTTTAGCAAGATAGCGAGACCCCTAAACGAAGCACTAAAGAAGGAGGCCGCTAGCCTATAGAATAAGAAGTGCACAGAAGCTTTTATCCGACTAAAAGAAGCAGTAGCCTCGGCGCCGGTCCTAGCGCACTTCCGACTAGAGAAAACAATCTATCTAGAGACAGACGCTTCTGACACAGTAACTGCAGGGGTCCTTTCTTAGTATAATAACGCTAACGAGACCCTCTACCTAGTAGCTTTCTTTAGCAAGTCTATTGATCCGGGCACGCAGATATAATTCAATACGGCCTTTTTAATAACTATATCTCGAACTAAGGAGGGAAAGGAATCTATATAGTAGTGGGTAAGAGCTTTAGGGGCGGTGTGCCAAGGCCCGGCTTAGTCTGGAAGGGCCGAGCCAAAATTCTAAGGGTCTACCCTATTGCTTAGTCCTACCCCTTTCTGCCGCCGCAGCACTACCCCCCTCCCTTACCAGCGGTCGACCTCGACCGCTTACTTATCTATCTGTCTCTCGTCTCTTTTTTTTTTCTATCGTCGCTATCTAATGTCTTTACTTAGCGTCCTTCTGATTCGTGCTATCTGATCAGAGCCAGCGGTCACCTGGGCTGCGGCGTAACCGGTCTGTGCGCCGCTGCGGAGGTCTATATAGATCTATCCGCGGCTCGCTATCTTCTTCTTCTTCTTCTGGAATAATTAGCTTCGGAGCTACTTAGGCTTCGGCTTCCTTAGGTTCCGGACATAAAACTCTCTTAGCAGCTCCGCCGAATTCCAGAGGTTCTCGGCCGGATACTATTCGTAGTCTTCCGGCTATTCTTTCTATAAGATCCTCGCTTCGATAGATCCTCTTAGTTTTCTTATATCTATTACATCTTCCACCTCCTATTCTTCTTCTTTACCGTCTATCTCGACCGGCGGGGGTTTAGCGAACCCCTGTTCCGGAAGGCCGTCTTTAGGGTCTAAACTTAGCAGATCCGAATAAAAGACATCGTAGATCCAGAACAATTTTAGTAGCTAGAGCCGATAGGTTACTGGCGACCTCTTTTCCACTATCTTAAAAGGACCTACGTAGCAGGGGTTGAGCTTGGCGTTGCCTATTAGCCTTAGGTTCCGCGTGTTAAGCTATACCTTTTGGCCTTCTTCGAATTCTATCGGTAACCGCTTTCTATTAGCTCGAGTTACTATTATCTTCTAAGCCGATTCCATCGCTTCCTTTGCTACGCGGATTGCTTCTTCTATCTAAGATCTAAGCGCTTCTGCTACAGCCGCGGCGACTCTCTTCGACGAGGTAGCGGTAGATGTAGAAGGTTCTAAAGAGCTGGGTTCGTTCAGTAGTTGGAAGCTTATTCTCAGAAGATAACTATAAGTTACCTCGAACGGCGCTAGTAAGGTGGCCTCTAACTGTGCTGAGTTGGCGCAGAATTCGGCCATGAGCAATACCTTAACCTATTCTGCTTAATGATAACTGTAGAAGATTCGTAGATATTTCTCTATCTCTCGGTTAGCTACTTCGGACTAACTGTTGGTTTAAGGGTAAGCTGCTGTGCTGAGTTTTCTACGAATTCCGAGAGCTTAGTTAATAGCCTTCTATACATCGGCAGTAAATTAAGGGCCCCTATCCGTTGTAATAGTGTCCGGCAAACTATAGTGCTTCTATACGTACTGGATTAGCATTCTCGCCGTTTCTTCTGCAGTAGTTCCTTTATTCTTTGCTCGGCAGGGGATAAAGTAGCGTTCTTTGCTTAGTCGATCCACTACATTAAGCGTAGCGTTATATCTACCGGAGTCCGGCAGGCCGGTTACGAAATCTATCGTAATGTGCTGCTACGGTTTCTCGGGGATCGGAAGTAGCTTTAACAGACCGACCGGAAGGCCGTGTCGTAGCTTCGCGGCTCGGTAGACGTAGCAGTTAGCGATAAACCGGTGTATCCGCTTAAAGATCCGCGGGAACTAGTAGATCGTCCTTACAGCTTCTATTATCTTCTTTAAGCTAGCGTAACCAACATCCGTAGAGCTATAGACTAGCTGGACGACCTCTGTAATTAGTTCTTCCAGAACTATTAGCTTCCCTAAGCCTGTTTTGCTAAGCTTCTGTTGCTAGTTAAGCCGCTCCACTTTTTCGTAGAGAGTCTCTTCCTCGGTCGCCTGCTCTACTGCGCAGACCCCTACCTCTTTCAATACCTCGGCGTCTACTATCCGTTCTGTTAACACCTTCTGGAACATGTTCGGATCTTCTTTCGCGCGGCTGGTCTTTCCTTCTCTTCTCGTTAGCGTATCAGCCTTACTATTTTAAGCTCCAGGTCGATAGGTAATCTTAAAGTCGAATCCAGATAAGTAGGCGCCCTACCGAGCTTGGCAGCGTAATAGCTTCTGCGTCTTTATAAAGTAGGTAAGCGACTGGTGGTCCGTAAGGACCTGGACTGTGCTCTTTCCAGCTATAAGCTCCGGCTTCCACTCTTCGAACGCCTGTATAATAGCTAACAGTTCTTTATCGTAAATGGCGTAGTTCCGTTTAGCTTTATTTATAGACCTGCTAAAGAAAGCTACCGGATAGAGGGTCTTATCCTCGTCGTATTAAGAGAGGACCCCTGCTGTTACTGTGTCGGAAGCGTCCGTCTCTAGATAGATCGTCTTTTCTGGTCGGAAGTGCGCTAGAACTAGCGCCGAGGCCACTGCTTCTTTTAGCCGGTTAAAAGCTTCCGTGCACCTCTTATTCTATAGGCCAGCGGCCTCCTTCTTTAATGCTTCGTTTAGGGGTCTCGCTATCTTGCTAAAGTCCTTAATAAATCGTCTATAGTAGCTGCAGAATCCGAGAAACGCTCTGATTTGTGTAGTGTTTCCGGATTTCGGCTGCTTCTATTCTGCTACAGCAGCGACCTTTAAGGGGTCTATCCGAATTCCTTCTCTTCCGACGATAAGACTAAGATATTTGACTTTAGTCTAATAGAACTCGCTCTTCTTTGTGTCTACGTTTAGTCCGACCTTGCAGAGTCTCTTTAGCACCCTCTTAATATAGTCCGTATGTTGCTCTCTCGTTCTATTAGTGTAGATAAGAATGTTGTCGAAGTAGATAGACACGAACCGTTCTAGCATGTCTATAAAGGTGTAGTTTATAAAGCGTTGCTACACCGCCGGCGCGTTAGTAAGTCCGAAAGGCATTACCAACTACTTGAAATTGCCTATACGCGTAGCGAATGTCGTAAGATCTTCTGTTTGCCCTTTCTTGTTCCTTAATTAGTAGAACGCTTAGCGAATATCCAGCTTGCTAAACTACTTAGCTTTAGCTACTTATTGTATAGTCTCGTCGATTAGTAGCAGCGGATACACGTCTCTCTTGGTAACCTCGTTAAGGCCTTAGTAGTCTACGTATAGTCAGAGACTACCTCTAGGTTTCCTTACGAAAAGAGTCGGTAACGCATATTCAGCTAAGCTCGGCGTAATAAACTTCTTCGCTAGATTTTCTCGAACAAACACTTCTACCTAGTCTAGCTTAGCCAGCGACAATCGTCTTAGGGGCTCGGTTCTTAGCAGCGTAGCTCCCTCTTTCAGTCGGATCTTGTTGTCGTATTCTAGTTAGTAGAGCAGCAAGAGGTTGGAGTCAGCCTTTAAGAACACGTTAGCGTAGCTATAGAGTTCTTTCGGTAACACCTCTAGCAGATCCACTTCTTCTTCTGCTATTATCTTCTAGTAGTCTTCGATGTCCTTTATCAAGATAGCGTAAATCTCATTGTCCAGCGACCTCGCGAGGGTCGTTAAAGCTTCCGAGCTTATTATTCCGATCGTGTCCAGAGGGTCGGGCCGATCTATCTGAACCGCTTCGATAGTCGTAGCGTTCGATTTCGCGGCGACGACAGTAACCGATTCGGCAGCGACTCCGCTCTGCTGGTTTTTGAACCCTAGCGTGCCTTTACCTACGTCGATAACTGCTCTCTAGTTCTTTATCCATTTCTGCCCTATAATAATGTCAAACCTTCTAATATCTATAATTCGGAACGTCGCCTCCGTAGTGCGACCAGCCAGTGTAGTCCTTAATAGCACATAGTGCGTAACACTTTCCATGTCCTGTCCGTTGTACGCCGAAATTCCCGTCGGCGACGCTAATTCTACCGGATAGCCGTATCCCTTTATTAGCTTCTGAACCAACCGATAGTGGATCGCTGCTCCGATAAGAGCTCCGGTATCGATAAAAGCTTTCAGCTAGAGTGGTGGGCGTAACTTCTTAACAGGGTAGATCGTAGTAGGAAGGATAATAGCTGTTTCCGTGTTTACTTCTACCGCCGCCGAGAGCGGATCGCTACAGCTGTTAATACTTCCTTCTTCTAGCGACGTAGTTCGTATTAGTGCCCTATTGTCTATACTGGATAGGGGGCCTATCCGTCTAGCTGGTCTTTTCCCAGGATTCGCAGTAGCACTCTACCGTCTACACTGTCGGTGTCGTTCGGAGCCGGCTCTATAGCTTGGATAGCCTTTCCCGGCTGCTGCTGCTTCGTAGCTCGATACTCCTGCTTCTGCTAATCTGTAGCTTAGCATCTCGTAGCGATGTAGCCAGGCTTTCTATACGCATAGCAGGTAGGGACAAACGACGAGCGCGGCGAATAAGATAGCTGCTAAGGTGCTCTCCGGAAAGGTGCAGGGGGTCGCGTTGTCTGCGTTATCAACGGCTTCTAGTTTGATTCGCGCGATTTCGCGTAAGCGCTCAGGTTTCTAGCGGTGACTCTCGCTTAGTGCACGAAGCTCTTAAGGTCTTTGTCTTCTACAGAAGCTATAGCTGCGGCCAGTTCAAGGTTCAGCTTCTGCCTTAGTAGGTAGAGCTGCTTATCTTCCGACACTCTAGCCCTAATAGCATATTTTCGGAACAGTCCGTAGAATTCCTTAAACGTCTGCCGGTTCTGGTTGATTTTATCTAGTTGCTTACAGGCTGTCTTCTTTTAGAATAGATCTCCGAAGCGTTGATCCAGTGCTTTAATCGCTTCTTCGGCAGTTATCTCTTCTAGGTCCGCTACTAACGAAAATGCTTCACCTTCTAGTCGCGATTCTAGGTATGCCAACCTGTCTTCTTTACTGTTTCCAGCGTAATCGCGGTCTATCTTGTTCTTTATCTTTTTCTTAAATGCCTTCCAGTCTTTAGGGTCTCTGCCTCTAAATGCCGGTAGGTCTGGTAGTAACGTTATTAAGGTGCTACCTTAACTGTAGGCTGCCGGTAAGGCAGTCTCTGCTTGTTCTTCTCGATGTAGTAGCAGCGCCGACGACGTCGCTGCCTCTATCTTAGCTAACTAAGTCTTTATCGCCTTTAGTTGTACTAGTCGATTCGCCGCTTAGTTTTCTAACATGTCGATAGCAGTTTCTGCTGACTCCTTCTCTGCTATTACCGCTTCTATTTCTTCTCTTAGTCTCCTGTTTTCTTCCGTGTTCCTATAAAATTTCTTTTCGACAAAGGTAATAATGTCGAACACCTTCTCTGCTCTATATTCTGTCAGATATTCTCCTATCTTATCCGGCGTACGTGCGTACAGTTCGGCATAGCTCTCTATGCCCTTTCTCGCTTTATCTATCTCTTCTTCTGTAAGGCCCTTAGTAGCTATTCTATTGTCGAGGATGCTAGTACGCCTATCTGTTAGGGGGCGCCGCCCGGCCCAGGTCCTAAACCCGACCTAAGCCGACCGTCGCCCTAAGGATTGCGACTTAGCGGCGCTAGCATAACCCCACCCTCCGTACGGAGCCACCGACAGGACCCTACTCCCGTACGGAGGGAGAACACTACGGTCCTGCACAAAGGGGAGCTACCGCCCCTCGGATTAGGGGGGGGGAAACCCTGCACTACTGTACAGAGGAGGTAACTCCCGATCCTCTGTACAGAGGGTGAACCTTGCTCCCCGGCACAAAGGGGAAATTGCTAGCTTAGCCTTGTAGGTACAAATCGTACGGAGGAGACGACGAAGGAACTGCCTATTAGTTCCTTTATATAGATACCTAACCTTAAGTTTCTGAACTAAGATCCTTGGGCCCCTTACATTAGGAACTGATCTTACTGTCGGTGACCGCGGTAATAGAGCAAGATAGACGGCGACATCCCTATAGAACCTACGGCTATAGGGGGACATATGCACCGCGTATACGAGGAGCTGTTGGGAAGCAAGAGACAGCTCGAACAGTAAGTAAGCTACCAGGCTGTAATGATTTTCCAACAGGAACAGGAGCTACGACAGCTTAGGGCGTCCGATCGCGATCCGACCCCTACGACGACGAACACGATGACCCCTACCCCGACCCCTAAGAGCAAACTCCCCGACGTTTCTACGTACGACGGTAAGGCTCCGGCCGAGTACCCCTCCTAGGCGGCTCAGATGCGCTCTAAGCTCCTAGTCGACTTAGGAGCATACCCGACTAAGCTGGACAAGGTAGTCTACCTCTTTAGGAGGCTAAAGGGCAGGGCGGCAGCACGAATTCTGCCGTACTACGAGACAGCTATTGCCAACCCGGCAATAGCTACGACGACGATGCTCTAGGCAGCTCTAGACAAGAGCTATAAGGACCTGGACCGCGAGAGCTAAGCACTCCTACGGATTAATACGATGAAACAAGGACGCAAGACCGTACGAGAATTCCTCGCGGAATTTGACCAGACTTTGGCAGAAGCAGGGGGTCTCTAATAGGAGGATAGGATAAAGATTACCTCTTTGGAGGTAGGCCTCTCTAAGGAGATTATAACGGGGCTGGTAGGTGTAATGCGCCCAGCTACGTACGAGGAATTCTGCGACCTCCTTAGGATAGTTAACGACTAGCAATGCAGGCTAGGACGGATAGGCCGTGCTTAGGAGATAAGACAACCCCCCTAGCGACAGACAGACGCTATAGACTAGGAACCGACGACGACGAGGGTGGCAGCGGCAGCTACCGTACGGCCAAGGGCCGCTACCAAAAAGGCGCAATAGGTGGACACGGCCACCCTTAACAAGAGGCGAGCAGAAGGGAGCTACTACCAGTGTAGCAAGATAGGCCACACTGTACGGAATTGCAGGCTTCTGCCAGTAGAGAGACCTGGGGAACGGCCGACTACCGCGAGGGTAGCAACTGCAACGCCCTAACGAGAAGATTAGGTGTCCTACTTGGACGACGACGAGTCGGGAAAAGAGTAGCCTCTAAGCGAAGACTCTGCTAGAGGCGGGTGCGAGATAGACACCAGATCAAAACGACCCCTACGGTACCTGTACGCATACTGGGCATTACCGGGCGAGGACCGGACATTACCTATATAGTAAAAGTAACAATGGAGGTACAGGGACACTACAAGCAAGACTTATACCTCTATGTCGTACAGGACAAGTTAGGGTATAACCTAATACTAGGGAAGCCTTAGATAGAGCGCTAGAGGGGCAAGCTGGACGTCGGACGAGGACGACTGTACCTAGCAGTAACGAAGCGGAGAATCCGGGACTAGGGGAGGTTCCTACAAGGTGGCAATGCCAAGGCCGAGATTAACACAGCAACGGTGGACATCGAGAAGGCATTGGCACCTAAGGAAACGACAAACCCCTGTACGAAGCTCCTAAGAGAGTATGTCGGGTACCTGGACCTTTTTGAACCAAAGTCGGCCTCGAAGCTGCTGCTATACCGAGGGGAAGGGATTGACTATAACATCTAGCTAGAACCCCGTCTAGATAGGGGCCTGCCGGAGGTACCGTACGGACCGCTATACAGAATGTCCTCTAGAGAACTCTTAGTACTGCGCAAGACGCTAGACGACCTGCTTGCTAAAGGGTTTATTCGGGCCAGTACGTCGTCTGCAGGAGCCCTAGTACTGTTTGTCTACAAGGAGGGGAAGGCTAGATTGCGTTTCTGCGTAGACTATAGAGGCATTAACGCGATTACTAAGAAGGACCGGTACCCCCTACCCCTTATTAAGGAGACCCTCGGACGGATCAGCAAGGCGAAGTGGTTTACTAAGCTTAACGTAGTCTCGGCCTTCTACAAGATACGGATTAGGGAAGGCTGTAAATAGATAACTGCCTTCTGTACGAGATACGGTCTTTTTAAGTAGCAAGTTACCCCCTTCGGCCTTGCCAATGCACCGGCAACCTTCTAAAGGTACATTAACAAGTCCCTGCAAGGGTTACTAGACGACATCTGCTCGGCATACCTCGACGACACCCTGGTTTTTACGGACGGCACCTACGCAGACTACGTACGGGATGTCAAGAAGGTGCTGGACCGACTGCAGCAGGCTAGCTTATACCTCGACATCGACAAATACGAATTCGGTATCCAACGTACGAAATACCTAGGTTTTATTATCGAGGCAGGGAAAGGCATCAGTATAGATAGGAAGAAGATTAAAGCTATTAAGCTATAGAAGCCGCCTACGAACGTTAAGGGCGTACGGGAATTCCTTAGGTTTGCCAACTTCTACTGCCAGTTTATACAGAACTACTCGGAAATCGTACGCCTCCTAGTTAAGCTAACGTACAAAGACAAGCAGTTTAAATAGACGGGCGAATACGATAGGAGCTTCGACAAGCTAAAGGAGCTCTTTACTACAGGACCAACGCTCGCCGCCTTTAACCTAGAGCGTACGACAATACTGGAAACCGACTCCTCGGGGTACTGCATTAGGGGTATCCTGTTATAGGTAGGCTCGGACGGACTCCTACATCTATATGCGTACTTCTCCAAGAAGAACTCCCTAGCTAAGTGTAACTACCCTATCTACGACAAAGAGTTGCTGGCAGTCGTACAGTGTTGCGAAGCCTAGGATAGGGAACTCTGCTCGGTACCCAAGTTCCTCGCCCTAACGGACTACAAGAACCTGGAATACTTTACTTAACCCTAGAAGCTGTCCGAGAGGTACGTACGATAGGCAATGTACCTAAGCCGGTTTAACATAAGACTCCAGTACTGCAAAGGGAAGGACAACAGCAGGGCCGACGCACTGTCTAGACGGGACTAGGACATGCCAACGACGTACGAGGACGACCAGCTAAAGTCGCGGACATTCCAAATGTTTAAGGGGGAGCCAGGCGGGGAGACTATCTGCCTAGCGGCAACACACCTATAGGAACCCTAACTGCAAGCATAGGAAGAGGCAGTAGAAAAGGACGAGGCATACCGAGGGGCCTGTACGGCGATCTAGGGAGGGCAACGGAAGCTCCTAGCCGAGCTCTACCTAAAGGTGTCGGCAGCCGAGTGTTTAGTAGACGAGGAGAACAACCTAAAGTTCAGAAATCGGATATAGGTCCTGGCGGACGAGAAGCTCTGTACGGGCTTGATATAACAAGCACATAACTCTATAGCTACCGGGCACCTAGGGCGCGAGGAGACGTACAGCATTATCGCCTGGGACTACTACTGGCCAGCGATAGCGAAGGACATTCGCAGGTTCGTACGGAACTGCGATGTATACGGACGGACGAAGCCCTAGCGCGAGCTAAAGCATAGGCTGCTGAAGCCCCTGCCGATACCAGACCGACCCTAGCAAGACCTAACCGTAGACTTTATTACTAACCTCCCTAAGAGCGACGGACGGCGAAACATTATAGTAGTTACGGACAAGCTAACGAAGGGGGTAATACTAGAGGGGATAGACTCCATTATAGCTAAAGACACTGCCTAGGCCTTTATCCGGACGACGTTCAGCAAGCACAGTTTCCCTAGGTCAATTGTATTAGACTAGGGGACACAGTTTACGAGCTAGCTCTAGGCACGGATCTGCTAGTTGCTAAAGGTAGAGCGTCGTCTGTCTACCGTATAGCACCTACAGACAGACGGGGCGACGGAGAGGGCCAACTTAACCTTGGAAGCGTACCTCCGAGCGTACGTCGACTATAACTAGACGAACTAGAACCGCCTTCTCCCAATAGCGGAGCTAGCTATTAATAGCCGTACGGCCGATACTACAGGACTGTCCCCCTTCTTTACGACCTATAGATACGACCATTCCCTGCTCCTACCGACCCTAAGTAGTAACACCCTGCGCCCTGTACGATCCCTAATCTAGCAGGGAGAGGCTATCGTACGGACGATTACGAACGCCTACCAATAGGCAAAGGCGAGCCTAGCTATAGCCCAGCAGAACGCGGAAGAGCAGGCTAACAAGGGACGACAGGCTGCACTAAGGTACGAGGCAGGGGATAAGGTCTGGTTAAACCAGCGAAACATCCGTATAGACTGGCCGAGCAAGAAGTTAGATTAGAGGAATAGGAAGTTTACAGTAATCCGGCCGGTAGGGACATACGCTGTATAACTAAACACTCCCCTAGGGATTTATCCAGTCTTCTACGTAGACCTCGTACGACCGGCGAGTACGGACCCCCTGCCGCATTAGTCGACTAACAACGCGCGTCTACCCGCAATTATAACTAAGGGCCAAGAAGAGTATAAGGTAGAGGGGATCCTTAAGAGTCGGAGGAAGCGGGGGAAGGCAGAGTACTTAGTAAAATAGAGAGGATAGGCAGAGCCTACGTAGGAACTATACGAGGCTCTGCAAGACACAACCGTACTAGACAGATAGGAGGAGAATCACCCTCCGGCCTAGTTACAGTAACATTGCGCCGTACAGCGGAAGGAGGCACGATCTACCTTAAGGACAGGGCAGCTGCGGGCAGACCCGAGTTGTCCAAGGATCGAGTACTACGACGTAGGGCACTACAGGCTCTGCTAACACGACATCGTACGACACTGTACAGGATAAGGGCTGGAAGAAAGGAACAGCCAAGGGACAAATAGGAGGGAGAGTGGAAATAAGGTAAGCTAAGAGAACACTGTCCGAAATTTCTTACACTATCTGGGGGGGGGGGGGGGGGGTGGCCCACTGGCCATCACCCCCCCCCCCCCCGGGGACCAAAACTACCTACTTATTATCTAAGAGCTCTACTACCTTAGGCCCGGCCGGGCCCCTACCCCTACTAGGGCCAGCCCCAGGAAGCAGAGGCACCCCCCCACCCCTACGTGCCTCCCCCGGACGGCGGAAGGGGCAGTAGAAGGAGCTATCCTTCCACTTGCACGAGGCATATACCCTAGCCTAGAAACCTAGGAGGCGGTATAGGCCAAGTAAGGGCCGGGGGGAGCTAGGGCAGGGGGCACAGAGCTGGCCCCAGGTAGCAATAAGGAGGGCGTTGACGTACGACGGGCGGGCTGTAGCTACCCGCTCTAGTGTAACCCGGGCGGAGTTACACCAGAAGGCGTAGTAGGGGAGCCCGGCCGCATCCTGCTGCTCGCGAGTGTAGCACCTAAGATGTCAGCTTAGAACATACAGAAGACGAGACCGTACGAACCGGAAGCGTAGCTGCTAGTTAAGTTAAGGACCCTACTGCACGAATTCAAAGTAGGGGGGGACCCTATCCGGACGAGGGGGGGAGGCGGGGCCAACAGCTACAAGGGCACCACCGGACGGGGCGGACGACATAACGGCTAGTAGGAGCTAGTAGCTAGTAGTAGTTAGTAGCTAGTAGTAGTTGGTAGTAGATAGTAGACGGTGGACGGTAGACGGTGTACAGTGTACAGGGAGAAGAGAAAAGGGAAGGGAGGAGAAGGGAGAAGGCTCGGGCTAGCTGCCTGCTATAGTAGGAATAGCAAGCAGAGCAACTGCTACAGACAGGTAAAATGGCAAGAGGCAACTACGACCTAGGGGAAGCGACGAGGGACAACGACCCGGACGACCGAACGAAATAGGAAGCTACGACCTGCTAAAGGAACAGTAGGAGCTAGGTAGTTTAAGCACGGCGCTGTACGGAAGAAGCACTACGAGAAGGGGAAAGGGGGGGGTATTGTTAGGGAGCGCCGCCTAGCCCAGGTCCTAAACCCGACCTAAGCCGACCGTCGCCCTAAGGATTGCGACTTAGCGGCGCTAGCACGACCCTACCCTCTGTACGGAGCTACCGACAGGACCCTACTCCCGTACGGAGGGAGAACACTACGGTCCTGCACAAAGGGGAGCTACCGCCCCTCGGATTAGGGGGGGGGAAACCCTGCATTACTGTACAGAGGAGGTAACTCCCGATCCTCTATACAGAGGGTGAACCTTGCTCCCCGGCACAAAGGGGAAATTGCTAGCTTAGCCTCGTAGGTACAAATCGTACAGAGGAGACGACGAAGGAACTGCCTATTAGTTCCTTTATGTAGATACCCAACCTTAAGTTTCTGAACCAAGATCCTTGGGCCCCTTACACTATCCCTCGGTCTGTTAGTCTTTCTCTTTCCGCTGCAGCCTGTAACGCCGCCCTCTACTGTTAAGAAGCTCTCTATAGCTTTCTTACAGTGCTGGTGTTTGGTTTGGTATATATAGTGCGCGTGCGCTATTCGGGTGTCCGGATTGTTTAACTGTCCCTTTCGCGAAGTGCAGAGTTAGTGTAGTAAGTAAGTTCGAGATATAATAATCCAGGCATGCAGATATAATTCAATACGGCCTTTTTAATAACTATATCTCGAACTAAGGAGGGAAAGGAATCTATGTAGTGGTAGGTAAGAGCTTTAGGGGCAGTGTGCCAAGGCCTGGCTCGGTCCGGAAGGGCCGAGCCGAAATTCCAAGGGTCCACCCTATCGCTCAGTCCCACCCCTTTCTGCTGCTGCAACATCTATAAACGAGGCCGAGTGCAACTACGCTATTTACGATAAAGAGCTATTAGCTATTATTTAGGCTTTTAAGGAGTGGAAACCGGAGCTTATAGCTAGAAAGAACACAGTCTAGGTCCTTACAGACTACTAGTCGCTTACCTACTTTATAAAGACGTAGAAGCTATTACACTGTTAAGCTCGGTAGGCTGTCTACTTATCCGGATTTGACTTTAAGATCACCTATAGACCCGGAGCTCAAAATGGAAAGGCTAATGCGCTAACGAGAAGAGAGGGGAAGACCAGCCGCGCGAAAGAAGATCCGAACATGTTTTAAAAGATATTGACCGAACAGATAGTAGACGCCGAGGTGTTAAAAGAAGAAGGGATCTGCACGATAGAACCGCCGACTAAAGAAGAGACACTCTACGAGAAAGTGGAGCAGCTTAATTAACAGCAGAAACTCAGTAGAACCGGCTCGGGGAAGTTAATAGTTCTGGAAGAACTAATTACAGAGGTTATCCAGTTGGTTTATAGTTCTAAGGATATCGGTTACGCAGGCTCGAAGAAGACGATAGAAGCTGTAAGGACGATCTACTAGTTTCCGCGAATCTCCGAGCGGGTCCCCCGGTTTATCGCCAGTTGCTACGTCTGCCGAGCTGCGAAGCTACGTTACGGCCTTCCGGCCGGTCTGTTGAAGCTACTTCCAATCCCCGAGAAACCGTAGCAGCATATTACGATGGATTTCGTAACCGGCTTGCCGGATTCCGATAGATATAATGCTACACTTAATATAGTAAACTGACTAAGCAAAGAACGCCACTTTATCCCCTGCTAAGCTAAGGATAAAGGAACTACTGCAGAAGAGACGGCAAGAATGCTAATTCAGCATATATGGAAGCACTATAGCCTTCTAGACACTATCACTACGGATAGGGGCCCTTAATTTACTGCTAATGTATAGAAGGCTATTAACCAAGTTCTCGGAATCTACGGAAAGCTTAGCACGGCTGCCTACCCTTAGACGGACAGTCAGTCCGAAGTAGCCAACTGCAAGATAGAAAAATACCTACGAATCTTCTACAGTTATTATTAAGCAGAATAGGTTAAGGTGTTGCCGATGGCCGAGTTCTGCGCCAATTCGGCACAGTTAGAGGCCACCTTACTAGTGCCGTTCGAGGTAACTTATAGTTATGTTCTAAGAATAAGCTTCCAACCGCCGAACGAATCTAGCTCTTTGGAACCTTCTATACCTACCGCCACCTCGTTAAAGAGAGTCGCCGCCGCTGCGGCAGAAGCGCTTAGATCTCAGATAGAAGAAGCAATTAGCGTAGCAAAGGAGGCGATAGAATCGGCTTAGAAAAAGATAGTAACTCGAGCTAATAAAAAGCAGTTACTAATAGAATTCGAAGAAGGCCAAAAGGTATAGCTTAACACGCGGAACCTAAGGCTAAGAGGCAACGCCAAGCTCAACCCCCGCTACGTAGGTCCGTTTACGATAGTGGAAAAGAGGTCGCCGGTAACCTACTGGCTCTAGCTACTGAAGTTATTTTGAATCTACGATGTCTTTTATTCAGACCTGCTAAGCCTGGACTTTAAGGACGGCCTTCCGAGACAGGGGTTCGCTGAACCTCTGCCAATTAAGATAGACGGTAAGGAAGAAGAGTAGGAGGTAGAAGACGTAATAGACGTAAAAAAGATAAGGGGGTCTATTAAAGCGAAGATCTCGTAGAAGGGGTAGCTAGAAGACTATAAATAGTACCCGATCGAGAACCTCCGGAATTCGGTAGAGCTGCTAAAGGAGTTCTATACGCGAAATCCGAAGAAGCCGAAGCCTAAGTGGCTCCGAAGCTAATTATCCTGGAAAAAGAAGAAAAGCCGCGTCCGCTCTATCGGTGTAGAAGCCGATAAAGACGATCGTAGCAATCGCTTCGCTGGAGTCTTCGACGCGGCCACTACCTACTACCGGTTCGACGCGACGGTCGACGACGCTGCCCTGAACAAATAAAGCGGCGTCGGCGCCGCCGGCCCTGCAGTGGGTAAGGTCTCTAGTAGAGAAAGAAAAAGATAAAGAAACGGCGCTGCGGACGGATCTATATAGACCTCTGCAGCGGCGCACAGACCGGCTACGCCGCAGCTCAGGTAACCGCTAGCTCTGACCAGATAGCACGGATTAGATAGACGACAAGCGAAGACGTTAGATAGCGACGATGTAAATAAAAAAAAAGAGAGAGATAAGTAAGCGGTCGAGGTCGACCGCTAGTAAGGGAGGGGGGTGGTGTTGCGACGGCAGAAAGGGGTGGGACTAAGTAATAGGGTGGACCCTCGGAATTTCGACTCGGCCCTTCTGGACCAAGCTGGGCCTTAGTACGCCACCCCTAAAGCTCTTACCTGCCACTACATAGATTCTTTTCCCTCCTCAGTTCGAGATATAGTTATTAAAAAGGCCGTATTGAATCGTATCTGCGTGCCCGGATCAAGGGTATTGCATAGGAGGTATCTTGTTACAGGTAGGCTTAGACAGACTCCTATACCTATACGCGTACTTCTCTAAGAAGAACTCCCTAGCTAAGTGCAACTACCCTATCTACAATAAGGAATTGCTAGTAGTTGTACAGTGTTACAAGGCGTAGGATAGAGAACTCCGCTTAGTTCCTAAGTTCCTCGCCCTAACCGACTACAAGAACCTTAAGTACTTTACGCAACCCTGGAAGCTTTCTAAGAGACACGTACAATAGGCGATATATCTAAGCCGCTTTAATATAAGACTCCAGTATCGCAAGGGCAAGGACAATAGCAGGGCTAATGCACTATCTAGACGGAATAAGGACATACTAACGACGTACGATAACGACCAGCTAAAATTACA
Organism: Pseudocercospora ulei; assembly: GCA_016165855.1. Classification (NCBI taxonomy): domain Eukaryota; kingdom Fungi; phylum Ascomycota; class Dothideomycetes; order Mycosphaerellales; family Mycosphaerellaceae; genus Pseudocercospora; species Pseudocercospora ulei. Next base: position 7,070,142 of record JACWNB010000004.1, read on the forward strand.
GACATTCTAGATATTTAAGGAGGAACTAGGCTAGGAGACTATCTGCCTAGCGGCGACACATATATAGGAACTCTAGCTATAGGTATAGAAAGAGGTAGTAGAAAAGGACGACGTCTACTAAGGGGCCTATACAGCGATCTAAAGAGGACAGCGGAAGCTCCCGGCAGAGCTTTACCTTAAGGTGTTAGCAGCAGAGTGTACGGTGGACGAGGAGAACAAGCTAAAGTTTAGGAATCGGATTTAGGTCCTGGCAGACGAGAAGCTCTGTACGAGCTTAATACAACAGGTGTATAATTCTATAGCAACCGGGCACCTAGGGTACGAGGAGACGTACAGCATCGTAGCTAGGGACTACTACTAGCCGGCGATAGCAAAGGACATCTGTAGGTTTATATAGAACTACGATGTCTACAGAAGGACGAAGCCCTAGTGTAAGGGCTTAAGAATCTTGGTTTAGAAACTTAAGGTTAGGTATCTATATAAAGAAACTAATAGGCAGTTCCTTCGTTGTCTGCTGCTGTACAATTTGTACCTATAAAGCCAAGCTAGCAATTTCCCTCTATGCAGGGGTGTAAGGTTTACACTCTATACAGAGGATCGGGAGTTTCCCTCTATACAGTAGTGCAGAGTTTTCCCTCTGTTTAGAGGGGCGGCAATTCCCCTCTGTATAGGGCTATAGGGTTCTCCCTCTATACAGGAGTAGGGTCGTATCGGTAACTCCGTACAGAGGGTAGGGTCGTGCTAGCGCCGCTAAGTCGCAGTCCTTAAGGCGACGGCTGGCTTAGGTCTAGGACCTGGGCTGGGCGGCGCCCCCTAACAATACCCCCCTCCCTTCTTATAGTGCTTCTGTTACGGTCAACAGCTGGAAGAACAAGGACAACAGTACCAAAGTCCTACTAAGCACCACTATAGTTTATAGACTATATCTTTATAACCAAAGGTCCAACTAAGACCATTCTTGCTGCGTTGGAAGCGCTACAATCGGTTATATAAGGACGAACAATTGGGTTAAGAAAGCCACTAGAACTACAGCTAGCAGACAGTGGAAAACCCCTAACAGTCCTAAGGTCCTATCTAGCTCTACTACCCCTAACAGCCTACAACTTAACACTTACTAGTCTGACTAAGAAGCTTCTAGGTTTACTAGAAGCGACTCGACCTGCTCTTTAGAATATTCTGTTTCAGTTCTGGAACCTTTAGGAAAAGAAGGTTTTAGAAGTAACTCGGTTAACAGAACAAAGGAGAGAAGTTTGTTAAGAAACTTCTTGGTAAATCCAGTAGCAAAGGGGCAAACAACCAGCTAGGGCAGAGGGACATAAGAAGCAGCTGCCGCCCCCTTATCTTTCTGTTTTCCTTCTTTATAGCTTGTCTTATACAATCAACTTAGAACAACCTTCCAACTCCCAATATATAACTAATCTTTAGACTTTAGTTCTTTAGCTCCTCCTCTTAACTTTAGCTCTTACAACAACCTATATACACCTTAGCCTCTTCTCTGACATTACAAGCTATTAACTAACCTGAGACCATTAATTAACATAGTCTTCTATACACTACCTTAAGAGATTCCCTTTAAGGAATACTCTAAACTGGATCTTTCTGTATAAGGCACTTCTAATTTGATAAACAGTAACCCTACCCTTGCCCTACGAGTCCTTTTTATAGCAGCAAACATTGTTCGTACAGGAACAGAGCAAATAAAAGACCTTAGCAGCTACATTAATAGTCTAGAGGCAATGCTGTCTAAAGGCAAGGAACAGCTATAAGAGATAGAACAAAAGATAGCTACTCTTACACTTACGAAGGTACAAATACAAGGACAACTACAAGAGGCCCTAAACCTAAGGACACCTACTGCTACTAGAGATTCTACTAGCAAGAAAGTTGCTAATCCTGAAACATTCTATAAGGACAAAGAAAAGTTTAATAAATTTCGCCTATAACTATCTATTAAACTCTTAGCTAATGTAGACCATTTCCCTAATGAAAATCAGAAGGTCTCCTACGTATTCTCCCTCCTAGTAGGCAAGGCACTTTAGCAAGTCTTACACTGGTTTAACCTACAGACACTCTAAGTTACTTGTCTAGACATTAAGGCCCTACTTACCTTTCTTAATTCAGCCTTTAGAAACCTATATCGCAAGTCTACGGCTTAACAATTTATTAGAACACTTAAGCAGACTAACAAGCCCTTTGCAGACTATTACGCACAGTTCTTACAAGAGATTAGACACTGTGACATAGAGGCTTAGAAGTTAGCTCTAGTTGCTGGGTTAAGCATAGAACTCCTTACGAAACTTAAGGATTAGGAACATAAAGCCCTATCCTTCTAGGAACTTGTTACCCTCTGCTAACGCCTTAACAGCTATAGGAATTTGTTTGCAGACATTATTAAGGCTAGAAGCAACAACTGTAACAATTAACGCCCTGTTTCGACTCCTGCAAACGTTACTCCAAATATAGGAACCTACAGACCAACCTTACGCCTTCCCCCTTAACCAGTTGTTACCTAAGGAGACCCTATAGACTTAAGCTTAGCTAAGCTCTAAGACGGCCGCCTTACGCAGGACGAGAAAGAACGAAGCCGCCGCCTACGCCTCTGCATATACTGTAGTAAACCAAACTACATTGCTGCTAACTGTCTAACACTAGCTACAAGACGTACCAAGATAGGCACCCCTTTTGGTTTCTCTGCAGCAGCTCCTATGCCTTAAGACAACAACAAGGACTAGGGAAACGCCTAAGCCTGTTAACAAGACGCCTAACAGGCAGGCACTTAGATCGACATTATGCAATCTCTTCTTCTACTGTACAATTCTATACTAAGATAGAGGATAAACTGACTTGTCCCCCCTTAGTTGTTACAGCAGAAATTTATACAAAGAAGAACACAGTACACTTAGTACTTACAATAATCGATTGCAGCACAACTGGCAAAAGCTTTATTAACCCTTAACTTGCTAACTCTTTAGAAATTACTACTTAGACCTTAAAGTACCCTAGACCCTTAAGAATGTTTAACGGCAGTAAGGCCTCCTTAGGAGGCGTAACTTAGATCGCTTATATTAAGCTTAACCTTGGAAACTACTAGGAACACCTCTCTTGCTTTGTTACCCCTCTGCCTAACTAGAAGCTTATCCTTAGACTGCCTTAGTTAAAGCTTTACAACCTACAGATTAACTGGAATACTGGAACCCTTTGCCTAAACTTAGAATACTGCTAAACCTATTGCTACCCTTCTACTTAACCTACTCCTGTATACAGCAATAATAATTCAATCTTCCAAGTATCTGTAGCTGCTTTCTATACAGCTACAAAGGAGAAAGGAGCTTAAATCTTTGCTGCATTAATAGGGGACATTAAGAAGGCTCTTGCTAAGTATAGTAACAAAAGAGAAGCTACTAACCTAGAGACAAAAGTACCAGAAGAATACTACGACTTCCTTAGTGTCTAGTCAGTTAAAGAAGCTAACAAGCTGCCTCCTTACCGCCCCTACGACTATAAGATTAAACTAGAAGAGGGCAAGACACCCCCCTTTGGCCCTCTTTACCAGATGTCTCGCGAAGAACTCTAATTCCTGCAAAAGTTCCTACAGCAGAACCTCTAGAAAGGCTTTATCAGATCTAGTCGCTCTCTAGCAGCTAGTCCTGTTATGTTTGTTAAGAAACCTGGTAGAGGGCTACGCTTCTATGTCGACTATCGCAACCTTAATGCTATTTCTAAGAAGAATCGCTACCCAATCCCTCTAATACAGGAAACTCTAGAACGCCTTTCGAAAGCAAAATAGTTTACTAAGCTGGATGTAATTGCAGCATTTAACAAGATTCGAATAGCAGAAGGACAAGAATAGATAACTGCATTTAGGACTCGATACAGCTTGTTTGAATCCTTAGTTATGCCCTTTAGCATATGCAATGCACCTAGCACCTTCTAGGAATACATAAACGACACCCTAAGAGAATACTTGGATCAGTTTGTTACGGCTTACATTAACGACATCTTAGTATACAGCAAGACACTAAGAGATCACTAGGGACACGTCCGCAAAGTACTGGCCAAACTGGAAGAAGCAGGCTTATATCTGGACATTAACAAGTGTAAATTCTATAAGCAAGAAGTCCAATTCCTTAGGCTTATTATTTTAGACAAAGGCATACGTATAGACCTAGCAAAGATCTAAGCAATTCTTAACTAGAAGGTTCTAAAGACAGTTAAGGAAGTACAATGCTTCCTTAGGTTTGCTAATTTCTATCGCCGCTTTATTTAAGGCTTTAGCTTAATTGTAAAGCCTCTAATAGCTCTAACAAGGAAAGAAGCAAAGTTTGAATAGACTGGAGTATGCTAACAAGCCTTTAACCTCCTACGACAAGGGTTTACTAAGGATCCTATCCTTTAACACTTCGACTTTAATTTAGAAACCCGTATAGAAACAGACGCCTCTAATAGAGCTATTAGAGCTGTCCTTCTTTAAAGAAAAGCACCTAACTAACTATAGCTTCTAGTAGCCTACCTCTCCAAGAAGATAATTATAGCTAAATGCAATTACGAAATTTACGACAAGGAACTCCTGGCTATTGTAAAGGCCTTTAAAGAATGGCGTCTAGAACTTGAAGGTGCAGCCTTTCCAACTTAGGTCAGCTCTAATTACAAGAACTTGGTCCACTTTATAAAGAACAAGATCCTTAACAGACGACAAGCTAGATAGAGTGAATTCCTTTCTAGGTTCAACTTTGTTATTTAACACGCACTAGGATCCCTTAATTTAAGAGCTAACGCCCTTACTAGGATGCCTGGAATCCATCTAGTAGACAGAGGAGAAGGTTAAGCAATTTGTAACTAAACTATCCTAAAGGCCTACAACCTAAGTAAAGACTTAAAGACCTACTTACAGGAAGGTAACTAATTAATTGCTGCCTCTTTTGCCCTGTGTCTTGCGCCTGCTTTCCTAGAAGATAACGATTCAGAAAGCACAACAGACAACACTGAAGACTCTGAAACTGAAGGCTCTGTTACCTCTAACACTAACTTAGAAGATAAAGAAGTAGCTAAAGAAGCAAACTACCCTAGAAGACTGCTCCCAATAATTAGAGAGGCTTACGAATCAGACCAGCAAGCTTAAGAGTTGATCTAAGCCCTTAAGATAGGCCAACGTACCTTCCCTAGCTTTTACCTCTTAGAATGTAAGCTTAGGGATAGACTGGTCTACTTTCGCTCTCGCCTTTTTATTCCTAAAGGGGCAGACAACTTAATACGACCTTACATCCTTAGGACAGTTTACAACTTAGCAGCAGGAGGCTACCTAGGACGCTCAAAGCTTTACAAGCTTACCTTACGCTACTACTGGTAGCTATTAATGTAGAAGCATATACGCAGATATAGAAACAACTGTCCTATCTGTAAAGCAGCCAAACATAATCGACAACCTCTACAGGGCTTACTAAAACCTCTGCCGGCTCCTAAACAACCTTGGAAATACATTATAATAGACTTTGTTACCTGTCTCCCTTAAGGTACTACTTAGGTAGGTGTTAAGGCAAAGAATGTCTTTGTAGTTGTAGATCGACACTCTAAGGACCGCTTTATAATACCCTGCTAGAGTATAACTTCTAAGGAAACCGCTAGGCTCTTTTACGAATACGTCTGGCGCTACGTAGGCCTCCCTAACAGCATTACATCTAACAGAGGCTCTCAGTTTATTGCTAAGTTCTGGAAACGCCTGTACAAGCTTTTGAACATTAACTACTACATTTCGACCTCCTACTACCTAGAAACAGATAGACAGACAGAGATTGCTAATACCCTGTTTAAACAGACGCTGCGTTGCTTTATTAACTACTACTAAAAGGATTGGCCAAAACACATTCCTATAATGGAATTCTTAGCTCGCAACTAGGAATTAGAGACAACTGGACATTCCCCCTTCTACACTACTAGAGGCTACTACCCTAGAACAGGAATGAAACCTTAAGACCTACTACTACGACCTAACAACCTAGACGAAGTTAACGCAGACGACTAGGCAATATACCTTTCCTAGATCTACTAAGAAGTCTAAGAAGAGATAACTTACGTTTAGGCTGTCTACGAAGATTAAGCTAATCGAAAAAGACAGCTAGCTCCTAACTATTAAGTAGGAGACAGAGTGTACCTAGACTCTAAGAACATTGTTATAGGAAGACCTTCTCGCAAACTTGACTAGAAAAAACTGGGCCCCTTTACTATTACAGAGAAGATCAGCTCGTACGCATACCGTCTCTAACTGCCTAAAGAATAGGAAATCCACAACGTCTTTTATCCTGTTAGGCTAAGGCCTAAAGAAGGAGATCCCTTCCTAATTTAAGTACAAGATTAGGAACGAACTTACATCCTCCCTGCAGCAGATAATAATAAAGATAAGGAAGAAGAGTACTATGTACGCAACATTGCAGACTGTCAAGTTGTAGATAGACAAACCAAGTACAAAGTCTAATAGCAAAGCTATAAAGACTAGAACACTACTTAGGAACCCCTTAGGAACATTATCTTTAACAAGGACAAGATTGAAGCTTTCTACCAACAGGACCTCTTAGACTCTTAAGGACATTCCCTTAAAAACAGGTACAGCAAAGAGGAACTGGATACTGCATACTAATAGAATATTGACCGTAACATTAGACCTGCTTCTGGGAATAAACAGACTTAACCTTAGTATCTGGAACTACTTAGGCTTCGTAGGAACTCAGCTATATTAAGGGGGGCTACTGTTACGGTTAACAGCTGGAAGAACAAGGACAACAGTACTAAAGTCCTACTAAGTACTACTATAGTTTACAGACTATATCTTAACAACCAAAGGTCCAACTAAGACCATTCTTGCCGCGTTAAAAGCGCTATAATCGGTTCTATAAGGACGAACAATTGGGTTAAGAAAGCTACTAGAACTACAGCCAGCAGACAGTATAAAACCCCTAACAGTCCTAAGGTCCTATCCAGCTCTACTACCCCTAACAGCCTACAACTTAACACTTACTAGTCTAACTAAGAAGCTTCTAGGTTTACTGGAAGCAACTCGACCTGCTCTTTAGAATGTTCTGTTTTAGTTCTGGAACCTTTAGGAAAAGAAGGTTTTAGAAGTGACTCAGTTAACAGAACAAAGGAGAGAAGTGTGTTAAGAAACTTCTTAGGAAATCCAGCAGCAAAGGGGCAAACAACCAGCTAGGGCAGAGGGACATAAGAAGCAGCTGCCGCCCCCTTATCTTTCTGTTTTCCTTCTTTATAGCTTGTCTTGTATAATTAACTTAGAACAACCTTCTAGCTCCTAATACATAACTACTCTTTAGACTTCAGTTCTTTAGCTCCTCCTCCCAACTTCAGCTCTTACAACAACCTACACACACCTTAGCCTCTTCTCTGACAGCTTCTTTTATACGACGGCGTATTGTACACCCTTAGCTCTTAGGGTTCCTCCGGCAGGTAGCGCTTTCCTGTCTTCGTCTAGGCACTTGCTAGTTGGCAATGCCTGCTAGATGCCCTCCCTCTACGCTGTTGCAACCTTGGCCCTATCTATCTAGATCCTGTAGCTAAGGCGGAGGAGGACCTGCTAGCAGGGAAGGCAGGTAGTGCTGGATCGCTTCTACCTAATCTTAACCGATTCCGTTTGCTACTTTAAGGATGCCGAAGCTAAGGCGGAGGAGGACCTGCGAGCAGTTAAGAAGGTGTAGGAGGTGCTCGGTCCTATCTGTCTATTTACCTCCTACCCTATAGCCCTAGCTATATACTTAGCGTCCTAGCCGTACGGTCTGGCGGCAGCGGGCTGTCTGGCTCTGTCCCTGTGCCCTGGTCGCTGGCCAGAGTTTAGCTCCTAGGTAGATGTTCCCGCCTCTGTCCGGTCGTCTATAGGGCCGTCGCTTGTCTAGGTACTAGGTCGTAGTTGCCTCGTTTGCCCTCCCTTATACAGTTGTAGCAGCTGCCCTAGTTGCTATTGCCTTATATAGCAGGCAGCTACTACTCCGTATAATAATACCTCTAGCTGTAGGATGTTCAGCTTAGCTAGCAACTCCGCTTCTAGTTCGTACAATCTTCCTCCTTCGTATAGTCCTAGCTAACATCTTAGGTACTATATTAATAAGTAGGAGGATGCTGCTAAGCTGCTCTTCTACTCCTTCTAGTGTTAGGGCCCCTGCCGGCCGGGAGGTAATTGAGATTTCGGATGTAGAGTTAGCTGCCCTAGTCCTAGAGGGGTAGTAGCTAGTAAGCTACCCTAAGGTAGCATATAAAAGCTTTCGGACGGTGTTGCTCTCGTTCCCCTCCTACTTCTACTCTTATTCCTACCTGTCTCCTAGCTGTTCCCTCCCCCCTGCTCCCTTCTGTATAGTGTAGTATAGTGTAGTGTCGGTAGGATCCGGTAGGGTCCTACGTCTTAATTCCCGATCCTTTGGCAACCTTAGTTGCTGGCGGCTGCCCTATATCTAGGGTAGATCGTGCCCCTTCTCGCTATACGGCATAGTGTTACTGTAACCGGGCAGGAGGATAGTTCTCCTCCTACCTGTCTAGCGCAGTTGTGTCCTGTAGGGCCTCGTACAGTTCCTATATAGGCTCTGCCTACCCTCTCTATTTAACTAGGTACTCTGCCCTCTTCCGCTTCCTTCGGCTCTTAAGGATTTCCTCTACCTTATACTCTTTCTAGCCTTTAGTAATAATCGCTAGAGGGCAGGCGTCGTCCGTTATCTAGTGCAGCAGGGGGTCTGTATATACTAGCTGTACGAGGTCTATATAGAAGACTGGGTAGATCCCTAGGGGAGTGTTAAGTCGTACAGCGTATGTCCCTACTGGTCGGACTACTGTAAACTTCCGGTTCTTCTAATCTAGTTTCTTGCTTAGCTAGTCTGTACAGATATTGCGCTAGTTTAGCTAGACCTTATCTCCTGCCTTGTACCTTAGTGCAGCCTGTCGTCCTTTGTTGGCCTGCTCTTTTGCATCCTGTTAAGCTATAGCTAGACTCGCTTTCGTCTACTAATAGGCATTCGTAATTGTCCGTATAATAGCCTCTCCCTACTGAATTAGGGACCGTATAGGGCGTAAGGTAGCGCTGCTCGGGGTCGGTAGGAGCAGGGAGTAGTCGTATCCGTAGGTTATAAAGAAGGGGGACAATTCTGTAGCATTAGCCGTACAGCTGTTAATAGCTAGCTCCGCTATAGGGAGAAGGCGGTTCTAGTTTGTCTAGTTATAGTCGACATACGCTCGGAGGTATGCTTCCAACGTTGAATTAACCCTCTCTGTCGTGCCGTCTGTCTGCAGGTGCTATATAGTTAATAGGCGACGTTCTACGTTTAATAACTGGCAGACCCTTACCTAGAGCTAGCTTGTAAACTGTGTACCCCGGTCCGATACAATTGACCTAGGGAACCTGTGCTTGCTGAACGTCGTCTATATAAATGCCTAAGCAGTGTCCTTAGCTGCAATAGAGTCTATTCCTTCCAATATTACCCCCTTCGTTAGCTCGTCTGTAACTACTATAATGTTCTGCTGTCCGTCGCTCTTAGGGAGGTCTGTAATAAAGTCTACTGTTAGGTCTTGCTAGGGCTAGTCCAGTATTAGTAGGGGTTTTAGCAGCCTATACTTTAGTTTACGCTAGGGCTTCGTCTGTCTATAGACATCGCAGTTCTGTATAAATCTGCAGATGTCCTTTGCTATCGCTAGCTAGTAGTAGTCCCTAGCGACAATGCTGTACGTCTCCTCGCGCCCTAGGTGCCTAGTTGCTATAGAATTATGCACCTGTTGTATTAAGCTCGTACAGAGCTTCTCGTCTGCTAGGACCTTAATCCGATTCCTAAACTTTAGGTTGTTCTCCTCGTCTACTGTGTACTCTGCTGCTAGCACCTTAAGGTAAAGCTCTGCTAGGAGCTTCCGCTGTCCTCTTTAGATCGCTGTATAGGCTCCTCGGTAAACGTCGTCCTTTTCTACTGCCTCTTCCTATGCCTATAGGTAGGGTTCCTATATATATATCGCTGCTAAGCAGATAGTCCCTTTGCCTAGCTCCTCCTTAAATATCTGGAATGTCCATAATTTTAGCCGGTCGTCCTTGCACGTCGTTAGTATGTCCTAATCTCGTCTAGATAGCGCATCGGCCCTGCTATTGTCCTTTCCTTTGCGATACTAGAGTCTTATATTGAATCGGCTTAGGTACATCGCCTATCGTACGTATCTCTTAGAAAGCTTCCGGGGTTGCGTAAAGTACTCAAGGTTTTTATAGTTGGTTAGGGCGAGGAACTTAGGAACTAAGCGGAGTTCTCTATCCTACGCTTCGCAATACTGTACGACTGCTAGCAATTCCTTGTTATATATAGGGTAGTTGTACTTAGCTAGGGAGTTCTTCTTAGAGAAGTATGTATATAGGTGCAAAAGTCTGTCTAAGCCTACCTATAACAGGATACCCTCTATATAGTACCCTAAGGAGTTAGTTTCCAGTATCGTCGTACATTCCGGATCGAAGGCAGCAAGCGTTGGTCCTATAGTAAAGAGCTCTTTTAGCCTGTTAAAGCTCCTATTATACTCGTCCGTCTACTTAAACTGCTTGTCCTTATATGTTAGCTCGACTAGGGGATGTACGATCTCCGAATAGTTCTGTATAAACTAGCGGTAGAAGTTGGCAAACCTAAGGAATTCCTGTACGCTCTTAACGCTCGTAGGCGGCTTCTATTGCTTAATAGCATTAATCTTTTTCCTATCTATGCTAATGCTTTTCCCTGCCTCGATAATAAACCCTAGGTATTTCGTACGCTATACACTGAATTCGCATTTGTCGATGTCGAGGTACAATCCAGCCTGTTGCAGTCAATCTAGTACCTTCTTAACGTCCTGTATATAGTCTGCATAGGTGCCGTCTGTAAAAACCAGTATATCGTTAAGGTACGCCGAACAGATGTCGTTGTTGCGGCGGTGGAAAGAGGTGGAACAGATTGATGGGGTGGACCCTGGATTTCGGCTCGGCCCGTCCGGGCCGAGCCGGGCCTTGGCACCACCACCACGAAAGCCCACCACCACCACCACCACATAGATTCCTTTCCCTCCTCAGTTCGAGATATAGTTATCAAAAAGGCCGTATTGAATCACATCTGCGTGCCCGGATCATTATATCTCGAACTCACTTTAACAACACCCGCGCTGCGCGAAAGGGCCCGTCGAACTATCCGGAAACCCGAATAACGCACGCGCACCAACATCAACAACAACCACCTAAGGCACTGTAAGAAGATGGAAGGCTTCTTAGCGGTAGAGAGCGGCGTAACAGGCCGCCGCGGAAAGAGAAAGACTTACAGAGCGAATAGGCGCTCCAGTGTCATTAATAATGAGATCATTATCAGAGGTTTTATGGCAGAAGAGACCGCAGAGATTAAGGAACGAATAAGCGAATACAAGAAGATCTACGACTGCACGATCGAGGAACTGGAAGACTATGTAAACGAGAATAGGATAGGAAAGGTCTACGACGGAATAGACCTTATTAAGACGCTGTTCTACAGAACGCTGGAAGAGAACAGACAACTAAGAGAAGAAACTAAAGCGGTAAGGGCCGAAAAGGAATCGGCAGAGACTATTATCGACGTGTTAGAAAACCAAGCGTCGAATCGACTGGCGCAACTGAAGACGCTAAAGGATCAGCTAGCTAATATGGAAACAGCGAGACCATCGCCGCTACCGCGGCGAGAAACCCACGCGGAGACCGCCTTACTAGCGGCCTATAGTCAAGGTGGCACCTTAATAACATTATTGCCGGACCCGCCGGCGTTTAGAGGCAGAGATCCTAAAGACTAGGAAGTGTTTAAGAAGAAGATAAAGAATAAGATAAGCCGCGATTACGCATCAAACAGCGCTAGAGACAGATTGGCGTACCTAGAATCGCGATTAGAAGGCGAAGCTTTTTCGCTAGTGGCGGACCTAGAAGAGGCGACTGCTAAGGAAGCGATCAAAGCGTTAGATCAACGCTTCGGAGACCCGTTCCGGAAGAAGACGGCCTGTAAGCAGTTAGACAAGATTAACCAGAACCGGCAGACGTTCGAGGAATTCTACGGTTTGTTCAGAAAATATGCGATCAGGGCCCGAGTAGCGGAAGACGAGCAGCTCTACCTACTAAGGCAGAAGCTGAACCCTGAACTGGCCGCCGCTATAGCGTCTGTAGAAGACGAAGACCTTAAGAGCTTCGTGCACAGAGCGAGAGTCACAGCGAGAAACTTGAGCGCTTACGCGAAATCACGCGAATCGATTCAGAAGCCGCCGCCGCAGACTATACGACCCCCTGTGCCTTTCTAGAGAGCACCCTAGCAGCCATTTAATTCGCAGCGTTCGTCGTTCGTACCCACCTGTTTCGCGTGCAGAAAACCCGGCTATATCGCCACGAGATGCCAAGTAACGGCCCAGCAGAAGCAGGAGTATCGTGTTATAAAGCAGCCGCAGCAGCAGCCGCCGTCGAGAAAGACCATACAAGCTATAGAGCCGGCTCCGAACAACACCGAGAGCGTAGACGGTAGGGTGCAGTTAAGAATCATAGGAAAAGACCAGCTAGACAGATAGGCCCCCTATCCAGCATTAACAATAGGGCACCGAATCGAAGCGAATCGCTATAAGAAGAAAGTATCAACAGCTGCAGCGACCCGCTCTCGGCGGCGGTGGAAGTGAATACGGAAACAGCTATTATCCTTCTAATTACTGTCTACCCCCTTAACGGATCGAGCAAACCACTTCAGCTAAAAGCCTTTATCGACACCGGAGCTCTTATCGGTGCAGCGATCCACCACTAACTAGTTCAGAAACTGACGAAGGGATACGGCTATCCAGTGGAACTAGCGTCGCCGACGCGGATTTCGGCATATAACGGACAAGACACGGAAAACGTTACGCACTACGTGCCGTTAAGGACCACACTAGCTGGTCGCACTACGGAAGCGACGTTCCGAATTATGGATATCGGAAGGTTTGACATTATTATAGGGCAGAAATGGATAAAGAACCAGAAAGCCATCGTTAACGTAGATAAAGGAACGATCAGATTCAAAACCCCGGGTAGCGGAGCAGGGACTATCGGAAAGGTCGCTACCGTCGCCGCCAACCCGAAAGACACGGAGTCTGCGAAAGAGGCTCCGTCCGATCGTTCCGAACCCCCGGTTACTGTCGGAATAATGAGTTCAGAAGCTATAACGACCCTCGCGAAGTCGCTGGACAATAAGATTTACGCTATCTCTATAAAGGACATCGAAGACTACTGAAAGATAATGGCGGAAGAAGAAGTAGATCCGCTGGAGGTGCTGCCGGCGGAGCTCTACAATTACGCTAACGTGTTCTCAAAAGCCGACTCCAACCTATTGCCGCTCTATCGACCGGAATATAACAACAAGATCCGACTAAAAGAGGGAGCTACGCTGCCAAGAACTAAGCCCCTAAGACGACTGTCGCTGGCGGAACTGGACCAGGTAGAGGTGTTCGTTCGCGAAAATCTGGCGAAGAAGTTTATTACGCCGAGTTCTGCCGAATATATGTTACCGATTCTTTTCGTAAGGAAACGAGGGGGTGGTCTGCGACTCTGCGTAGACTATTGAGGCCTTAACGAGGTCACCAAGAGAGACGTATATCCACTGCCGCTAATAGATAAGACTATACAGCGCGTAGCAAAGGCTAAGTAGTTCAGCAAGCTGGACATCCGCCAAGCGTTCCATCGATTAAGGAACGAGGAAGGGCAGACGGAAGATCTTACGACATTCGCTATGCGCATAGGCAATTTTAAGTAGCTGGTAATGCCCTTCGGACTTACTAACGCGCTGGCGGTGTAGCAACGTTTCATAAATCACAGCTTTATAGACATGCTGGAACAGTTCGTGTCTATCTATTTGGACGACATTCTTATCTACACGGACGGAACGAGAGATCAGCACACGGACTACGTCGAGAGGGTGCTGAAGAGGCTCCGCGAGGTCGGATTAAACGCGGACACGAAGAAGAGCGAGTTCTATTAAACAGAGGTTAAATATCTCGGCCTTATCGTCGGAAGAGATAGAATTCGCATAGACCCCTTAAAGGTCGCCGCCGTCGCGGAATAGAAGCAGCCGAAATCCGGAAACACTACCCAAATCAGGGCGTTTCTCGGATTCTGCAGCTACTATCGACGGTTTATTAAGGACTTCAGCAAGATCGCGAGACCCCTAAACGAAGCGTTAAAGAAAGAGGCCGCCGGCCTATAGACTAAGAGGTGCACGGAAGCCTTTAACCGGCTAAAAGAAGCGGTAGCCTCTGCGCCAGTTCTGGCACACTTCCGACCGGAAAAGACGATCTACGTGGAAACGGACGCTTCCGATACAGTAACGGCAGGGGTCCTTTCTTAATACGGAGACGATGAGACCCTTCACCTAGTGGCCTTCTTTAGCAAGTCCATAACGGAAGCTAAGCGGAACTACGCTATCTACGATAAGGAGCTGCTGGCGATTATTCAGGCTTTCGAGGAGTAGAAACCGGAGCTTATAGCTAGAAAGAGCACGGTCCAGGTCCTTACGGACCACCAGTCGCTAACCTACTTTATAAAGACGCAGAAGCTCTTACGTCGCTAAGCTCGGTAGGCTGCCTACTTATCCGGGTTCGACTTCAAGATTACCTATCGACCCGGAGCTTAAAACGGAAAGGCTAACGCATTGACGCGAAGAGAAGGGAAGATAAGCCGCGCGAAGGAAGATCCGAACATGTTCCAGAAGGTGCTGACCGAACGGATAGTAGACGCCGAGGTGTTAAAGGAAGCGGGGATCTGCGCGGCGGAGCCGCAGACCGAACCGGAACCAATAGAGCCGCCGATCGAAGAAAAGACTCTCTACGAAAAGGTAGAGCAGCTTAACCAGCAACAGAAACTCGGCAAAACCGGCTTAGGGAAGCTGATAGTTCCGGAAGAACTGGTTACGGAGGTCATCCAATTGGTCCATAGCTCTAAGGACGTTGGTTACGCAGGATCAAAGAAAACGATAGAAGCTATAAGGACGATATACTGGTTTCCAAGAATCTACGAGCGGATCCACCGGTTTATCGCCAATTGCTACGTGTGCCGAGCCGCGAAGCCACGTTACGGTCTTCCGGCGGGTCTACTAAAGCCGCTTCCGATCCCCGAGAAGCTGTAGCAGCACATTACGATAGATTTCGTAACCGGACTGCCGGACTCGGACGGCTACGACGCTACGCTGAACGTAGTGGACCGACTGAGCAAAGAGCGCTATTTCATCCCCTGTCGAGCTAAGGATAAAGGAACTACTGCGGAAGAAACAGCGAGAATATTAATCCAATACGTATAGAAGCACTATAGGCTGCCGGACACTATTACTACGGATAGGGGTCCTCAATTCACCGCCGACGTATAGAAAGCTATCATCCAAGCTCTCGGAATTCGTAGAAAGCTCAGCATAGCTGCTCACCTACAGACCGACGGTCAGTCTAAAGTGGCTAACCGAGAGATAGAACGATATCTGCGAACCTTCTACGGCCATTACTAAGAAGAATGGATCAAGGTGTTGCCGATAGCCGAGTTCTGCGCCAACTTAGCACTATCTAAAGCTACCTCGCTGGCGCCGTTCGAGATAACGCATAGCTATCTTCCGAGGATAAGCTTTCAGCTACCGAACGAACCCAGCTCTATAGAACTATCCACCGCCACGTCGTTAAAGAGAGTCGCTGCCGCGGCGGCGGAAGCCCTCTAATCTCGGATAGAAGAAGCGATCAAAGTGGCGAAAGATGCGATGGAATTGGCGCAGAAGAAGATAGTAACTCGAACTAATAGAAAGCGGTCGCCGACGGAATTCGAGGAAGGTCAAAAGGTCTGGCTTAACACGCGGAACCTGAGGCTAAAAGGGAACGCGAAGCTTAATCCGCGCTACGTAGGTCCGTTTATAATAGTGGAAAAGAGGTCGCCGGTGACTTATCGGCTCCAGCTACCGAAATCGTTCCGGATCTACGATGTCTTTTATTCGGATCTACTAAGCTTAGACCCTGATAACGGTCTGCCGGAACAGGGGTTCGCCGAACCCCCGCCTATCGAGATAGACGGTAAGGAAGAAGAGTAGGAGGTAGAAGACGTAATGGACGTAAAGAAGATAAGGGGGTCCATCAAAGCGAGGATCTCGTAGAAGGGATAGCCGGAAGACTATAAATAGTATCCGGTCGAAAACCTCCGGAATTCGGCGGAGCTGCTAAGAGAGTTCTACGTGCGGAACCCGGAAAAGCCGAAACCGGCGTAGCTCTAATGTCGACAATGCGGAAGAAAGAAGAAGAAAGCCGCGTCCGCTCTATCGGCGCGGAGGCCGAAGAAAACGATCGTAGCGGTCGCCTTAGGGAGGCCTTCGACGCGGCCACTACCCACCGCAGGGTCGGCAGGCAGCTCGCCGACACCGTGGCGTGCCAGCGCCGCCGCCCCTGCGATGTATAAGGGCTTTGGTAGAAAAAAAAGAAGAAGAAGAAACGACGCTACGGACGGATCTATATGGACCCCCGAGGCGACGCACAGACCAGCTACGCCGCAGCTCAGATGACCCACGGCTCAGATCAGATAGCACGGATCAGGCGCACGGATTAGATAGACGCTAAGTAAAGGACTTTAGACGCCGACGACGTAAGAAATTGAAGAAGCGATGAAGAAAACGTTGTTTTTGATAGAAGACGGAAGAAGTGACGTCGGCGTTGGAGGGGTTTTTCGAGAAGGAGACGACAAAAAAAAAAAAAAAAAAAAGAAAGCGGAGATTTTCGGATGGATAGGTTGACTAAGCGGTCGAGGGCGACCGCTGGTAAGGGAGGGGGGTGGTGTTGCGGCGGCAGAAAGGGGTAGGACGGAGTAATAGGGTAGACCCTTGGAATTTTGGCTCGGCCCGTCCGGGCCGAGCCGGGCCTTGGCACGCCACCACGAAAGCCCACCACCACCACCACCACATAGATTCCTTTCCCTCCTCAGTTCGAGATATAGTCATCAAAAAGGCTGTATTGAATTATATCTGCGTGCCCGGATCAGTCGTCTAGTAACCCTTATTGATCCGGGCACGAAGATATGATCCAATACGGCCTTTTTGATAACTATATCTCGAACTAAGGAGGGAAAGGAATCTATGTGGTGGTAGGCGAGAGCTTTAGGGGTGGCGTGCCAAGGCCCGGCTCGGTCCGGAAGGGCCGAGCCAAAATTCCAAGGGTCTACCCTATTACTCCGTCCTACCCCTTTCTGCCGCCGCAACACCACCCCCCTCCCTTATCAGCGGTCGCCCTCGACCGCTTACTTATCTGTTCGTCCCCTTTTCTTTTTTTTTTTTACATCGTTACTATCTGGCGTCTTCACTTGGCGTCTATCTGATCCGTTCTATCTGACCGGAGCCATCTGATCAGAGCCAGCGGTCACTAGAGCCACGGCGTAACCGGTCCGTACGCCACTGCATAGATCTATATAGATCTATCTGCAGCTCCTTATCTTCTTCTTTTTCTTTCTCTACTAAGGCTTTCGGCGTTACCGCGAGACCCCCTTAATAGCAGCCTCTTCGTTCTTCGTCGTTACTATCCTTTTGGCGGATAGCGGTAACGGAGAGCAAAGACGGTTACGAGGCAGGCCGCTACGGTGGCGCTGTTCTTGGCCTTACCGCTCTATCCGCCGGTCCTAGCTAGCGGTAGTGGAGGTAGTAAGGCCCAAGACACCGGCCGGAGGATTCTACGATCGTTTCTATTGGCTTCCGCGTTAATAGAGCGGACGTAGATATCCTTCTTCTTTATCGGCTTTCGAGCTATACAGGCCTCGGCTTCCTCGGGTTTTTAACGTAAAATTCTCTTAGCACCTCCTCTGAATTCCGGAGGTTCTCGACCGGATACTATTTATAGTCTTCCAGCCATCCCCTATAAGATCCTCGCTTCGATGGATCCTCTTTGTTTTCTTATATCAATTACGTCTTCTACCTCCTATTCTTCTTCTTCTCCTTCTATTTCGATTGGTAGGGGTTTATCGAACCCCTGATCCGGAAGACCATCTTTAGGGTCTAGGCTTAGCAGGTCTGAGTAAAAAACATCGTGGATCCGGAACGATTTCGGCAGCTGGAGCCGGTAGATTACCGGCGACCTCTTTTCTATTATCTTGAACGGACCTATGTAACGAGGGTTGAGCTTCGCGTTGCCTTTCAGCCTTAGGTTCCGCGTGTTAAGCTATACCTTTTGGCCTTCCTCGAATTCTATCGGTGATCTCTTTCTACTAGCTCGAGTCGCTATCTTTTTCTGAGCTGATTCCATCGCTTCTTTCGCTACCTTGATCGCTTCTTCTATCTGGGATCGGAGCGCTTCTGCCGCCGCCGCGGCTATTCTCTTCGACGAGGTAGCAGTAGAGAGTTCTAAAGAGCTGGGTTCGTTTGGTAGTTGAAAGCTTATCCTTAGAAGATAACTATATGTTATCTTAAACGGCGCTAGTAAGGTGGCTTCCGACTGTGCTAAATTAGCGCAGAATTCGGCTATTAGCAACACCTTAACCCATCCTTCTTAATAATGGCCGTAGAAGATTCTCAGATACTTTTCTATCTTACGGTCGAACGCAGTAACTAATAAGGTGGCTGCTAGGGTGCTCTCCGGAAAGGCGCAGGGGGTCTCGTTGTCTGCGTTATTAACGGCTTCTGGTTCGATTCGCGTAATTTCGCGTAAGCGCTCAAATTTCTCGCAGTAACTCTCGCTCGGTGCACGAAGCTCTTAAGGTCTTCGTCTTCTATAGACGCTATAGCGGCGGCCAGTTCAGGGTTCAGCTTCTGCTTTAGTAGGTAGAGCTGCTTATCTTCTGCTACTCGGGCCCTAATCGCATATTTTCGGAATAGCCCGTAGAATTCCTCGAAGGTCTGTCGGTTCTAGTTGATCTTATCCAGCTGCTTACGGGCCGTCTTCTTTCGGAAGGGGTCTCCGAAACGTTGATCTAGTGCTTTGATCGCTTCCTCGGCGGTTACCTCTTCTAGGTCCGCTACTAGCGAAAAAGCTTCTCCTTCCAATCGCGATTCCATGTATGCCAATCTATCTCCGGCACTCTTTCCGGCATAGTCTCGATCTATCTTGTTCTTTATCTTCTTCTTAAATGCTTCCCAATCCTTAGGATCTCTGCCTCTAAACGCCGGTAGATCCGGTAATAACGTTATTAACGTGCCGCCTTAACTATAGGCCGCTAGTAAGGCGGTCTCTGCTTGTTCTTCTCGATGCAGTGGCGGCGCCGACGACATCGCTGCTTCCATCTTATCTAGCTAAGCCTTTATCGCTTTTAATTGTGCTAGTCGGTTCGCCGCTTGGTTTTCTAGCACATCTATAATAGTCTCGGCCGATTCCTTCTCGGCTCTTACTGTCTCTACTTCCTCTCTTAACTGTCTCTTTTCTTCTAGGGTTCTGTAAAACAGCTTCTTAATAAGGTCTATGCTGTTGTAGACCTTTCCTACTCCGTTCTCGTTTACGTAATCCTTAAGTTCCTCGAGCGTGCAGTTGTAGATTTTCTTGTATTCGCTTATTTGTTCCTTAATCTCTGCAGTCTCTTCTGCAGTAAAACCTCCGATAATAAACTTATTATCGATGACACTAGAGCGCCTGCTCGCTCTGTCTGTCTTTTCTCTTCTGCTTCTGCTTCGGCCTGTAACGCCGCTCTCTACCGCTAAGAAACTCTCTATAGCTTTCTTACGGTACTGGAGTTGTTTAGTTTGATGTGTTGGTGCGCGTGCGTTATTCGGGAGTCCGGATGATTTAACGGCCCCTTTCGCGTAGCGCGGTGTTGGTGTAGGGAGTGAGTTCGAGATATAATAATCCGGGTACGCAGATATAATTCAATACGGCCTTTTTGATAACTATATCTCGAACTGAGGAGGGAAAGGAATCTATGTAGTGGTAGGCGAGAGCTTTAGGGGTGGCGTGCCAAGGCCCGGCTCGGTCCGGAAGGGCTGAGCCGAAATTCTAAGGGTCCACCCTATTACTCCGTCCCACCCCTTTCTGCCGCTGCAACACTTATAAGGACCTGTTAATGTACCTCTAGAAGGTCGCTAGTACGTTAGCAAGGCTAAAGGGGGTAACAAGCTACCCGAAAAGACTATATCTTATACAGAAGGCAGTTATCTATTTATAGCCTTCCTTAATCTGTATCTTGTAGAAAGCTAAGACAACGTTAAGCTTAGTAAACTACTTTGCCTTGCTAATCTGTCCGAGAGTCTCTTTAATAAGTAGTAGGGGGTACTGGTCCTTCTTAGTAATCGCATTAATGCCTCTATAGTCTATGTAGAAACGCAAGCCGGCCTTGTCCTCCTTTTAGACAAACAGCACTAGGGCTCCTGTAGGCGAGGTACTTATACGAATAAAACCTTTAGCAAGTAGATTGTCCAGTGTCTTGCACAGTACTAGGAGTTCTCTAGCGGACATACTGTATAGTAGGCCGTACAGTACTTTAGGCAGACTCCTATCTAGACGGAGCTCTAGCTAGATGTTATAGTCAATTCCTTCTCCTTAGTATAGTAGCAGTTTCGAGGCCGACTTTAGCTCGAAGAGGTCCAGGTATTCTGTGTATTCTGCTAGGAGCTTCGTATAGGGATCTGTCGCCTTCTTAGACGCTAATGCCTTCTTTATGTCTATAGTCGCAGTGTTGATTTCGGCCTTAGCATTGCCGCTCTGCGGAACCCTCCCTTGGTCTCGGAGCCTCTGCTTTATTACTGCTAGGTATAGCCGTCCTCGTCCAACGTCTAGCTTGCCCTGCTAGCGTTCTATCTATAGCTTCCCTAATATTAGGTTATACCCTAATTTGTCCTGTACGATATAGAGGTATAAGTCCTGCTTATAGTGTCCCTGCAGCTCTATCGTTACTTTTACTATATAGGTAATGTCCGGTCCTCGCCTGGTAATGCCTAGCATGCGTACAGGTACGGTAGGGGTCATCTTAATATAGTATCTCTGTACGAAGTCTCCGCTAGTTACTCTGTACACCAAACATCCTGTATTAATTAGTGTCTGCACTATAGCGGTCCCGTTTAGCGTAGGTCGTACGATAAACGGTGTAGTTGTTATATAGTTGCTCTTAAAAGATAGCTAAGTAGTGCTTTAATTTGGCAATCTATCTCGTATACGCCTCTAGCAGAGCCTTCGCTTAGAGGCTACTCTTTTCCTAACTCGTTGTTATCTAAGGGGGACTCCTAATTCTCTTGTTAGGACGCTGTAGTTGCTACCCTTGCAGTAGTCGGCCGTCCCCTAGGTCTCTCTGCTAGCAAAAGCCTGCAATTCTGTACAGTATAGCCTATCTTGCTATACCTATAGCAGCTTCCTTCTGCTCGTCTCTTGTTAAGGGTAGCTATATTTACCTACTGTGCCCTTTTAGCAGCGGCCCTTAGCCGTACAGTAACGGCTGCTGCTACCCTCGTCGTCGTTGGTTTCTAGTCTATAGCGTCCGTCTACTACTAGAGGGGTTGTCGCATCTTATAGGCGCAGCTTATCCGTCTAAGCCTGCACTGCTAGTTGTCGACTATCCTAAGGAGATTATAGAATTCCTTATATATAGCTGGTCGTATTACGCCTACTAGTCCTATTATAATCTCCTTAGAGAAGCCTACCTCTAAGATAGTAATTTTTACCCTATCCTCCTATTAGAGTCCTTCTGCCTCTGCTAGGGTCTAGTCGTATTCCGCGAGGAACTCTCGTACAGTCTTGCGCCCTTGCTTTATCGTATTAACCTATAGGAGTGCTCGGCTCTCGCAGTCTAGGTCCTTATAGCTCCTATTAAGAGCTGCCTAGAGCATTGTCGTAGTAGCTATTGCTAGGTTAGCAATAGCCGTCTTATAGTACGGCAGAATCCGTGCTGCCGCCCTGCCCTTTAACCTCCTAAAGAGGTACACTACCTTGTCTAGCTCGGTCGGGTATGCTCCTAAGTCGACTAGAAGCTTAGAGCGCATCTAGGTAGCCTAGGAGGAGTACTCGGCTAGAGCCTTACTATTGTAAGTAGTAACGTTAGGGAGTTTGCTCTTAGAGGCCGGGGTGTAGGCTATTATGTCTGTCGTCGTCGTCGTAGGGGTCGGATTGCAATCGGACGCCCTAAGCTGTCGTAGCTCCTGTTCCTGTTAGGAAATTATCGCAGCCTAGTAGCTTACTTACTGTTCGAGCTGCCTCTTGTATACTAGCAGCTCCTCGTACGCACAGTGCATCTGATCCTGTATAGCCGTAGGTTCTATAGGGATGTCGCTGTCTATCTTCGTTGTATTACTGCAGTTACCAACAGTAAGATTAGTTCCTAATATAAGGGCTTAAGAATCTTAGTTTAGAAACTTAAGTTTAGGTATCTATAAAAAGGAACTAATAGGCAGTTCCTTCGTCGTCTACTGCTGTACAATTTGTACCTACAAAGCTAAGCTAGCAATTTCCCTCTATATAGGGATGCAAGGTTTACACTCTATATAGAGGATCGGGAGTTTCCCTCTGTACAGTAATACAGAGTTTTCCCTCCGTTTAGAGGGGCAGCAATTCCCCTCTGTATAGGGCTATAGGAATCTCCCTCTATATAGGAGTAGGGTCGTGTCGGTAACTCCGTATAGAGGGTAGGGTCGTGCTGGCGCTGCTAAGTCGCAGTCCTTAGGGCGACAGCTAGCTCAGGTCTAGGACCTAGGCTGGGCAGCGCCCCCTAACACCTAGCGTAAACTGAAGCACGGGCTACTGAAACCCCTACTAATACTGGACCGGCCCTAGCAAGACCTGACAGTAGACTTTATTACAGACCTCCCTAAAAGCGACGGACGGCAGAACATTATAGTAGTTATAGACAAGCTAACGAAGGGAGTAATATTAGAAGGAATAGACTCTATTACAGCTAACGGTGTTGCAGCGGCAGAAAGGGGTAAGACTAAGTTATAGGGTAGACCCTTGGAATTTCGGCTCGGCCCTTCCGGACCGAGCCGAGCCTTGGCACACTACCCCTAAAGCTCTTACTTACCACTACATAGATCCCTTTCCCTCCTCAGTTCGAGATATAGTTATTAAAAAGGCCGTATTAAATCTTATCTACGTGCCTAGATTATTATATCTCGAACTCACTTACTACACTAACTCTGCGCTGCGCGAAAGGGACTGTTGAACTATCCGGACACCCGAATAACGTACGCGCACCAAAAACACCAAACTAAACACTAGCACCGTAAGACAGCTATAGAGAGCTTCTTAACGGTAGAGAGCGGCGTTATAGGCCGAAGCAGAAGCAGAAGAGAAAAGACTAACAGAGCGAGGAGGCGCTCTAGTGTTATTAATAATAAGTTTATTATTAGAGGTTTTACAGCAGAAGAGACCGCAGAGATTAAGGAACGAATAACCGAATACAAGAAGATCCACGACTGCACACTCGAGGAACTTGAAGATTACGTAAACAAGAACAGAGTAGGGAAGGTCTACGACGGCATAGACCTTATTAAGAAGCTGTTTTACAGAACCCTAGAGGAGAACAGGCAGTTAAGAGAGGAAAACGAAGTGGTAAGGGCTAAGAAGGAATCGGCAGAGACTATTATCGACGTGTTAGAAAACCAAGCAGCAAACCGACTAGCACAACTAAAGGCGATAACGACTCAGTTAGCTAAGATAGAAGCAGCGATGTCGCCGGCGCTACTACATCGAGAAGAACTAGCAGAGACCGCCTTACTAGCAGCCTATAGTTAAGGTAGAATACCAATAACGTTACTACTAGATCTACCGGCGTTTAGAGGCAGAGACCCTAAAGACTGGGAGGCATTTAAGAAGAAGATAAAGAACAAGATAGACTGCGACTATGCCGGAAACAGTGCAGGAGACAGGTTAGCATACCTGGAATCGCGATTAGAAGGTAAAGCTTTTTCGTTAGTAGCGGACCTAGAAGAGGTAACTGCCGAAGAAGCGATCAAAGCGCTGGATTAACGCTTCGGAGACCCCTTTAGAAAGAAGACGGCCTGTAAACAGCTAGACAAGATCAACTAGAACCGGCAGACGTTCGAGGAATTCTACAGACTGTTCCGGAAATATGCAATTCGAGCCAGAGTGTCAGAAGATAAGCAGCTCTACCTACTAAGGCAGAAGCTAAACCCTGAACTGGCTGCAGCTATAGCGTCGGTAGAAGACGAAGATCTCGAAAGCTTCGTACACCGAGCGAGAGTTACTACTAGAAACCTGAGCGCTTACGCGAAATTGCGCGAACAGAGCTAGAAGCCGTCTATAACGCAGACAACACGATTCCCTGCACCTTTCCGGAGGGCACCTTAGCAGCTATCTTATCCGCCGCGTTCGTCGTTCGTCCCTACCTGCTACGCGTATAGAAAGCCTAGTTACATCGCTACGAGATGCCAAGCATCGGATAAGCAGAAGCAGGAGTATCGTGTTACGAAGCAGCCGCAGCCGCAGCCGCCGAGAAAGACTATACAAGCTATCGAGCCAGCTCCGAACGACACCGACAGTGTAGACGGTAGA
This sequence comes from Pseudocercospora ulei, assembly GCA_016165855.1. Classification (NCBI taxonomy): domain Eukaryota; kingdom Fungi; phylum Ascomycota; class Dothideomycetes; order Mycosphaerellales; family Mycosphaerellaceae; genus Pseudocercospora; species Pseudocercospora ulei. The sequence goes on from JACWNB010000004.1 coordinate 7,094,571, forward strand.
GTGCTACTAAGAATCCTAGGAAAAGACTAGCTAGACGGATAGGCCCCCTATCTAGCAAGGACAATAGGGCACCGAAACGAACTACGTCGCTAGAAGAAGGAAGTATCAACAGCTGCAGCGATCCGCTCTTAGCGGCAGTAGAAGTGAACACGGAAACAGCTATTATCCTTCTAATTACTGTCTACCCCCTAGAAGGCTCGCACCGACTACTCCAATTAAAGGCTTTTATCGACATAGGAGCCCTTATCGGAGCCGCGATCCACTATCGACTAGTTTAGAAACTGATAAAAGGATACAGTTATCCAGTGGAGCTAGCGTCGCCGACGCGAATTTCGGCATACAATGGACAAGACACAGAGAGTGTTACGCATTATGTGCCGCTAAGGACTACCCTAGCTAGTCGCACTCTAGAAGCGACGTTCCGAATTATAGATATCAGAAGGTTTAAAATTATTATAGGACAGAAATAGATAAAGAACCAGAAAGCCGTTATTAACGTAGGTAAAGGCACACTCGGATTCAAAACCCTGCAGAGTGGCGTCGCCGCTGTCAAACCAGTTACTGTCGTCACTGCGAAACCGAACGTTACGACTATTAAAGAGGTTCCGATAGATCGGCCCGACCCTCCAGACATGATCGGAATAATAAGCTCGGAAGCTTTAACGACCCTCGCGAGGTCGCTAGACAATAAGATCTACGCTATCTCGATAAAAGACATCGAAGACTACTAGAAGATAATAGCGGGAGAAGAAGTAGATCTGTTAGAGGTGTTACCGAAAGAACTCTATAGTTACACTAACGTGTTCTCGAAGGCTAACTTCAACCTCTTGCTGCTTTACCGACTAGAATATAACAACAAGATCCGGTCGAAAGAAGGAGCCGCATTGCCGAGAACCGAATCCCTAAGACGCTTATCGCTAGCCGAGCTGGACCAGGTAGAAGTGTTTGTTCGAGAGAATCTAGCGAAGAAGTTTATTACGCCGAGCTTAGCCGAGTATACGTTACCGATTCTTTTCGTGCGGAAACCCGGAGGTAGTCTCTGACTGTACGTAGATTACCGAGGCCTTAACGACGTCACTAAGAGAGACGTTTATCTACTGCCTCTAATCGATAAGACTATACAAAGGGTAGCGAAGGCTAAGTAGTTTAGTAAGCTAGATATTCGCTAAGCGTTCTACCGATTAAGGAACGAGGAGGGACAAACGGAAGACCTTACGACATTTGCTACGCGCATAGGCAATTTTAAGTAGCTAGTAATACCTTTCGGACTTACTAACGCGCCGGCGGTGTAGCAACGCTTTATAAACTACACCTTTATAGACATGCTAGAACGGTTCGTGTCTATTTACTTAGACGACATCCTTATTTACACTAAGGGAACTAGAGAACAACATACGGACTATATTAAGAGGGTGTTAAAGAGGCTCTGCGAGGTCGGACTGAACGCGGACACGAAGAAGAGCGAGTTTTATCAGACCGAACTTAAATACCTCGGTCTTATCGTCGGAAGAGAAGGGATTCGGATAGACCTCTTAAAAGTCGCCGCCGTCGCAGAATAAAAGCAACCAAAATCCGGAAACACTACGCAAATTGTCAGGAGGCGCCGCCTAGCCCAGGTCCTGTACCTAAGCCAGCCGTCGCCCTAAGGACTGCGACTTAGCGGCACCAGCACGACCCTACCCTCTATACAGAATTACCGATATAACCCTACTCCTGTACAGAGGGAGGATCCTATAGCCTTATATAGAGGGGAATTGCCGCCTCTCTAAACAGAGGGAAAACTCTGCAATACTATACAGAGGGAAACTCCTAATTCTCTATATAGAGTGCAAACCTTGCACCCCTATATAGAGGGAAATTGCTAGCTTGGCTTCGTAGGTACAAATTATACAGCGGCAGACGACGAAGGAACTGCCTATTAGTTCCTTTATATAGATACCTAACCTTAAGTTTCTGAACTAAGATTCTTAAGTCCTTATATTAGGAACTAATCTTACTGTCGGTAACTGCAGTAATATAACGAAGATAGACGGCGACATCTCTATAGAACCTACGGCTATATAGGGACAGATGCACTGTACGTACGAGGAGCTGCTAGAACACAAGAGGCAGCTCGAGCAGCAAGTAAACTACTAGGCTGCGATAATTTCCTAACAGGAACAGGAGCTATAACAGCTTAGGGCGTCCGATCGCAATCCGACCCCTACAACAACGAACACGATAGCCTACACCCCGACCCCTAAGAGCAAACTCTCTAACGTTACTACTTACGATAGTAAAGCTCTAGCCGAGTACCCCTCCTAAGCTACCTAGATGTACTCTAAGCTTCTAGTCGACTTAGGAGCATACCCGACCGAGCTAGACAAGGTAGTGTACCTCTTTAGGAGGTTAAAGGGCAGGGCAGTAGCACAGATTCTGCTGTACTACGAGACGGCTATTGTTAACCCGGCAATAGCTACGACGTCGATGCTCTAGGCAGCTCTTAATAAGAGCTATAAGGACCTAGACCGCGAGAGCCGAGCACTCCTACAGGTTAATATAATAAAACAAGGACACAAAACTGTATAAGAGTTCTTCGCGGAATACGACTAGACTCCAGCAGAGGCAGGAGGACTGTAATAGGAGGATAGGATAAAAATTACCTTCTTAGAGGTAGGCCTCTCTAAGGAGATTATAACGGGACTAGTAGGCGTAATGCGACTAGCTATATACAAGGAATTCTGTAATCTCCTTAGGATAGTCGACGACTAGCAGTGCAGGCTCGGACGGATAAGCTGCGCTTATAAGATGCGACAACCCCTCTAGCAGCAGACGGACGCTATAGACTAGGAACTAACAACTATAGAGGTAGCGGCAGCCGTTACTATACGGCTAAAGGCCGCTGCTAAAAGAGCACAGTAAGTAGACATAGCTACCCTAGACAAGAGAAGAGCAGAAGGGAGCTGCTACCGGTGTAGCAAGATAGGCTATACTGCACAGAATTGCAGACTTTTGCTAGTAGAGAGATCTAGGGGACGGCCGACTACTGCAAGGGTAGCAACTGCAGCGCCCTAACAAGAGGATTAGGAGTCCTACTAAGACGACAACGAGTCGGGAAAAGAGTAGCCTCTAAGCGAAGACTCTACTAAAGGTGTATACAAGATAGATTGCCAAATTAAAGCACTACTTAGCTATCTTTTAAGAGCAACTATATAACGACTACGCTGTTTATCGTACGGCCTACGCTAAACAGGTCCGCAACGGCGCAGACATTAATTAACATAGGATGTTTGGTGTACGGAGTAATTAGCGAAGACTTCGTATAGAGACACTACATTAAGACGACCCCTATAGTACCTGTACGCATATTAGGCATTACTGGGCGAGTACCGGACATTACCTATATAGTGAAAGTACAATAGAGCTATAGGGACACTATAAGCAGGACTTATACCTCTATATTGTATAGGACAAGTTAGGGTATAACCTAATACTAGGGAAGTTATAGATAGAGCGCTAGCGAGGCAAGCTAGATGTTAGACGAGGACGGCTGTACTTAGCAGCGATAAAGCAGAGGCTCTAAGACTAAGGGAGGGCTCCGCAGGGTAGCAATGCTAAGGCCGAAATCAACACTACGACTGCAGACATTAAGAAGGTATTAGCACCTAAGAAAGCGACGGACCCCTATACGAAGCTCCTAAAGGAATACGCAGGATACCTAGACCTCTTCGAGCCGAAGTCGGCCTTAAAACTACTGCTATACTAAGGAGAAGAGATTAACTACGACATCTAGCTAAAGCCCTGTCTAGATAGGAGTCTGCCTAAGGTACCGTACAGTCCGCTGTACGGAATGTCCTCTAGAGAACTCCTAGTACTGCGCAAGACACTGGACGACCTACTTACTAAGGGTTTTATTTAGGCAAGTACCTCGTCCGCGGGAGCCCTAGTGCTGTTTGTCTATAAGGAAGGGAAGGCTAGCTTGCGTTTCTGCGTAGACTACAGAGGCATTAACGCGATTACCAAGAAGGACTAGTACCTACTACCCCTTATTAAGGGAACTCTCGGACGGATTAGCAAGGCAAAGTAGTTTACTAAGCTTAACGTAGTCTCGGCTTTCTACAAGATACGGATTAAGGAAGGCTATAAATAGATAACTGCCTTCTATACAAGATATAGTCTTTTCGAGTAGCTTGTTACTCCCTTTAGCCTTGCTAATGCACTGGCGACCTTCTAGAGGTACATTAACAGGTCCCTATAAGGGTTACTAGACGACATCTGCTCGGTGTACCTCGACGACACCCTGGTTTTTACAGACGGCACCTATACAGATTACATACAGGACGTTAAGAAGGTACTAGATTAACTGCAACAGGCTGGATTGTACCTTAACATCGACAAATGTAAATTCGGTATACAGTGTACGAAATACCTAGGGCTTATTATTAAGGTAGGGAAAGGCATTAGCATAGATAGGAAGAAGATTAATGCTATTAAGCAATAGAAGCTGCCTACGAATGCTAAGGGCATATAGGAATTTCTTAGGTTTGCTAACTTCTACCGCCAGTTTATATAGAACTACTTAGAGATCGTACGCCCCCTTGTTAAGCTAACATATAAGGACAAGCAGTTTAAGTAGACGGATAAGTGCAATAGGAGCTTTAACAAACTAAAGGAGCTCTTTACTATAGGACTAACGCTTACCGCCTTCGACCTAGAACGTACGACAATACTGGAAACTGACTCCTTAGGGTACTGCATAGGAGGTATCCTGTTACAGGTAGGTTCGGACGGACTTCTGTACCTATATACGTACTTCTCTAAGAAGAACTCCCTAGCTAAGTGCAATTACCCTATCTACGATAAGGAATTGCTAGCAGTCGTACAGTATTGCGAAGCGTAGGATAGAGAACTCTGCTTAGTTCCCGAGTTCCTTGCCCTAACTAACTACAAGAATCTGGAGTACTTTACGCAACCCTGGAAGCTGTCTAAGGGATACGTACGATAGGCAATATACCTAAGCCGGTTCAATATAAGACTATAGTACTGCAAGGGTAAGGACAATAGCAGGGCCGATACGCTATCTAGACAGGACTAGGACATGCTAGCAACGTACGAGGACGACTGGCTAAAGTTACGAACATTCCAGATGTTTAAGGAGAAGCTAGGCGAGGAGAATATCCGCCTAGTAGCGACACATATATAGAAACCCTAACTGCAAGTATAGGAAGAGGCAGTAGAAAAGGACGGCGTATACCGAAAGGCCTGTACAGCGATCTAAGGAGGATAGCGGAAGCTCCTAGCAGAGCTTTACCTTAAGGTGTTAGCAGTAGAGTGCTCGGTAGACGAGGAGAACAACCTAAAGTTCAGGAATCAGATTTAGATCCCGGCAGACGAGAAGCTCTGTATAAGCTTAATACAACGGGCGCATAATTCTATAGCAACTAGACACCTAGGATGCGAGGAGATATACAGCATCGTCGCTAGGGACTACTACTGGCCGGCGATAGCGAAGCACATTCGCAGGTTTATACAGAACTGCAATATATATAGGATGACAAAGCCCTAGCGTAAACTAAAGCATAGGCTGCTAAAACCCCTACTAATACCAGACCGGCCCTAGCAAGACCTAACAGTAGACTTTATTACGGACCTCCCTAAGAGCGACGGACAGTAAAACATTATAATAGTTACGGACAAGCTTACAAAGGGGGTAATATTAGAAGGAATAGACTCTATTACAGCTAAGGACACTGCCTAGGCATTTATACGGACGACGTTTAGCAAGTACGGATTCCCTAGGTTTATTATATCGGACCGGGGTACACAGTTTACGAGCTAGCTCTAGGCTAGGGTGTATTAGTTACTAAACGTAGAACGTCGCCTGTTAACTGTATAGCACCTGCAGACGGACAGTGCGACAGAGAGGGTTAATTCGACGTTAGAAGCGTACCTCTAAGCGTACGTCGACTATAATTATACGAACTAGAACCGCCTTCTCCCTATAGCGGAGCTAGCTATTAATAGCTATACGGCTAATGCTACAGGATTGTCCCCCTTCTTTATAGCCTACGGATACGACTACTCCCTACTCCTACCGACCCTAAATAGTGCTACCCTAAGCCCTGTACAATCCCTAATTTAGCAAGGAGAAACTATCGTACACACGATTACGAACGCCTACTAATAGGCGAAAGCGAGTCTAGCTATAGCTTAACAGAATGCAGAAGAGCAAGCTAATAAGGGACAGCAGGCCGTACCAAGGTACAAGACAGGGGATAAGGTCTAGCTAAACTAGCGCAACATCTGTATAGACTGGCTAAGCAAGAAGCTAGATTAGAAGAACCGGAAGTTTACAGTAGTCTAACTAGTAGGGACATACGCTGTACGACTTAACACTCCCTAAGGGATCTACCTAGTCTTCTACGTAGACCTCGTACAGCCAGCGAGTACGGACCCCCTACTACACTAGATAACGGATAGCGCGCGCCTACTAGCGATTATAACTAAGGGCTAGGAAGAGTACGAGGTAGAAGGAATCCTTAAGAGCTAAAGGAGGAAGAAGAGGGTAGAGTACCTAGTTAAGTAGAGAGGATAGGCAGAGCCTATATAGGAACTATACGAGGCCCTACAAGACACAACTGCGCTAGATAGGTAGGAGGAGAACTATCCCCCTGCCTAGTTATAGTAACACTGCACTGTACAGCAAAAGGGGCACGATCTACCCTAAGTATAGGGCAGCTGCTAGCAACTTAGGTTGTTAAAGGATCGAGAATTAAGATGTAAGACACTATAGGATCCTACTAATACTACACTATACGATACTATACGGAAGAAGGGCAGGAGGAAGGGAACGGTTAGGAGACAGGTAAGAGGGGTGGAAATAAGAGGGGAATAAGAGCAGAACTGTCCGAAAATTTCTTACACTACCTAGGGAGGGAGGGGGTAGGAGGGGGGGGGTAGCTTACTAGATACTACCCTGTAGGACCAGGGCGGCCGACTCCCTATCTGAAATCTCAATTACCTCCTGCCCGGCAGGACCCCTACCTAGGCTACCCCTAGGGAGCAGAGGTACCCCCCTACCCCTACGCGCCTCCTCTAGACAGCGGTAGGGGCAGTAGAGGAAGCTATCCTTCTACTTGCACGAAGCGCAGACCCTAGCCTAGAAGCTAGGGAGGCGGTATAGGCTAAGTAAGCCTTAGGGGGAATTAGGGCAGAGGGCGCAGAGCTGGCCCTAAGTAGCAATAAGGATAGCATTAACGTACGACGCGCGGGCTATAGCGACCTACTAAGGTATAACCTAGGCAGGGTTACACTAGAAGGCGTAGAAGGGTAGCTCGGCCGCGTCTAGCTGCTCGTTAGTATAGCATCTAGAACGTTAGCTTAGACTATATAGGAGACAGGGACCTATACGAACTAGAAGCGAAGCTGCTAGTCAAACTGGGCATTCTACTGCTAGAGGTAAAAATAGGAGGGGACGCTAGCCAGACAGGCGGAAGAAGAGCTAGGGACTACAAGAGAAGAGCTAGCAACTACAAGAGAACTATAGCAGGAACGGCCGGACGAGGTACATAGCATAACAGTAGTAGCTAGTAGTAGTAACTAGTAGTAGAACAGTAGACAGTAGATAGTAGACGTTAGTAGTAGACAGTAGACGGTAGATAGTAGTAGACGGTAGATAGTAGTAGACGGTAGATAGCGTAGAAGGGGGGAGGTAGCAGGCAGGGAATGGAAGAGAAGGAGGGAAGGGAGAGAGAAGGGGGAGGCCCGATATTTAGGGGGTAGCTGCCTACTATAAAGCAATAGCAACTAGCGCAGCTGCTACAACTGTATAAAAAGAGAGCAAGAAGGCAACTACGACCTAGTAGGCGACGAGCAATAGCTATATAGACGACTGGACAGAGATAGGAAGTCGCGACCTGCTAAAGGAAAACTAGGAGCTAAGGGTGTACGACACGCTGTCGTACGAAAGTAGCACTACGAGAAGGGAGGGAGGTATTGTTAGGGGGCGCCGCCTAGCCTAGGTCCTATACCTAAGCCAGCCGTTACCCTAAGGACTACGACTTAGCAGTGCTAGCACGACCCTACCCTCTATACGGAATCACCGACACGACCCTACTCCTGTATAGAGGGAGGATCCTATAGCCCTATATAGAGGGGAATTGCCGCCCCTCTAAACAGAGGGAAAACTCTGCACTACTATATAGAGGGAAACTCCCGATCCTCTGTACGGAGTGCGAACCTTGTACCCCTACACAGAGGGAAATTGCTAGCTTGGCTTTGTAGGTACAAATTGTATAGCAGCAGACGATAAAGGAACTGCCTATTAGTTCCTTTATATAGATACCTAACCTTAAGTTTCTAAACTAAGATCCTTAAGCCCTTATACAAATCAGAGCGTTTCTCGGATTCTGTAGCTACTATTAGCAGTTTATTAAGGACTTTAGCAAGATAGCGAGACCCCTAAACGAAGCGTTAAAGAAGGAGGCCGCCGGCCTATAGAATAAGAGGTGCACGGAAGCCTTTAACCGGCTAAAAGAAGCAGTAGCCTTAGCGCTAGTGCTGGCACACTTCCGACTAGAAAAGATAATCTATGTAGAAACGGACGCGTCCGACACAGTAACAGCAGGGGTCCTTTCTCAATACGCTAACGACGACAAGACCCTCCATCCGGTAGCTTTCTTTAGCAAGTCTATAAATAATACTAAGCGGAACTACGCTATTTATAATAAAGAGCTGTTAGCTATTATTTAGGCTTTCGAGGAGTGGAAACCGGAGCTTATAGCCGGACAGAGCACGGTCCAGGTCCTTACGGACCACCAGTTACTAACCTACTTTATAAAGACGCAGAAGCTGTTACGTCGCCAGGCCCAGTAGGCCGCCTACCTATCCAGATTCGATTTTAAGATTACCTATCGACCCGGAGCTTAAAATGGAAAGGCCGACGCGTTAACAAGAAGAGAAGGAAAGACCAGCTGCGCGAAAGAAGATCCGAACATGTTCTAGAAGGTGTTAACAGAACGGATAGTAGACGCCGAGGTGTTAAGAGAAGTAGGAATTAGCTCGATAAAACTACTAACCAAAGAAGAGACGCTCTACGAGAGAGTAGAACGGCTTAAATAGCAGCAGAAGCTCAGCAAAACCGGCTTAGGGAAGTTAATCGTTCCGGAAGAACAAATTACGGAGGTCGTCCAGCTAGTCTATAGCTCTGCGGATGTTATTTACGTAGCCTTAAAGAAGACGATAGAAGCAATAAGGACGACCTACTGGTTTCCGCGAATTTTCGAGCGGATCTACCGGTTTATCGCTAACTGTTACGTGTGCCGAGCCGCGAAGCTACGTTACGGCCTTCCGGCCGGTATGTTAAAGCCACTTCCGATCCCTAAGAAACCGTAGCAGCACATTACGATGGATTTTGTAACTGGCCTGCCGGATTCCGATAGATATAATGCCACGCTTAACGTAGTAGATCGGTTAGCAAGGAGCGCTACTTTATCTCCTATAGAGCTAAGGATAAAGGAACTACTGCAGAAGAAACAGCGAGAATGCTAATACAGCACGTATAGAAGCACTACGGCCTGCCAGACACTATCACTACAGATAGGGGTCCTTAATTTACCCCTAATGTATAGAAAGCCATTCACCGAGCTCTCGGAATTCGTAGAAAGCTCAGCACGGCCGCTTACCCTTAAACCGACAGTCAGTCTAAAGTAGCTAACTGCGAGATAGAGAAATATCTACGAATCTTCTGCAGTTATTATTAAGCAGAGTAGGTTAAGATGTTGCCGATGGCCGAATTCTGCGCCAATTCAGCACGATTAGAAGCCACCTTACTGGCGCCGTTCGAGGTAACGCATAGTTATCTTCCGAGAATAAGCTTCCAACCACTAAACGAACCCAGCTCTTCGGAACCTTCTACATCTACCGCCACTTTGTTACAGAGAGTTGCCGCCGCTGCGGCTAAAGCACTTAAGACCCAGATAGAAGAAGCGATTAAGGTAGCGAAGGAGGCTATAGAATCGACTTAGAAGAAGATAGTAACTCGAGCTAATAGAAAGTAGTTACTAATAGAGTTCGAAGAAGGCTAAAAGGTATAGCTTGACACGCAGAACCTAAGGCTAAAAGGCAACGCCAAGCTTAACCCCTGCTATATAGGTCCGTTCAAGATAGTGGAAAAGAGGTCGCCGGTAACCTATGAGCTCTAACTACCGAAATCGTTCCGAATCTACGATGTCTTTTATTCAGACCTGCTAAGTTTGGACCCTAAAGACAGCCTTCTAGAACAAGGGTTCGCCGAACCCCTACTAATTGAGATAGACAGTAAGAAAGAAGAATAGGAGGTAGAAGATGTAATAGATATAAGAAAGCTAAGAGGATCTATCGAAGCAAGGATCTTATGGAAAGGATAGCTAGAAGACTATAAATAGTATCCGGTTAAGAACCTCCAGAATTCGGCGGAGCTGCTAAGAGAGTTTTATATCCAGAACCCGAAGAAGCCAAAGCCTAAGTGGCTCTGAAGTTAATTATTCCAGAAGAAGAAGAAAAGCCGCGTCCGCTCTATTGGTGCAGAAGCCGATAAAGACGATCGTAACAGTCGCTTCGCTGGAGTCTTCGACGCGGCCACTACCTACTGCCGGGTCGACGCGACGGTCGACGACGCCGCCCCGAACAAATAAAGCAGCGTCGGCGCTGCCGGCCCTGCAGTATATAAGGTCTTTGGTAGAGAAAGAAGAAGAAGAAGATAGCGAGCTGTAGATAAATTTATATAGACTTCTGTAGCAGAGCACAGACCGGTTACGCTTCAGCTTAGGTAACTGCCGGATCCGATTAGATAGCTCTTCCGATCAGATAGACGCTAAGTAAAGACGTTAGAAGGCGACGATATAAGAAGAAAGAAGATAAAAAAGGGGATAGTTTGGAAATAGAAGAAAGCGAAGAAATAGCAACAGAATCAAAAAAAAGATAGATAGATAAGTAAGCGGTCGAGGTCGACCGCTAGTAAGGGAGGGGGGTAGTGTTGCAGCGGCAGAAAGGGGTAAGACTAAGTAATAAGGTAGACCCTTGGAATTTCGGCTTGGCCCTTCTGGACCGAGCCGAGCCTTGGCACACTACCCCTAAAGCTCTCACTTACTACTACATAGATTCCTTTCCCTCCTCAGTTCGAGATATAGTTATCAAAAAGGCTGTATTGAATCTTATCTACGTGCCCAGATCAAAGGACACTGCCTAGGCATTTATACAGACGGCGTTTAGCAAGCACAGATTCCCTAGGTCAATTGTATTAGACCGGGGTATACAGTTTACGAGTTAGCTCTAGGCAAGGGTATATTAGTTGTTAAACGTAGAACGTCGCCTATTAACTGTATAGCACCTGCAGACAGACGGCGCGACAGAGAGAATTCATTCGACGTTGGAAGCATACCTCTAAGCGTACGTCGACTACAACCAGATAAACTAGAATCGCCTCCTCCCTATAGCAGAGCTAGCTATTAACAGCCGTATAGCTAACGCTACAGGATTGTCCCCCTTCTTTATAGCCTACAGATACGACTACTCCCTGCTCCTACTGACCCTAAGCAGCGCTACCTTACGCCCTATATGATCCCTAATTCAGTAGGGAGAAGCTATCGTACGGACGATTACGAACGCCTATTAGTAGGCGAAAGCAAGTCTAGCTATAGCTTAACAGAATACGGAAGAGCAGGCTAACAAGGGACAGCAGGCTGTACTAAGGTACGAGGCAGGAGATAAGGTCTAGCTAAACTAGCGCAACATCCGTATAGACTGGCCGAGCAAGAAACTAGATTAGAAGAACCGGAAGTTTACAATAGTCCGACCAGTAGGGACATACGCTATACGACTTAGCACTCCTCTAGGGATCTACCTAGTCTTCTATCTAGACCTCGTACAGCTAGCAAACATAGACCCCCTACTGCACTAGACGATAGACGACGCGCGCCTACTAGCGATTATTACTAAGGGCTAGAAAGAGTACGAGGTAGAAGAAATCCTTAAGAGCTAAAGGAAGCAGAAGAGGATAGAATACCTAGTTAAATAGAGAGGGTAGGCAGAACCTATATAGGAACTGTACAAGGCCCTACAGGACACAACTGCGCTGGACAGGTAGGAGGAGAACTATCCCCCTACCCGGTTACAGTAACACCGCGCCGTACGGCGAAAAAGAGCACGACCTACACTGGGTATAGGGCAACTGCCAGCAACTTAGGTTGTCGAAGGATCGGGAATAAAGACCCGGGGCCCTATAGGGTCCTACCGATACTACACTGTACTGCACTGTACGGAAAGGGGCCGGAGAAAGCGGAACAAGATAGAATACCTAGTTAAATAGACAGGTTAGACAGAGCCTATATAGGAGCTATACGAGGCTGTCTAGGAGACAGGTAAGAATAAGAGTAGAAATAGGAAAGGAATAGGAGCAACACTGTCCGAGAACTTTTACACACTACATTGGGGTAGCTCACTGGCCGCTACCCCCTAAGACTAGGGCAGCCGACTCTGGATCCGAAATCTCAATTACCTCCTAGCTAGCAGGGGCCCTACCTAGGCCAATACTGTAGAGTAGAGACGGAGTTACACTAGAAGAAGTAGAAGGGCAGCTTAGCAGCATCCTGCTGCTTATTAGTATAGCACCTAAGACGTTAGCTAGGACTATATAAGGGAAGGAGACTGTACGAACCGGAAGCGGAGTTGCTAGCTAAGCTAAGAATCCTACAGCTAGAGGTAGAAGTGTAGGAGGACGGGCCGGCAACTACAAGAGAGCTACGACGGTACTAGGCGGACAGAGTAGTAGCGTTAGTAGTAGTAGTTGTAGACAGTAGTAGTAGTTGTATTAGTAGTTATAGTAGTTATAGTAGTAGTAGACAGCCGGACGGACAGGTAGCAGGTAGGGGAATAGAAGAGAAAGAGAGGAAGAGAGAGAGAAGGGGAGAAGGCTTAATATATAGAGTAGTAGCTGCCTGCCGTATAAGGCAATAGCAACTAGGGCAGCTGCTACAACTATATAAAGGAGGGCAAACGAGGCAACTACAACCTAGTGCCTAGACAAGCGACAGCTATATAGACAACCGGACAGGGGCGGGAACATCTACCTAGAAGCTAAACTCCGGACGGCGACTAGGGCATAGAGACAGAGCTAGACGGCCCGCTGCTGCCAGACCGTACAGTTAGGACGCAGATTGTATAGCTAGGGCTATAGGGTAGGAGGTAAACGGACGAGGGACAAGAGACAGGTAAATAGACAGACAGGACTAAGCACCTCCTATACCTTCTTAACCGCTTGCAGGTCCTCCTCTGCCTTAGCTTTAGCATCCTTAAAGTAGCAAACAGAATCGGTTAAGATTAGGTAGAAGCGATCTAGCACTACCTGCCTTCCCTGCTTGCAGATCCTCCTCCGCCTTAGCTATAGGATCTAGATAGACAGAGCTAAGGTTGCAGCAGCGTAGAGGGAGGGCATCTAGCAGGCATTGCCGACTGGCAAGTACCTAGACGACAGCCGACTATAGACCTAGACGAAGATAGGAAAGCGCTACCTATACGAGGGACGCTATAAGATAAGGCTATACAATACGTTGTTATACAAGGGAAGCACTATAGGAAGGGAGGAAGGTATTGTTAGGGGGCACTGTCTAGCCTAGGCCCTAGTCCTAAGCTAGCCGTCGCCCTAAGGACTGCGACTTAGCGGCGCCAGCACGACCCTACCCTCTGTACAGAGTTACTAATACGACCCTACTCTAGTATAGAGGGAGAACCCTATAGCCCTATACAAAGGGGAATTGCTACTCTTCTAAACAGAGGGAAAACTCTGTATTACTATATAGAGGGAAACTCCCAACCCTCTGTACAGAGTATAAGCCTTATATCCCTGCATAGAGGGAAATTGCTGGCTTAGCTTTATAGGTACAAATTGTACAGCAGCGTACAACAAAGGAACTGCCTATTAGTTCCTTTATATAGATACCTAACCTTAAGTTTCTAAACCAAGACTCTTAAGCCCTTACATTTATCGACATAGGAGCGCTTATTAGCGCGGCGATCCACTATTAATTAGTTCAGAAACTGACAAAAGGATACAGTTACCCGGTAGAGTTAGTATTGCCGACGCGAATTTCAGCATACAACGGACAAGACACAGAGCGTGTTACGCATTACGTGCTATTAAAGACTACCTTAGCTAGTCGCAATACGGAAGCGACGTTCAGAATTATAGATATCGGACGGTTTAACATTATTATAGGACACAAATAGATAAAGAACTAGAAAGCTATTGTAAGGGCTTAAGGATCTTGGTTTAGAAACTTAAGGCTAGGTATCTATATAAAGGAACTGATAGGCAGTTCCTTCGTTGTCTACTGCTGTACAATTTGTACCTACGAAGCTAAGCTAGCAATTTCCCTCTATATAGGGGTGCAAGGTTTACACTCTATACAGAGAATCGGGAGTTTCTCTCTATATAGTAGTGCAGAGTTTTCCCTCTGTTTAGAGGAGCGACAATTCCCCTCTATATAGGGCTATAGGGTTCTCCCTCTATATAGGAGTAGGGTTGTATTGGTAACTCTGTATAGAGGGTAGGGTTATACTGGCGCTGCTAAGTCGCAGTCCTTAGGACGACGGCTAGCTTAGATCTAGGACCTATACTGGACGGCGCCTCCTAACAATACTCCCCTCCCTTCTTATAGTGCTTCTTTCGTACGATAGCGTGTCGTATACCCTTAGCTCTTGGGGTTCCTCTAGTAGGTAGTACTTTCCCGTCTTTATCTAGGTCTATAGTCGGCTGTCGTCTAGGCACTTACTAATTGGCGATACCTGCTAGATGCCCTCCCTCTATACTATTGCAACCTTGGCCCTGTCTATCTAGATCCTGTAGCTAAGGCAGAGGAGGACCTGCGAGCAGGGAAGGCAGGTAGTGCTAGATTGCTTCTACCTAATCTTAACTGCTTCCGTTTGCTACTTTAAGGGTGCTAAAGCTAAGGCAGAGGGGGACCTACGAGTAGTTATAAAGGTGCAGGAGGTGCTTGGTCCTGTCTGTCTATCTATCTCCTACCCTATAGCCCTAGCTGTATACTCTGCATTTAGCTGTACGGTCTAGCGGCGGCGGGCCGTCTGGCTCTGTCCCTATGCCCTAGTCGTCGTCCGGGGTTTAGCTCCTAGGTAGATGTTCCTGCCTCTGTCCGGTCGTCTATAGGGCCGTCGCTCGTCCGGGCACTAGGTCGTAGTTGCCTTGTTTGCCCTCCCTTATACAGTTGTAGCAGCTGCCCTAGTTGTTATTGCCTTATATAGCAGGCAGCTACTACTCTGTATATTAAGCCCTCCCCCCTTCTCTCTCTCTTCCTCTCTTTCTCTTCTATTCCCCTACCTGCTACCTGTCTACCTAGCCGTCTACTAATACTATAACTACTACAACTACTACTGTTGCGGCGGTAGAAAGGGGTAGGACTGAGCAATAGGGTAGACCCTCGGAATTTCGGCTCGGCCCTTCCGGACCGAGCCAGGCCTTAGCACACTACCCCCAAAGCTCTCGCCCACTACTACATAGATTCCTTTCCCTCCTTAGTTCGAGATATAGTTATCAAAAAGGCCGTATTGAATCTTATCTGCATGCCCAGATTATTATATCTCGAACTTACTTACTACACTACCACCGCGCTGCGCGAAAGGGACCGTTAAACTATCCGGACACCCGAATAACGCACGCGCAACACACAAACCAAACTAAACAACAGCACTGTAAGATAGCTATAGAGAGCTTCTTAACGGTAGAGAGTAGCGTTACAGGCCGAAGCAGAAGCAGAAGAGAAAAGACTAACAGAGCGAGTAGGCGCTCTAGTGTTATCGATAATAAGTTCATTATTAGAGGTTTTACAGCAGAAGAGACTGCAGAGATTAAGGAACGAATAAACGAATACAAGAAAATCTACGACTGCATACTCGAGGAACTTAAAGATTACATAAACGAGAACGGAGTAGGAAAGGTCTACGACAGCATAGACCTTATTAAGAAGCTGTTTTACAGAACCCTAGAAGAAAAGAGACAGTTAAGAGAGAAAATCGAGGCGGTAAGAGCTAAGAAGGAATCGGCTGAGACTATTATAGATATGCTGGAAAACCAAGCAGCAAACCGACTAGCATAACTAAAGGCGATAAAGACTCAGTTAGCTGAGATAGAAGCAGCGATGTTGCCGCTACCGCGCTAAGAAGAACCAGTAGAGACCGTCTCGCCGGCGGCCTACAGTTAAGGTAGCACCTTAATAACATTACTACCGGACCTACCGGCGTTTAGAGGCGGAGACCCCGAAGACTAGGAAGTGTTTAAGAAGAAGATAAAGAACAAGATAGACCGAGACTACGCTGGAAACAATGCCGGGGATAGGTTGGCCTACCTAGAGTCGCGATTAGAAGGCGAAGCCTTTTCGCTAGTAGCGGACCTAGAAGAGGTAACCGCTAAGGAAGCGATTAAAGCGCTGGATTAACGCTTCGGAGACCCCTTCTGAAAGAAGACGGCCTGCGAACAGCTGGATAAGATCAACTAGAACCGGCAGACGTTCGAAGAGTTCTACGGACTGTTTAGAAAATATGCGATCAGAGCCTAAGTATCGGAAGATAAGCAGCTCCACCTACTAAGGCAGAAGCTGAACCCTAAACTGGCCGCAGCTATGGCCTCGGTAGAAGACGAAGACCTTAAGAGCTTCGTGCACCAAGCGAGAGTTACTGCGAGAAACCTAAGCGCTTACGCGAAATTACGCGAATCAACTAGAAGCTGTTGTTAACGCAGGCGACGCGACCCCCTACACCTTTCCAGAGACCACCTCCGCAGCCATCTTATTAGTCACCGCGTTCGTCGTTCGTCCCTACCTGTTACGCGTATAGAAAGCCTGGCTACATCGCTACGAGGTGCCAAGCATTAGATAAGTAGAAGCAGGAGTATCGTGTTATAAAGCAGCCGCAGCAGCCGAGAAAGACTATACAAGCCATCGAGCTAGCTCCGAACGACACCGACAGCGTAGACAGTGGAGTGTTACTGCGAATCCTAGGAAAAGACTAGCTAGATAGATAGGCCCCCTATCCAGCATAGACAATAGGGCACTAACAAGAACCGCGTTACCGGAGAGAGGAAGCATTAACAGCTACAGTAATCCGCTCTCGGCGGCGGTGGAAGTAAATACGGAAACAGCTATTATCCTTCTAATTACTGTCTACCCCCTCGATAACTCGAGCAAACCACTTTAGCTAAGAGCTTTTATCGACACGGGAGCCCTTATCGGAGCGGCGATCTACTACCGATTAGTTCAAAAGCTAATAAACGGATATAGCTATCTAGTAGAGTTGGTATTACCGACACGGATTTCGGCGTACAACGGACAAGACACAGAGAGTGTTACGTATTATGTGCCACTAAAGACTACCCTAGCTGGCCGCACTACGGAGGCGACGCTCCGAATTATAGATATCGGAAGGTTTGACATTATTATAGGACAAAAATAGATAAAGAACCAGAGAGCAGTTATTAACATAGGTAAAGGCACACTCGGATTTAGAACACCGTACAGCGGCTCCGCTGCCGTCAAATCAGTCACTAAGGTCGCAGTAGAACAGAACGTTACGACCGTCGAAGTGGCTCCGAAGGATCGGTCCGACCCTTAAGATACGATCAGAATAATAAGTTCAGAAGCTTTGACAGCCCTCGCGAGGTTGTTAGACAACGAGATTTATGCTATCTTAATAAAGGATATTAAAGACTACCGGAAGATTATAGCGGAAGAAGAAGTGGATCCACTAGGTGTTACTAAAAGAACTCTATAGTTACACTAACGTGTTCTTAAAGGCTGACTCTAACCTCTTGCCGCTCCACCGACCGGAATACGACAACAAGATCCGACTGAAAGAAGGAGCCGCAATGCCGAGAACCGATCGCCTAAGACGCTTATCGCCAGCGGAGCTGGACTAGGTAGAAGTGTTTGTTAGAGAAAACTTGGCGAAGAAGTTCATTACGCTAAGCTCTGCGGAATATACGTTACCGATTCTTTTTGTACGGAAACCCGGAGGCGGTCTCCGACTGTATGTAGATTACCGTAGCCTTAATAAGGTCACTAAGAGAGATGTGTATCCGCTGCCTCTAATCGATAAGACTATACAACGAGTAGCTAAGGCTAAGTAGTTTAGCAAGCTGGATATCCGCCAAGCGTTCTACCGGTTAAGGAACGAAGAAGGACAAACCAAAGATCTTACGACATTCGCTACGCGTATAGGCAATTTCAAATAGCTGGTAATGCCTTTCGGACTTACTAACGCGCCGGCTGTATAGCAACGCTTTATAAACCACATCTTTATAGACATGCTAGAACGGTTCGTGTCTATTTACTTAGACAACATTCTTATCTATACTAAGGGAACGAGAGAGCAACATACGGACTACATTAAGAGGGTGTTAAAGAGACTCCGCGAGGTCGGACTAAACGTAGACACGAAGAAGAGCGAGTTCTACTAGACCGAAGTTAAATACCTCGGTCTTATCGTTAGAAGAGAAGGAATTCGGATAGACCTATCGAAAGTGGCCGCCGTCGCGGAATAGAAGCAACCAACATCCGGAAACACTACGCAAATCAGAGCGTTTCTCGGATTCTGCAGCTACTATCGACGGTTTATTAAGAACTTTAGCAAGATAGCGAGACCACTGAGCGAAGCATTAAAGAAGGAGGCCGCTAGCATATAGAATAAGAGGTGCACGGAAGCCTTTAACTAGCTAAAGGAGGCGGTAGCCTTAGCGCCTACGCTAGCGCACTTCCGACCGGAAAAGATAATCTATGTAGAAACAGACGCTTCCGACACAGTAACAGCAGGGGTCCTTTCTCAATACGCTGACGACGACGAGACTCTCTATCCGGTAGCTTTCTTTAGCAAGTCTATAAATAATACTAAACGGAACTACGCTATTTATAACAAAGAGCTGCTAGATATTATTCAGACTTTCGAGGAGTAGAAACCAGAGCTTATAGCTGGACGGAGCACGGTCCAGGTCCTTACGGACTACCAGTTGCTGACCTACTTTATAAAGACGCAGAAGCTATTACGCCGCTAAGCGAGGTAGGCCGCTTACCTGTCCAGATTCGACTTCAAGATCACTTATCGACCCGGAGCTTAAAATGGAAAGGCTAATGCGCTAACGAGAAGAGAAGGAAAGACTAGCTGCGCAGAAGAAGACCTAAACATGTTTCAGAAAGTGCTAACAGAACGAATAGTAGACGCCGAGGTGCTAAAAGAGGTAGGGATCTGTACGATAGGGCTGCTACCGGAAGAAGAGACGCTGTACGAGAAGGTAGAACGGCTTAATTAGCAGCAGAAGCTCGGAAAAACCGGCTTAGGGAAACTGATCGTTCTGGAAGAACTAATTACGGAGGTTATCCAACTGGTTTATAGTTCTACGGATATAGGCTACGCAGGATCAAAGAAGACGATAGAAGCAGTAAGGACGACCTACTGGTTCCCGCGAATTTTCGAGAGGATCCACCGGTTTATAGCTAACTGTTATGTGTGCCGAGCCGCGAAGCTACGTTACGGCCTTCTAGCCGGCCTGTTAAAGCCACTTCTAATCCCTAAGAAACTATAGCAGCACATTACGATAGACTTCGTAACCGGCCTACCAGACTCCGATAGATACGACGCTACGCTTAACGTAGTGGATCGACTAAGCAAGGAACGCCATTTCATCCCCTACTAAGCTAAGGATAAAGGAAATACTGCGGAAGAAACGGCGAGAATGTTGATCCAGCACGTATAGAAGCACTACGGCCTGCCGGATACTATCACTACGGATAGGGGTCCTTAGTTTACTGCAGACGTATAGAAAGCCATTAACTAGGCCCTCGGAATTCGTAGAAAGCTCAGCACGGCCGCTTACCCCTAGACTAACAGCCAGTCTAAAGTAGCTAACCGTAAGATAGAAAAGTATCTACGAATCTTCTGTACCTATTATTAAGCAAAGTAGATTAAGATGTTGCCGATAACCGAATTCTGCGCCAATTTAGTACGGTCGGAAGCCATCTTACTAGCGCCGTTTAAGATAACCTACGGCTATCTTCTGAGGATAAGCTTTTAACTACTGAACGAACCCAGCTCTTTAGAACTATCCACCGCTACCTCGTCGAAGAGTATCGCCGCAGCGGCGGCAGAAGCGCTCCGATCTTAGATAGAAGAAGCGATTAAGGTAGCGAAAGAGGCGATAGAATCAGCTTAGAAGAAGATAGTAACTCGAGCTAATAGAAAGAGGTTACCGATAAAATTCGAGGAAGGCTAAAGGGTATAGCTTAATACGCGGAACATAAGGCTAAAAGGCAACGCGAAGCTTAACCCTTGTTACGTAGGTCCGTTCGAGATAATAGAAAAGAGGTCGCTAGTAACATACAGGCTCCAGCTGCCGAAATCGTTCCGGATCTACGATGTCTTTTACTCGGATCTGCTAAGCCTAGACCCTGAAGATAGTCTTCCGGATCAGGGGTTCGCTAAACCCCTGTCGATCAAAATAGACGATAAAGAAGAAGAATAGGAGGTAGAAGATGTTATAGATGTAAGAAGACGAAGAGGATCTATCGAAGCGAGGATCTTATAGAAAGGATAGCCGGAAGACTATAAATAGTATCCAGTCGAGAACCTCCGGAATTCGGTAGAGCTGCTAAGACTAATAAAGACGATCGTAGCGGCCGCTTCGCCGGAGTCTTCGACGCAGCTACTACCCACTGCAGCTGCGGCAGGAAGCTCGCCGACGCCGTAAAGCGGCGTTAGCGCCGCCAGCCCTGCGGTAGGTAAGGTCCTTAGTGGAGAAAGAAAAAAAAAGAAGAAGATAGCGAGCTGCAGATGGATCTATATAGACCCACGCAATAGCGCACGGACCGGTCACGCCGCAGCTCGGGTAACCGCTGGCTCCGATCAGATGGAACGGATCAGATAGACGCCAAGTAAAGACGTCAGATAGTAACGATGTAAATCTTAAAAAAAAAGGAGGAACAGATAAGTAAGCGGTCGAGGGCGACCGCTAATAAGGGAGGGGGGTGGTGTTGCGGCAGTAGAAAGGGGTGGGACTGAGCAATGGGGTGGACCCTCGGAATTTCGGCTCGGCCCTTCCGGACCGAGCCGGGCCTTGGCACACTACCCCTAAAGCTCTCGCCCACCACTACATAGATTCCTTTCCCTCCTCAGTTCGAGATATAGTTATCAAAAAGGCCGTATTGAATCTTATCTGCGTGCCCGGATCAACTACTACTACTATCTATAACTACTACTACTAACGCTACTACTCTGTCTGCCTAGTGCCGTCGTAGCTCTCTTGTAGTTGCCGGCCTATCCTCCTATACCTCTATCTCTAGCTATAGGATGCTTAGCTTAGCTAGCAACTCTGCTTCCAGTTCGTACAGTCTTCCTCCTTCGTACAGTCCTAGCTAACGTCTTAGGTACTACATTAATAAGCAGCAGGATGCTGCTAAGCTGTCCTTCTACTCCTTCTAGTATAACCTAGTCCCTGCTCTATAGTTTTGGCCTAGGTAGGGCCCCTACCGGCCGGGAGGTAATTAAGATTTCGGGTATAGAGTTAGCTACCCTGGTCCTAGGGGGTAGTAGCTAGTAAGCTACTCTAAGGTAGTATATTAGAAATTTTCGGACAGTGTTACTCTTGTTCCCCTCCTACTTCTACTCTTATTCCTACCTGTCTCCTAGCTGTTCTCTTCCTCCTGCCCCCTTCCGTACAGTGTAGTATAGCGTAGTGTTAGTGGGACCTAGTAGGGTCCTATGTCTCAATTCCCGATCCTTCGCCAACCTAAGTTGCTAGCGGCTGCCTTGTATCTAGGGTAGATCGTGCCCCTTCTCGCCGTACAGCGTAGTGTTACTGTAACTAGGCAGGGGGATGGTTCTCCTCCTACCTGTCCAGCGTAGTTGTGTCCTGTAGGGCCTTGTATAGTTCCTATATAGGCTCTGTCTACCCTCTCTATTTAACTAGGTACTCTACCCTCTTCCGCTTCCTTTAGCTCTTAAGGATTTCCTCTACCTCGTACTCTTCCTAGACTTTAGTAATAATCGCTAGAGGGCGCGCGTCGTCCGTCGTCTAGTGCAGTAGGGGGTCTGTATATGCTAGCTATACGAGGTCTATATAGAAGACTAGGTAGATCCCTGGAGGAGTGTTAAGTCGTATAGCATATGTCCCTACTGGTCGGACTACTGTAAACTTCCGGTTCTTCTAATCTAGTTTCTTGCTTAGACAGTCTATACAGATATTGCGCTAGTTTAGCTAGACCTTATCTCCTGCCTCGTACCTTAGTACAGCCTGCTGTCCCTTATTGGCCTGCTCTTCCGCATTCTGTTAAGCTATAGCTAGACTTGCTTTCGCCTATTAATAGGCATTCGTAGTCGTCTGTACGATAGTCCTCCCTGCTAAATTAGGGATCGTACAGGGCGTAAGGTAGCGCTACTTAGGGTCGTTAGGAGCAGGGAGTAGTCGTATCTATAGGCTATAAAGAAGGGGGACAACCCTGTAGCGCTAGCCGAACAGCTGTTAATAGCTAGCTCCGCTATAGGGAGGAGGCGGTTCTAGTTTGTCTAGTCGTAGTCGACGTACGCCTAGAGGTACGCTTCTAACGTCGAATTAACCCTCTCTGTCGTACCATCTGCCTGCAGGTACTATACAGTTAACAGGCGACGTTCTACATTTAGCAACCAACATACCCTAGCCTAGAGCTAGCTCGTAAACTATGTACCCTAGTCCAATACAATTGACCTAGGGAACCTGTGCTTGCTAAAAGTCGTCTGTATAAATGCCTAAGCAGTGTCTTCTGCTGCAATAGAGTCCATTCCTTCTAATATTACCCCCTTCGTTAGCTTGTCCGTAATTACTATAATGTTCCGCGGTCCGTCGCTCTTAGGGAGGTCTATAATAAAGTCTACTATTAGGTCTCGCTAGAGCCGGTCCGGTATTAGTAAGGGCTTTAGCAGCCTATGCTTTAGTTTACGCTAGGACTTTGTCCTTCTGTAGACATCGCGGTTCTGTACGAACCTATAGATGTCCTTTGCTATCGCCAGCTAGTAGTAGTCCCTAGCGACAATGCTGTACGTCTCCTTGCGCCCTAGGTGCCCAGTTGCTATAGAATTATACGCCTGTTGTATTTAGCTTATACAGAGCTTCTCGTCTGCTAGGACCTAAATCCGATTCCTAAACTTTAGGTTGTTCTCCTTGTCTACTATGCACTCTGCTGCTAACACTTAAGATAAAGCTCTGCTAGGAGCTTCTGCTATCCTCCTTAAATCGCTGTATAGGCCTCTTAGTAAACGTCGTCCTTTTCTACTGCCTCTTCCTATACCTGTAGTTAGGGTTCCTATAGGTGTATCGCGGCTAGGCGGATAGTCTCATTACCTAGTTCCTCCTTAAACATCTGAAATGTCCGTAATTTTAGCCGGTCGTCCTCGTATGTCGTTGGCATATCCTAATCCTGTCTAGATAGTATATTAGCCCTGCTGTTGTCCTTTCCCTTACGATACTAGAGCCTTATATTAAATCGGCTTAGGTACAGCCTATCGTATATATCTCTTAGAAAGCTTCCGGGGTTGCGTAAAGTACTTAAGGCTCTTGTAGTCAGTTAGGGCAAGGAACTCGGGAACTGAGCAGAGTTCTCTATCCTACGCTTCGCAACATAGTACGACTGCTAGCAATTCCTTGTTATAGATAGGGTAGTTGCACTTAGCTAGAGAGTTCTTCTTAGAGAGGTACGCGTATAGGTACAGGAGTCCGTCTAAGCCTACCTATAACAAGATACCTCCTATGCAATACCCTAAGGAGTCGGTTTCTAGTATTGTCGTACATTCTAGATTAAAGGCAGCAAGTGTTAGTCCTATAGTAAAGAGCTGTTTTAGCCTGTTAAAGCTTCTATTACACTCGTCCGTCTACTTAAACTGCTTGTCCTTATGTGTTAGCTCGACTAGGGGGCGTACGATCTCCGAGTAGTTCTGTATAAACTAGCGGTAGAAGTTGGCAAACCTAAGGAATTCCTGTATACCCTTAACACTTATAGGCAGCTTCTATTGCTTAATAGCATTAATCTTCTTCCTGTCTATACTAATGCCTTTCCCTGCCTCGATAATAAACCCTAGGTATTTCGTACGCTGTACCCTAAATTCGCATTTGTCGATGTCGAGGTACAATCCAGCCTGTTGCAGTCGAACTAATACCTTCTTAACGTCCTGTACGTAGTCTGCATAGGTGCTGTCTATAAAAACCAGTGTATCGTCGAGGTATGCCGAACAGATATCGTCTAGTAACCCTTATAGGGACCTGTTAATGTACCTCTAGAAGGTTGCTAGTTCGTTAGCAAGGCTAAAGAGGGTAATAAGCTACTCGAAAAGACTCTGTCTCGTACGGAAGGCAGTTATCTATTTGAAGCCTTCCTTAATCCGTATTTTGTAGAAGGCTAAGACAACGTTAAGCTTAGTAAACTACTTTGCCTTGCTAATCCGTCCGAGAGTCTCCTTAATAAGGGGTAGGGGGTACCGGTCCTTCTTAGTAATCGCGTTAATGCCTCTGTAGTCTACACAAAAACGCAAGCTAGCCTTGCCTTTTTTATAGATAAACAGCACTAGGGCTCCTGCGGACGAGGTATTTACGCAAACAAAACCTTTGGCAAGTAGGTCGTCTAGTGTCTTGCGCAGTACTAGGAGTTCTCTAGAGGACATACTATATAGCAGACTGTATAGTACTTTAGGCAGACTCCTATCTAGGCGGGGCTCTAGCTAGATGTCGTAGTTAATTCCTTCTCCTCGGTATAGTAGCAGTTTCAAGGCCGATTCTAGCTCGAAGAGGTCTAGATATTCTGCATATTCCAATAGGAGCTTTGTGTAGGGGTCCGTCGCCTTCTTAGGTACTAATACCTTCTTAATGTCCGTAGTCGCAGTGTTGATTTCGGCCTTAGCATTGCCGCCCTGCGGAGCTCTCCCTTAGTCTCGGAGCCTCTACTTCGTTACTGCCAGGTATAGCCGTCCTCGTCTAACGTCCAGCTTGCCCTGCTAGCGTTCTATCTATAGCTTCCCTAATATTAGGTTATACCCTAACTTGTCCTGTACGATGTAGAGGTATAAGCCCTGCTTATAGTGTCCCTGCAGCTCTATTGTTACTTTTACTATATAGGTAATGTCTGGTCCTCGCCCGGTAATGCCTAGTATACGTACAGGTACTGTAGGGGTCGTCTTAATGTAGTGTCTCTGTACGAAGTCTTTGCTAATTACTCTGTATACTAAACATCCCGTGTCGATTAATGTCTGCGCTATAGCAGTCCCGTTTAGCGTAGGTCGTACGATAAACGGCGTAGTCGTTATGTAATTGCTCTTAAAAGATAGCTAAGTAGTACTTTGATTTGGTAATCTATCTCGTATATGCCTCTAGCAGAGCCTTCGCTTAGAGGCTACTCTTTTCCCGACTCGTCATCCGAGGGGGGCTCTTGGTTCTCTTGTTAGGGCGCTGCAGTTGCTACCCTTGCAGTAGTCGGCCGTCCCCTAGGTCTCTCTACTGGCAAAAGCCTGCAATTCTGTACAGTGTAGCCTATCTTGCTACACCTGTAGCAGCTCCCTTCTACTCGTCTCTTGTTAAGGCTAGCTATATCTACCTACTGTGCCCTTTTAGCAGCAGCCCTTGGCCGTACGGTAACAGCTGCCGCTACTCTCGTCGTCGTTAGTTCCTAGTCTATAGCGTCCGTCTGCTACTAGAGGGGTTGTCGCATCTTATAGGCGCGGCTTATCTGTCCGAGCCTGCGCTACTAGTCGTCGACTATCCTAAGGAGATTACAGAATTCCTTATACGTAGCTAGTCGCATTACGCCTACTAGTCCCGTTATAATCTCCTTAGAGAAGCCTACCTCTAAGGTAGTAATTTTTACCCTGTCCTCCTATTAGAGTCCTCCTGCCTCTGCTAAGGTCTAGTCGTATTCTGTAAGGAGCTCTTATATAGTCTTGCGTCCTTACTTTATTGTATTGACCTATAGGAGTGCTTAGCTCTTGCAGTCTAGGTCCTTGTAGCTCCTGTTAAGAGCTGCCTAGAGCATCGTTGTAGTTGCTATTGCTAGGTTGGCAATAGCCGTCTCGTAGTACGGCAGAATCTATGCTGCTGCCCTGCCCTTTAACCTCCTAAAGAGGTATACTACCTTGTCTAGCTCGGTTAGGTATGCTCCTAAGTCAACTAGAAGCTTAGAGCGTATCTAGGCAGCCTAGGAGGGGTACTCGGCCGGAGCCTTACTATTGTAGGTAGTAACATCAGGGAGTTTGCTCTTAGGGGCCGGGGTGTAGGCCGTCGTGTCTATTGTCGTTGTCGTAGGGGTCAGATCGCAATCGGACGCCCTAAACTGTCGTAGCTCCTGTTCCTGTTGGAAAATTATCGCAGCCTAGTAGCTTACTTGCTGTTCGAGCTGCCTCTTGTATGCTAGCAGCTCCTCGTACGCGCGGTGCATCTAATCCTGTATAGTCGCAGGTTCTATAGGGATGTCGCTGTCTATCTTTGTTATATTACTGCAGTTACTAACAGTAAGATTAGTTCCTAATGTAAGGGCTTAAGGATCTTAGTTTAGAAACTTAAGGCTAGGTATCTATATAAAGGAACTAATAGGCAGTTCCTTTATCGTCTACTGCTATACAATTTGTACCTACGAAGCTAAGCTAGCAATTTCCCTCTATGCAGGGGTGTAAGGTTTACACTCTATATAGAGAATCGGGAGTTTCCCTCTGTATAGTAGTGCAGAGTTTTCCCTTCGTTTAGAGGAGCGACAATTCCCCTCTATATAGGGCTTTAGGGTTCTCCCTCTGTACAGGAGTAGGGTCGTGTCGGTAACTCCGTACAGAGGGTAGGGTCGTGCTAGCACCGCTAAGTCGCAGTCCTTAGGGCGACGGCTAGCTTAGGTCTAAGACCTGTGCTGGACGGCGCCCCCTAACAGCTGTTACTAACGTAGGTAAAGGCACACTCGGATTCAAGACCCGGCAGAGTAGTGCCGCTGCTGCCAAATGGGTTACTATCGTCGCTGCCAAACCGAACGTTACGACTACTAGAGCGGTTCCGTCTAGCTGATCCGACCCCCTAGACACTATTAGAATAATAAGCTCGGAAGGCTTAACGACCCTCGCGAGGTCGCTGCAGAATAAGATCTACGCTATATCAATAAAAGACATCGAAGATTACCGGAAGATAATAGCAGAAGAAGAAGTGGACCTGCTAGAGGTCTTACCAAAAGAACTCTATAGTTACACTAACGTGTTCTTAAAAGCTAACTCCAACCTCCTGCTGCTCTATCGACCGGAATATGACAACAAGATCTAATTGAAAGAAGGGGCTACGCTGCCGAGAACCGAACCCCTAAGATGCTTATCGCTAGCCGAGCTGGACTAAGTAAAAGTGTTTGTTTGAAAAAACCTAGCGAAGAAGTTTATTACACTAAGCTCTGCCAAATATGCGTTACTAATCCTTTTTGTAAGGAAACCTAGAGGTAGTCTCTAACTGTACGTAGACTACAGAGGCCTTAATAATGTTACTAAGAGAGATGTATACCCGCTGCCGTTAATCGATAAGACTATACAACGAGTAGCGAAAGCTAAGTAGTTTAGCAAACTAGACATTCGCTAAGCGTTCTACTAATCCAGGAACAGAGAAGGGCAGACGGAAGATCTTACAACGTTCGCTACGCGTATAGGCAATTTTAAGTAGTTAGTTATGCCTTTCAGACTTACCAACGCGCTGGCAGTGTAGCAGTGTTTTATAAATTACATCTTTATAGACATGCTATAGCAGTTCGTATCAATCTACTTAGACGACATCCTTCTCCATACTAACAGAACAAGAGACCAGTATACAGACTACATTAAGAGAGTGTTAACTAGACTCTGCGAGGTTGGCTTAAACGCAGACACGAAGAAGAGCGAGTTCTATTAAACCGAGGTCAAATATCTCAGTCTTATCGTCAGAAGGGAAGGAATTCGGATAGACCCCTTAAAGGTCGCTGCCGTCGCGGAGTGGAAGCAGCCGAAGTCCAGAAACACTATACAAATAAGAGCTTTTCTCGAATTCTGCAGCTACTATTAACGATTTATCAAAGACTTTAGCAAGATAGCAAGACCCCTAAATAAGGCATTTAAGAAGGAGGCCGCCAGCCTATAGAATAAGAAGTGTACAGAGGCTTTTAATTAGCTAAAAGAAGCAGTGGCCTTAGCGCTAGTACTAGCGCACTTTCGACAGGAAAAGACGATCTACCTAGAGACAGACATATCCGATACAGTAACCGCAGGGGTCCTTTCTTAATACGATAACGACGAAGAGACCCTCTATCTAGTAGCTTTCTTTAGCAAGTCTATAAACGAGGCTAAGCGGAACTACGCTATCTACAATAAAGAACTTTTAGCTATTATCTAGGCTTTTAAGGAGTAGAAGCTGGAGCTTATAGCTAGAAAGAGCACGGTCCAGGTCCTTACGGACTATTAGTTACTAACCTATTTTATAAGAACGTAGAAGCTATCGCGCCGCCAAGCTCGGTAGGCCGCCTACTTATCCGGATTCGACTTTAAGATTACCTACCAACCCGGAGCTCAAAATAGAAAGGCTAACGCGCTAACAAGAAGAGAGGGGAAGACCAGCCGCGCGAAAGAAGACCTGAACATGTTCTAGAAGGTGTTGACCGAACGGATAGTAGACGCTAAGGTATTAAAAGAAGCAGGGATCTGCGCAGTAGAGCCGCTGACTAAGGAAGAGACGCTCTACGAGAAAGTAGAACAGCTTAATTAGCAGCAGAAGCTCGGCAGAACCGGCTTAGGGAAGCTAATAGTTCTAGAAGAACTAATTACAGAGGTTATCCAGCTGGTCTATAGTTCTAAAAATATTAGCTACGCTAGCTTAAAGAAGACGATAGAAGCTGTAAGGACAATCTACTAGTTTCCGCAGATCTTTGAGCGGATTCACCGGTTTATCGCTAACTGCTACGTATGCAGAGCCGCAAAGCTGCGCTACGGCCTTCCGGCCGGTCTATTAAAGCTACTTCCGATCCCTAAGAAACTGTAGCAGCACATTACGATAGATTTCGTAACCGGCCTGCCGGATTCCGATAGATACAATACTATACTTAACGTAGTAGATCGATTAAGCAAAGAACGCTACTTTATCCTCTGTTAAGTAAAGGACGAAGGTACTACTACAGAAGAGACAGCAAGGATGCTGATTTAGTATATATAGAAGCACTATAGCCTACCAGACACTATTACTACAGATAGAGGTCCTTAATTCACTGCTAATGTATAGAAGGCTATTAACTAAGTTCTCGGAATACGCAGAAAGCTTAGCACAGCCGCTTACCCTTAGACCGACGGTCAGTCTAAAGTAGCTAACTATAAGATAGAGAAATATCTACGAATCTTCTATAGCTATTATTAAGCAGAGTAGATTAAGGTATTGCCGATAGCCGAATTCTGCGCCAATTCGGCACAGTCAGAGGCTACCTTACTAGCGCTGTTCGAGATAACTTATAGCTATCTTCCGAGAATAGGCTTCCAACCGCCGAACGAACCTAGCTCTTCGGAACCCTCTACTACTACCTCATTAAAGAGAGTCGCCGCTGCCGCGGCAGAAGCGCTCAGATCTTAGATAGAAGAAGCGATCTAGGTAGCGAAAGAAGCGATAGAATCGGCACAGAAGAGGATAGTAACTCGAGCTAATAGAAAGCGGTTACTAATAGAATTCGAAGAAGGCCAAAAGGTATAGCTTAACACGCGGAACCTAAGGCTAAAAGGCAACGCCAAGCTTAGCCCCCACTACGTAGGCCTATTTAATATAGTAGAAAAGAGGTCGCCGGTAGCTTATCGGCTCTAGCTACCAAAGTCGTTCTAGATCTACGATGTCTTCTATTCGGATCTGCTAAGTCTGGACCCTAAAGACGGCCTTCCGGAACAGGGGTTCCCTAAACCCCTACTAATCGAGATAGATAGTAAAGAAGAAGAGTAGGAGTTGGAAGATATAGTAGATATAAGAAAGATAAGAGAGTCTATCGAAGCGAAGATCTTATAGAAGGGGTGGCCGGAAGACTATAAATAGTATCCGGTCGAGAATCTCCGAAATTCGGCAGAGCTGTTAAGAGAGTTTTGCGTCCGGAACCCGAAGAAGCCGAGGCCTAAGTAGCTGTAAGATTAATAGCTCTATAAGAGATAGAAGAAGAGGAAGAAAGGTCGCGTCCGCTCTACTAGTACGAAAACTAATAGAAACGATCGCGGCGATCGCTTAGCTAGAGTCCTCGGCTCTACCACTACTACTGCTGGCTTTGACGGTTGGATAATAACAATAAGGCCAAGGACGGTGCTACTGCGTTAGCGCGCTTTGTAACAGTCTTCGCCTTCGCTATTATTAACTGCCAACTATGCCGGCCGGATAATAACAGCGAAGAACGAAGCTGACGCAACCAAAGCAGCCTTTGCAATAGCGCTTAAGGCCTTAGTAGAGAAGAAAAAGAAGAAGAGATAGCGCGCTGCAGATAGATATATATAGACCCTCTGCAGCAGCGCACAGGCCAGCTACACTACAGCTTAGGTGCTGCCGGCTTAGATTAGATAGCTCTAATTAGATAGACGCTAAGTAAAGGACTTTGGAAAGCGACGATATAAGAAGAGAAAGAATATAAAGAAAGGACGATGTCCTCGAAAAGGAAGAAACGAAGAGGTAACGTCGATTTTAAGAAGGATTTCCAGGGAAAGAGCCGCGAATCGGATTGAAGAAGAAGACAATAAAAAAAAAGAGAAAGGCAGACGAGATAAGTAAGCAGTCGAGGGCGACCGCTAGTAATAGAGTGTGAAGGGCTTAAGAATCTTAGTTCAGAAACTTAAGGCTAGGTATCTATATAAAGGAACTAATAGTCAGTTCCTTCGTCGTGCACTGCTGTACAATTTGTACCTACGAAGCTAAGCCAGCAATCTCCCTCTATATAGGAGAGCAAGGTTCCTAACTCTATATAGAGGGTCGGGAGTTTCCCTCTATATAGGATACAGAGTTTTCCCTCCGTTTAGAGGGGCGGCAACTCCCCTCTATATAGGGATATAGGATTCTCCCTCTGTATAGGAGTAGGGTCGTATCGGTAACTCCGTATAGAGGGTAGGGTCGTGCTGGCGCTGCTAAGTCGCAGTCCTTAGGGCGACGGCTAGCTTAGGTCCAGGACCTGGGCTGGGCAGCGCCCTCTAACAATACCCCCCTCCCTTCTCGTAGTGCTTCTTTCGTACGACGGCGTGTCGTACGGCTTTAGCTCCTAACGTCCCTTCTGTAGGTCGCGATTTCCCCGTCTCTGTCCAGTTGTCTATAGGGCCGTCGCTCGTCTGGGCACTAGGTCGTAGTTGCCTTGTTTGCCCTCCTTTATACAGTTGTAGCAGCTGCTCCGGTTGCTATTGCCTTATATAGCAGGCAGCTACTACTCTATATACTAAGCCTCCCCCTCCCTATCTCTTTTCCTTCCTCTCTTTCTCTTCTATTCCCTTACCTGCTACCTGTCTACCTAGCCGTCTACTACTACTGTCTACTGTCTAATACCAACGTCCACTATCTAACTACTACACTACTATGCTACGTACCCCGTCCGCCCGGTCCTGTCGTAGCTCTCTCGTTGTTGCCGGCCCTTCCTCCTACCGTCCGGCTAGCGTCCCCCCCTACTTCTACCTCTAACTATAGAATGCTTAGCTTAACTAGAAACTCTGCTTCTGGTTTGTACAGGTCTCCTTCTTCTATACGGTCCTAGCTAACGTCTTAGGTGCTATACTAACAAGCAGCAGGACGCTGCTAAGCTGCCCTTCTACTCCTTCTAGTGTAACTATGTCTAGATTATGCCCTAGCAGGTCGCTATAGCCCGGCTATCGTACGTTAACGCTATGCTTATAGCTACCTATAGCTAGCTCTATACTGCCTATACTAACTCCCCTTAGGGCTCGTTCAGCCTATACTGCCTCCCTAGCTTCTAGGCTGGCGTGTGCGCCTTGTATAAGTAGAAGGATAGCTCCCTCTACTGCTCCTACCGCTGTCTAGGGGAGGCACGTAGGGGGGTGCCTCTGCTCCCTAGTGCTGGCCTGGGTAGGGCTCCTGGCAGCCGGGAGGTAATTGAGATTTCGGATAGGGAGTCGGCTGCCCTAGTCCTAGGAGGTAGCGGCTAGTAAGCTAACCTAAGGTAGTGTAAAAGTTCTCGTACAGTCCTGCTCCTATTCCCTTCTTATTTTTACTCTTATTCTTACCTGTCTCCTGGCTGTTCTCTTTCTCCTGCCCCCTCCTATATAGTGTAGTGTCGGTAGGACCCAGTAGGGTCCTACGTCCTTATTCCCAATCCTTCGACAATCTAGTATTGCTAGCAGCTGCCCTGTACCTAGGGTAGATTGTGCCCCCTTTCGCCGTACAGCGCAGTGTTACTGCGACTGGGCAGAGGAATAGTTCTCCTCCTACCTGTCTAGCGCAGTTGTGTCCTAGAGGGCCTTATATAGTTCCTATATAGGCTCTGCCTACCCTCTCTATTTAACTAGGTACTCTACCCTCTTCTGCTTGCTTTAGCTCTTAAGAATTTCTTCTACCTCGTACTCTTGCTAACCTTTGGTAATAATCGCTAGGGGGTACGCGTCGTTCGCTGTCTAGTGCGGTAGGGGGTCTGTATATACTAGCTATACGAGGTCTATATAGAAGACTAGGTAGATCCCTAGGGGAGTATTAAGTCGTACCGCGTATGTCCCTACTAGTCGGACTTCTATAAACTTCTAGTTCTTCTAATCCAGTTTCTTGCTTAGCCAGTCTATACAGATGTTGCGTTAGTTTAGCCAGACCTTATCTCCTGCCTTGTACCTTAGTGCAGCCTGCCGTCCCTTGTTAGCCTGCTCTTCTGCATTCTGTTAAGCTCTAGCTAGACTCGCTTTTGCCTATTAATAGGCGTTCGTAATCGTCTAGACGATAGCTTCTCCCTGCTAAATTAGGGGTCGTATAGGGCGTAAGGTAGTGCCGTTCGGGATCGGTAGGAGCAGGGAGTAGTCGTATCTATAGGCTATAAAGAAGGGGGACAATCCTATAGCGTTAGCTATACGGCTGTTAATAGCTAGCTCCGCTATAGGGAGGAGGCGATTCCAGTTTGTCTAGTCGTAGTCGACGTACGCTTAGAGGTACGCTTCCAACGTCGAATTGACCCTCTCCGTCGCGCTGTCTGTCTGCAGGTACTATACAGTTAATAGGCGACGTTCTACGTTTAACAACTAACATACCCTTGCCTAGAGCTAACTTGTAAACTGTGTACCCCGGTCCGATACAATTAACCTAGGGAATCCGTGCTTGCTAAACGTCGTCTGTATAAATGCCTAAGCATTGTCCTTAGCTGTAATAGAGTCTATTCCCTCTAGTATAACCCCTCTTGTTAGCTTGTCTATAACTACTATAATGTTCTGCCGTCTGTCGCTCTTAGGTAGGTCTGTAATAAAGTCTACTGTTAGGTCTTGCTAGGGCCGGTCCAGGATTAGCAGGGGTTTCAGCAGCCTACGCTTTAGTTTATACTAGGGTGTCGTCTATCTGTAGACATCGCAGTTCTGTACGAACCTACGAATGTCCTTTGCTATCGCCGGCTAGTAGTAGTCTCTAGCGACGATGCTGTACGTCTCCTTGCACCTAGGGTGCCTAGTTGCTATAGAATTATGCGCCTATTGTATTAAGCCTGTACGGAGCTTCTCGTCTGCCAGGACCTAAATCCGATTCCTAAACTTCAGATTGTTCTCCTCGTCTACTGTGCATTCTGCTGCTAACACCTTAAGGTAAAGCTCTGCTAGGAGCTTCCGCTGTCCCCCTTAGATCGCTGTATAGGCGCCTCTTTAGACCTCGTCCTTTTCTACCGCCTCTTCCTATGCCTATAGCTAGGGTTCCTATATATGTGTCGCTGCTAGGCGGATAGTCTCCTCGCCTAGTTCCTCCTTAAATATCTGGCATGTCCGTAATTTCAGCTAGTCGTTATCGTACGTCGTTGGCATATCCTAATCCCGTCTAGATAGTGTATCGGCCCTGCTGTTGTCCTTTCCCTTGCGATACTGGAGTCTTATATTAAATCGGCTTAGGTATATCGCCTATCGTATATGTCTCTTAGAAAGCTTCTAGGGTTGCGTAAAGTACTCGAGGTTCTTGTAGTCGGTTAGGGCGAGGAACTTAGGAATTAAGCAGAGTTCTCTATCCTACGCTTTATAACATTGTACGACTGCTAGCAATTCCTTATTATAGATAGGGTAGTTGCACTTAGCTAGGGAGTTCTTCTTAGAGAAGTATACGTATAAGTGCAGGAGTCCGTCTAAGCCTACCTGTAACAAGATACCTCCTATGCAATGCCCTAAGGAGTCGGTTTCTAGTATCGTTGTACGTTCCGGATCGAAGGCAGCAAGCGTTAGTCCTATAGTAAAGAGCTCCTTTAGCCTGTTAAAGCTTCTATTACATTCGTCTGTCTACTTAAACTGCTTGTCCTTATATATTAGCTCGACTAGGGGGCGTACGATCTCTAAGTAGTCGTGTATAAACTAGCGGTAGAAGTTGGCAAACCTAAGGAATTCCTATACGCCCTTAACACTTGTAGGCGGCTTCTATCGCTTAATAGCATTAATCTTCTTCCCGTCTATACTAATGCCTTTCCCTGCCTCGATAATAAACCCTAGGTATTTCGTACGTTGTATACCGAATTTATATTTGTCGATGTCGAGGTACAAGCCAGCCTGTTGCAGTCGATCTAATACCTTCTTAACGTCCTATACGTAATCTGGATAGGTGCCGTCCGTAAATACCAGTATGTTATCGAGGTACGCTAAACAGGTGTCGTATAGTAACCCTTGCAGGGACCTGTTAATGTACCTCTAGAAGGTTGCCGGTACGTTAGCAAGGCCAAAGGGGGTAACAAGCTACTCAAAAAGACTATATCTCGTACAGAAGGCAGTTATCTATTTACAGCCTTCCTTAATCCGTATTTTGTAGAAAGCCGAGACTACGTTAAGCTTAGTAAACTACTTTGCCTTGCTGATCCGTCTAAGGGTCTTCTTAATAAGGGGCAGGGGTTACTGGTCCTTCTTAGTAATCGCGTTAATGCCTCTATAGTCTATACAAAAACGCAAGCCGGCCTTGCCTTCTTTATAGACGAACAGTACTAGGGCTCCTGCAGACGAGGTACTTACGCGAATAAAACCTTTAGTAAGTAGGTCTTCTAGTGTCTTACGCAGTACTAGGAGTTCTCTAGAGGATATGCTGTATAGCGGACTATACGGTACTTTAGGCAGACTTCTATCCAGACAGGGCTCTAGCTAGATGTCGTAGTTAATTCCTTCTCCTTAGTATAGGGGCAGTTTCGAGGCCGACTTTGACTCGAAGAGGTCTAGGTATTCTGCGAATTCCGCTAGGAGCTTCGTACAGGGGTCTATTGCTTTCTTAGGCGCCAATGCCTTCTTAATGTCTGCAGTTGCAGTGTTGATTTCGGCCTTGGCATTGCCGCCCTACGGAACTCTTCCTTAGTCTCGGAGCCTCTGCTTTGTCGCTACTAGGTACAGCCGTCCTTATCTAACGTCTAGCTTGCCCTGCTAGCGCTCTATCTACAACTTCCCTAATATTAGGTTATACCCTAACCTGTCCTGTACGACGTAGAGGTATAAGTCCTGCTTGCAATGTCCTTGCAGCTCTATCGTCACTTTTACTATATAGGTAATGTCCAGTCCTCGCCCGGTAATGCCCAGTATACGTACAGGTACAGTAGGGGTCGTCTTAATGTAGTGTCTCTATACGAAGTCTTTGCTAATTACTCCGTACACTAAACATCCTACGTCGATTAATGTCTGCGCTATAGCGGTCCCGTTTAGCGTAGGTCGTACGATAAACGGCGTAGTCGTTATGTAATTGCTCTTAAAAGATAGCTAAGTAGTGCTTTAATTTGGCAATCTATCTCGTATACGCCTCTAGCAGAGCCTTCGCTTAGAGGCTACTCTTTTCCTGACTCGTTGTCGTCTAAGTAGGACTCTTAGTTCTCTTGTTAGGGCGCTGCAGTTGCTACCCTTGCAGTAGTCGGCCGTCCCCTAGGTCTCTCTGCTAGCAAAAGTCCGCAATTCTGTACAGTGTAGCCTATCTTACTATACCTATAGCAGCTTCCTTCTGCTCGTCTCTTATTAAGGGTAGCTTTGTCTACCTACTGTGCCCTTTTAGCAGCAGCCCTTAGCCGGACAGTAACGGCTGCTGCTACTCTCGTCGTCGTCGTTAGTTCCTAGTCTATAGCGTCCTGCTACCGCTAGAGGGGTTGTCGCATCTTATAGACGCAGCTTATCTGTCTAAGCCTACGCTGTTAGTTATCGACTATCCTAAGGAGATTACAGAACTCCTTGTACGTAGCTAGTCGCATTACGCCTACTAGTCCTGCTATAATCTCCTTAGAGAAACCTACCTCTAAGGTAGTAATTTTTTACTGTCCTCCTATTAGAGTCCTCCTGCCTCTGCTAGAGTCTAGTCGTATTCTGCGAGGAACTTTCGTACAGTCTTGCGTCTTTGCTTTATAGTGTTAACCTATAGGAGTGCTCGACTTTCGCGGTCTAGGTCCTTGTAGCTCCTGTTAAGAGCTGCCTAGAGCATCGTCGTAGTTGCTATTGCCAGGTTAGTAATAGCTGTCTTATAGTACAGCAGAATCCGTACTGCTGCCCTGCTCTTTAACCTCCTAAAGAGGTACACTACCTTGTCTAGCTCAGTCGGGTATGCTCCTAAGTCG
Source organism: Pseudocercospora ulei (assembly GCA_016165855.1). Classification (NCBI taxonomy): domain Eukaryota; kingdom Fungi; phylum Ascomycota; class Dothideomycetes; order Mycosphaerellales; family Mycosphaerellaceae; genus Pseudocercospora; species Pseudocercospora ulei. The sequence continues at coordinate 7,131,317 of JACWNB010000004.1, forward strand.
ACTAGAAGCTTAGAGTGTATCTAGGCAGCCTAGGAGGGGTACTTAGCTAGGGCCTTACTCTTATAGGTTGTAACGTTAGGGAGTTTGCTCTTAGGGGCCGGGGTGTAGGCCGTCGTATTCGTCGGCGTAGGGGTCGGATCGCAATCGGACGCCCTAAGCTGTTGTAGCTCCTGTTCCTGTTAGGAAATTATCGTAGCCTAGTAGCTTACTTGCTGTTCGAGCTGCCTCTTGTATCCTAGCAGCTCCTCGTACGCGCGGTGCATCTAATCCTGTATAGCCGTAGGTTCTATAGGGATGTCGCTGTCTATCTTCGTTATATTACTGCAGTTACCGACAGTAAGATCAGTTCCTAATATAAGGGCTTAAGAATCTTAGTTTAGAAACTTAAGGCTAGGTATCTATATAAAGGAACTAATAGGCAGTTCCTTCGTCGTACGCTGCTGTACAATTTGTACCTACGAAGCTAAGCTAGCAATCTCCCTCTATATAGAGGAGCAAGGTTCCTAACTCTATACAGAGGGTTAGGAGTTTCCCTCTGTACAGGATGCAGAGTTTTCCCTCTTTTTAGAGGGGCAGCAACTCCCCTCTGTATAGGGCTATAGAACTCTCCCTCTGTATAGGAGTGGGGTCGTATCGGTAACTCTGTACAGAGGGTAGGGTCGTGCTAGCGCCGCTAATTCGCAGTCCCTAGGGCGACGGCTAGCTTAGGTCCAGGACCTAGGCTGGGCAGCGCCCCCTAATATAAGGTAGCGCCGCTTAGGGTCGGTAGGAGCAGGGAGTAGTCGTATCTGTAGGACATAAAGAAGGGGGACAGTCCTGTAGCGTCTGCCGTACAGCTGTTAAGAGCTAGTCCTGCTATAGGGAGGAGGCGGTTCTAGTTTGTCTAGTCGTAGTCGACGTACGCTCGGAGGTACGCTTCTAACGTCGAGTTAACCCTCTCTGTCGCGCCGTCTGTCTATAGGTGCTATACAGTTAATAGGCGACGTTCTACGTTTAGCAACTGGCAGACCCTTGCCTAGAGCTAGCTTATAAACTATGTACTAAGGTCCGACACGATTGATCTAGAGAATCTATACTTACTAAGCGTTGTCAATAGTCGTAACGTTCGACTTCGCGGCGACGACAGTGACCGATTCGGCGGCGGCAACCCCGCTCTGCTGGGTCTCAAAACTAAGGGTGCCTTCGCCTACGTTAATAACGGCTTTCTGGTTCTTTATCTATTTCTGTCCTATAATAATGTCAAACCTTCCGATATCCATAATTCGGAACGTCGCTTCCGTAGTGCGGCCAGCTAAGGTGGTCTTTAGTGGCACGTAGTGTGTAACACTCTCAGTGTCTTGTCTGTTGTATGCTGAAATTCGCGTTGGCGACACTAGTTCTATAGGATAACTGTATCCTTTTATTAGTTTCTAAACCAGTCGATAGTAGATCGCTGCGCCGATAAGGGCTCCTGTGTCGATAAAAGCCCTTATCTAAAGGGGGCCTTGCGAGCTATTAAGGGGGTAGACAGTAATTGGAAAGATAATAGCTGTTTCCGTATTTACTTCTACCGCCGCCGAGAGCAGGTCGTTACAGCTGTTAATGCTCTCTTCTTCTGGTAACGCAGGTCGCGTTAGTGCCCTATTGTCCTTGCTGGATAGGGGGCCTATCCGTCTAGCTAGTCTTTTCCCAATATTCGCAGAGGCACTCCACTATCCACACTGTCGGTATCGATCGGAGCCGGCTCGATAGCTTGGATAGTCTTTCTCTGCGGCTGCTACTTCGTAGCACGATACTCCTGCTTCTGTTAATCCGTCGCTTGGCATCTTGTAGCGATGTAGCTAGGCTTTCTGTACGCGTAGCAAGTGGGGACAAACGACGAACGCGGCGAGTAAGATAGCTGCTAAGGCGCTCTTTAGAAAGGCGCAGGGGGTCGTATTGTCGGTGTCGTCAATAGCTTCTAGTTCGATTCGCGCAATGCCGATTTCGCGTAGGCGCTTAGGTTTCTAGCGGTTACTCTCGCTTAGTGCACGAAGCTCTCGAGGTCTTTATCTTCTACCGAAGCTATAGCCGCAGCCAGTTCAGGGTTCAACTTCTGTCTTAGCAAGTGCAGCTGCTTATCTTCCGACACTCTGGCTCTAATAGCATATTTTCCGAACAGTCCGTAGAACTCCTTAAACGTCTGCCGGTTCTGGTTGATCTTATCCAGTTGCTTATAGGCTGTCTTCTTTCAGAAGGGTTCTCCGAAGCGTTAATCCAGCGCTTTAATCGCTTCTTTAGCGGTTACCTCTTCTAGGTCCGCTACTAGCAAAAAAGCTTTACCTTCTAACCGCGACTCTAGGTAGGCCAGCCTATCTTCTCTGCTGTTTCCGGCATAGTCGCAGTCTATCTTGTTCTTTATCTTTTTCTTAAAAGCCTCCCAGTCTTTAGGGTCTCCGCCTCTAAACGCCGGTAGGTTAGGTAGTAACGTTATTAAGGTGCTACCTTAACTGTAGGCCGCCGGTAAGGCGGTCTCTGCTTGTTCTTCTCGATATAGTGGCAGCGCCGACGACATCGCTGCTTCCATCTTAGCTAACTAAGTCTTTATTGCCTTTAGTTATGCTAGTCGGTTTGCCGCTTGGTTTTCCAGCATATCTATAATAGTCTCTGCCGATTCCTTTTCGGCCCTTACTGCTTCGTTTTCCTCTCTTAACTGCCTCTTCTCGTCTAGGGTTCTGTAAAACAGCGTCTTAATAAGGTCTATGCCGTCGTAGACCTTCTCTAGTCCGTTCTCGTTTACGTAATCTTTAAGCTCCTCGAGTGTGCAGTCGTAAATCTTCTTATATTTAGTTATTCGATCCTTAATCTCTACGGTCTCTTCTGCTGTAAAACCTACAACAATAAACTTATTATTAATCACGCTAGAGCGCCTACTCGCTCTGTTAGTCTTTTCTCTTCTGCTTCTGCTTGGGCCTGTAACGCCGCTCTCTACTATTAAGAAGCTCTCTATAGCTGTCTTACGGTGCTGGGGGTTGTTGGTTTGGTGTGTTGGTGCGCGTGCGTTATTCGGGTGTCCGGATAGTTTAACGGTCCCTTTCGCGCAGCGCGGAGTTAGTGTAGTAAGTGAGTCCGAGATATAATAATCCGGGCACGCAGATATAATTCAATACGGCCTTTTTAATAACTATCTCTCGAACTAAGGAGGGAAAGGAATCTATGTAGTAATAGGTAAGAGCTTTAGGGGTAGTATGCCAAGGCCCGGCTCGGTTCGGAAGGGCCGAGCCGAAATTCCGAGGGTCTACCCTATTACTTAGTCCTACCCCTTTCTGCCGCTGCAACAGGCGCTGCAGTTGCTACCCTTACAGTAGTCAGCCGTCTCCTAGGTCTCTCTATAGGCAGAAGCCTGCAATTCTGTACAGTGTACCCTATCTTGCTACACTAGTAGCAGCTTCCTTCTGTTCTTCTCTTGTTAAGGGTAGCTGTATCTACCTACTGTATCCTTTTAGCAGCAGCCCTTAGCCGTACAGTAACGGCTGCTGCTACTCTCGTCGTCGTCGTTAGTTCCTATTCTATAGCATCCTGCTACCGATAGAGGGGCTGTCGTATCTCGTAGGCGTAGCTTATCCGTCTAAGCCTGCGCTATTAGTCGTCGACTATCCTAAGGAAATTACAGAACTTCTTGTATAAGGCTAGTCGCATTACGCCTACTAGTCCTGTTATAATCTCCTTAGAGAAGCCTACCTCTAAGGTAGTAATTTTTACCCTATCCTCCTATTAGAGTCCTTCTGCCTCTGCTAGGGTCTAATCGTATTCTGCGAGGAACTCTCGTACAGTCTTACGTCCTTGCTTTATCGTATTAACCTATAGGAGTACTCAGCTTTCGCAGTCTAGGTTCTTGTAGCTCCTGTTAAGAGCTGCCTAGAGCATCGTCGTAGTTACTATTACTAGGTTGGCAATAGCTGTCTCGTAGTACAGCAGAATCCGTACTGCTACCCTGCCCTTTAACCTCCTAAAGAGGTACACTACCTTGTCTAGCTCGGTTAGGTATGCTCTTAAGTCGACTAGAAGCTTAGAGCGTATCTCGGCAGCCTAGGAGGGGTACTCGGCCGGAGCCTTACTATTGTAGGTAGTAACGTTAGGGAGTTTGCTCTTAGGGGCTAGGGTGTAGGCCGTTGTATTTATTGTTACAGCGGCAGAAAGGGGCGGGACTGAGTAATAGGGTAGACCCTTGGAATTTCGGCTCGGCCCTTCTAGACCGAGCCGGGCCTTGGCACACTACCCCTAAAGCCCTTACCTACCACTACATAGATTCCTTCCCCTCCTTAGTTCGAGATATAGTTATTAAAAAGGCTGTATTAAATCATATCTACGTGCCCAGATTCTTATATCTCGAACTTACTTACTACACTAACTCCGCGCTGCGCGAAAGGGCCCGTTAAACTATCCGGCAACCCAAATAACGTACGCGCACTATACACACCAAACCAACAACCCCTAGCACTGTAAGACAGCTATAGAGAGCTTCTTAACGGTAGAAGGCGGCGTTACAGGCCGCAGCGGAAAGAGAAAGACTAACAGACTAAGGGATAGGCACACTAGCATCCTCGACGATAGAACGGCCGCTAAGGGCCTTACAGAAGAAGAGATAGACGAAGCGAAGAAGGGCATAGAGGGCTATGCTAAACTGTATGCGCATACGCCGGATAAGATAGGGGAATATCTTACAGAAGATAGAGCTAAGAAGGTGTTTGACATTATTACCTTCGTCGAAAAGAAGTTCTACAGGAACATAGAAGAGAACAGGTAACTAAGGGAAGAAATAGAAGCCGTAATAGCCGAGAAGGAGTTAGCAGAAACTATTATCGAAGTGTTAGAAAATCAAGCGGCGAATCAGCTAGCACTGATCCGAGCGCGCAGATGAGGTTCAATACGGCTGTTTTGATAACTATATCTCGAACTGAAGAGGGAAAGGAATCTATGTAGTGGTGGTGGTGGGCTTTGATGGTGGTGGTGCCAAGGCCCGGCTCGGCCCGGACGGGCCGAGCCGAAATTCCAGGGTCTACCCCATTAATCTGTCCCACCTCTTTCCACCACCGCAACACTACCCCCCCCCCTCACCAGCGGTCGCCCTCGACCGCTTAGTTATGCCATCCATCCTAAAAACTTCCACTGTTTTTTTTTTTTTTTTTTTTTTTTTTTTTTTGAAAATCCCTTTCAACGTTGACGTCACCTCTTCCGTCTTTTGTCAAAAACAACGTCCTCTTTATCTCTTTCTCAACCTTTTACGTTATCGGCTTCCGAAGTCCTTCACTTGGTCGTTCATGTAATCGACGCTATCTGATCCGTGCTATCTGATCTGAGCCGTGGGTCTTCTGAGCTGCGGTCTGGGCGGTCTGTGCGTTGTCTCGGAGGTCCATATAGATCCGTCCGCGGCTCCGTTTCTTCTTCTTTTCTTTCTCTACCGAAGTCAGCACTCCATCGCAGGGGGGCGGCGGCGCTGGCACGCTACGGCGTGCGCAGCCCTCTGTCCCTCTACGATCTAAGCAGCGATCGTTTTCATCGGCTTCCGCGCCGGTGGAGCGGACGCTGCTTTCTTCGTTTGGTTTCAGAGCCATTCCGGCTTCGGCTTCTTCGGGTTCCGCACGCAGAAGTCTCTTAGCAGCTCCGCCGAGTTCCGCAGGTTTTCGACCGGGTACTATTTATAGTCTTCCGGCCACCCCTTCTACGAGATCCTCGCTTTGATGGACCCCCTTATCTTCTTTACGTCTATTACGTCTTCCACCTCCCACTCTTCTTCGTCACCGTCGATCTTAACTGGTGGGGGTTCGGCGAACCCCTGCTCCGGAAGGCCGTCCTTAGGGTCCAGGCTCAGCAGATCTGAATGGAAAACGTCGTAGATCCGGAACGCCTTCGGCAGCTCAAGCCGATAGGTTACCGGCGACCTCTTTTCTATTATCTTGAATGGACCTACATAGCGTAGGTTCAGCTTCGCGTTTCCTTTCAGCCTCAGGTTTCGTGTGTTGAGCCATACCTTTTGGCCTTCCTCGAATTCCATCGGTGACCGCTTTCTATTAGCTCGATTCACCATCTTCTTCTGAGCCGTCTCTATCGCTTCTTTCGCTACTTTGATCGCTTCTTCCATCTGAGATCGTAGCGCTTCTGCCGCCGCGGCGGCGACTCTCTTTGACGACGTAGCGGTGGCAGGCCCCTGCGAATCGGCGTCGCTTGGCGGCTGAAAGCTCATCCTCGGAAGATAGCTATGCGTTATCTCGAACGGCGCTAGTAAGGTGGCCTCAGACGGTGCCGAGTTAGCACAGAACTCGGCTATCGGCAACACCTTAACCCATTCCTCTTGGTGACGGCCGCAGAAGGTTCGCAGATATCGCTCCATCTCTCGGTTAGCCACTTTAGACTGACCGTCGGTCTGCGGGTAAGCGGCCGTGCTAAGCTTTCCGTGGATTCCAAGCTTCTGATTGATGGCCTTCTATACGTCGGCGGTAAACTAAGGACCCCTATCCGTAGTGATAGTGTCCGGCAGGCTATGGTGCTTCTATACGTGTTGAATCAACATCCGTACGGTCTCTTCCGCGGTAGTTCCTTCGTCTTTAGCTCTACAGGGGATGAAGTGGCGCTCTTTGCTTAGCCGATCCACTACATTGAGCGTGGCGTTATATCTATCCGAATTCGGCAGGCCGGTTACGAAGTCCATCGTAATGTGTTGCCACGGCTTCTCGGGGATCGTAAGCGGCTTTAGTAGACCAGCCGGAAGACCGTAACGCGGCTTCGCGGCTCTGCATATGTAGCAGTTGGCGATAAATCGGTGGATCCGTTCGTAGATTCGCGGAAACCAGTAGATCGTCCTTACGGCTTCTATCGTCTTCTTCGCACCGGCGTGACCAACGTCCTTCGATTCATGGATCAGCCGGATGACCTCTGTGATTAGTTCTTCCAGAACTATCAGCTTCCCTGAGCCCGTTTTGCCGAGCTTCTGCTGTTGGTTGAGCCGCTTCACCTTCTCGTAGAGCGTCTCTTCTTCAGTCGGAGGCTCTTCAATCGGCGATTCCACTGCGTAGATCCCTACTTCTTTCAACACCTCTGCGTCTACTATCCGTTCGGTTAGCACCTTTTGGAACATGTTCGGATCTTCTTTCGCGCGGCTGGTTTTTCCTTCCCTTCTCGTCAGCGCGTTAGCCTTTCCGTTTTGAGCTCCGGGTCGATATGTGATCTTGAAGTCGAACCCTGATAAGTAGGCAGCCCACTGTGCCTGACGTCGTGAGAGCTTCTGCGTCTTTATGAAGTAGGTCAGCGACTGGTGGTCCGTGAGAACCTGGACCGTGCTCTTTCCAGCTATAAGCTCCGGTTTCTACTCCTCGAAAGCCTAAATGATCGCCAGCAGTTCTTTATTATAGATGGCGTAGTTCCGCTTAGCTTCCGTTATGGATTTGCTGAAGAAGGCCACTAGGTGAAGGGTCTCGCCGTCGTCAGCGTATTGAGAAAGGACCCCTGCCGTCACTGTATCGGAAGCGTCCGTTTCTATGTAGATCGTCTTTTCCGGCCGGAAGTGTGCTAGGACCGGCGCCGATGCCACTGCTTCTTTCAGCCGGTTGAAGGCTTCCGTGCACTTTTCGTTCTATAGGCCGGCGGCCTCTTTCTTTAGCGCCTCGTTCAGGGGTCTCGCTATCTTGCTGAAGTCCTTGATGAACCGTCGATAGTAGCTGCAGAATCCGAGAAACGCCCTGATCTGCGTAGTGTTTCCGGATTTCGGCTGCTTCCATTCCGCGACGGCGGCGACCTTTAACGGGTCCATCCGAATTCCATCTCTTCCGACGATAAGACCGAGATATTTAACCTCGGTTTGATAGAACTCGCTCTTCTTCGTGTCCGCATTCAATCCGACCTCGCGGAGCCTCTTCAATACTCTCTCGATGTGGTCCGTATGTTGCTCTCTCGTTCTATCAGTGTAGATAAGGATGTCGTCCAAGTAAATTGACACGAACCGTTCCAATATGTCCATAAAGGTGTGGTTTATAAAGCGTTGCCATACTGCCGGCGCGTTGGTGAGTCCGAACGGCATTACCAGCTACTTGAAATTGCCCATACGCGTAGCGAATGTCGTAAGGTCTTCCGTTTGTCCTTCTTTATTCCTTAATCGATGGAACGCCTGGCGGATGTCCAGCTTGCTGAACCACCTGGCCTTTGCTACGCGCTGTATAGTCTTATCTATTAGCGGCAGGGGGTATACGTCTCTCTTGGTAACCTCGTTAAGGCCTCGATAATCTACGCAGAGTCGCAGACCGCCCCCTGGTTTCCTTACGAAAAGAATCGGTAACGCATATTCGGCAGAACTCGGCGTAATAAACTTCTTCGCCAGATTCTTACGAACGAACACCTCCACTTAATCCAGTTCCGCCGGCGACAGTCGTCTCAGGGGCTCGGTTCTTGGCAGCGTAGCTCCCTCTTTCAATTTGATCTTGTTGTCGTATTCCGGCCGGTGGAGTGGCAGGAGGTTGGAGTCTGCTTTTGAGAAGACATTAGCGTAACTATAGAGCTCTTCCGGTAACACCTCCAGTGGGTCTACTTCTTCTTCCGCCATCATCTTCCGGTGGTCTTTAATGTCTTTTATTGAGATAGCGTAAATCTCAGTGTCCGGCGACTTCGCGAGGGTCGTTATGGCTTCTGAACTCATCATTCCGATAGTAACCGGGGGTTCGGAACGATCGGACGGAGCTTCTTTGGCGGACTCCGTGGCTTTCGGCTTGGCGGCGGCGATGGCGTTGCCTAGGGTCTTGAACCCTATCGTTCCTTCGTCTACATCAATGACGGCTCTCTGATTCTTCATCCATTTCTGCCCTATAATAATGTCAAATCTTCCGATATCCATAATTCGGAACGTCGCTTCCGTAGTGCGACCAGCCAAGGTGGTCCTTAATGGCACATAGTGCGTGACACTCTCCGTGTCTTGTCCGTTATATGCCGAAATCCGTGTCGGCGACGCCAGTTCCACTGGATAGCCGTATCCATTTATTAGCTTCTGAACCAACCGATAGTGGATCGCCGCGCTAATAAGGGCTCCAGTATCGATAAAAGCCCTCAACCGAAGTGGTCGGCTCGATCCGTCAAGGGGGTGGACAGTGATTGGAAGGATGATGGCTGTTTCCGTGTTCACTTCCACCGCGGCCGATAGCGGATCGCTGCAGCTATTGATGCTCTCTCTTTCCGTCAGTGCCTTTCGCAGGGGTGCCCTATTCTTTACGCTGGATGGGGGGTCTATCCGTCTAGCTGGTCTTTTCCCATGATCCTCAACTGAACTCCGCCGTCTACGCTGTCCGTATCGTTCGGAACCGGTTCGATGGCTTAAATAGTCTTCTTCGGCGGCGGCGGCTTCGTTGCTCGATATTCCTGCTTCTGCTTATCCGACGCTTGGCATCTTGTGGCGATGTAGCCGGGCTTTCCACACGCGTAGCAGATAGGGACGAACGACGAGCGCTGTGACTAATAAGGTAGCTGCTGGGGTGCTCTCCGGAAAGGCGCCGGGGGTCGTGTTGTCTGCGCCGACGGCGACGGCTTCTGAACCGATTCGCGTGCTTTCGCGTAGGCGTTCAAGTTTCTTCCTGTGACTCTCGCTCGGTGCACGAAGCTCTTAAGGTCTTCATCTTCCACCGAGGCTATAGCTGCCGCGAGCTTAGGGCTCAGTTTCTGTCTTAGTAGGTGGAGCTGCTTATCTTCCGCCACCCTCGCTCTGATGGCATATTTTCTGAACAATCCGTAGAACTCCTCGAATGTCTGCCGGTTCTGGTTGATCTTATCCAGCTGCTTACAGGCTGTCTTCTTTCTGAAGGGGTCTCCGAAGCGTTGATCTAACGCTTTAATCGCTTCTTCAGCGGTTACCTCTTCCAGGTCCGCCACCAGCGAAAAAGCTTCGCCTTCCAACTGCGATTCCAGGTACGCCAACCTATCTCCGGCGTTGTTCGATGCGTAATCGCGGCTCATCTTATTCTTGATCTTCTTCTTAAATTCTTCCCAGTCTTCGGGGTCTCTGCTCTTAAATGCCGGTGGGTCCGGCAATGACGTTATCAACGTGCCACCTTGACTGTAGGCCGCCAGTGAGGCGGTCTTAGTTGGTTCTTCTCGATGCGGTGGCGGCGGCGCCGACGACGTCGCTACTTCCATGTTAGTCAGTTGATCCTTCAGCGCCTTTAGCTGCGCCGTTCGATTCGCCGCTTGGTGTTCCAACACGTCGACGATAGTCTCTGCCGATTCCTTCTCGGCCCTTACCGTCTCTATTTCCTCCCTCAACTGTCTGTTTTCTTCTATGCTCCTATAGAACTTCTTTTCTATAAAGGTGATGGTGTCAAACACCTTCTCAGCTCCATGCTCTGTGAGATATTCCCCTATCTTATCCGGCGTGCGCCCGTACAGTTCGGCGTAGCCCTCTATGCCCTTTCTCGCTTTATCTACCTCTTCTTCCGTAAGGCCTTTATAGGTCATTCCATCGTCGAGAATGCTGGTGCGTCTATCTCTCGGTCTGTCGCTCTTTCTCTTTCCGCTGCGGCCTGTGACGCCGCTGCTCTCTACCGCTGAGAAGCCTTCCATCTTCTTACGGTGCCTGGGGTTGTTTGGTGTTGTTGGGTGCGCGTGCGTTATTCGGGTTTCCGGATGATTCGACGGGCCCTTTCGCGCAGCGCGGGGTTGTGGAGAGTGAGTTCGAGATATAATGATCCGAGCGCGCAGATGAGGTTCAATACGGCTGTTTTGATAACTATATCTCAAACTGAAGAGGGAAAGGAATCTATGTGGTGGTGGTGGTGGGCTTTGATGGTGGTGGTGCCAAGGCCCGGCTCGGCCCGGACGGGCCGAGCCGAAATTCCAGGGTCCACCCTATCAATCTGTCCCACCTCTTTCCACCACCGCAACAAGCACAACTAAAGGCAATAAAGGCTTAGTTAGCTAAGATAGATGTAGCAGCGACATCGCCGGCGCCGCTACCACATCGAGAAGAACAAGCAGAGACCGCCTTACTGGCGGCCTACAGTTAAGGCGGTACCTCGATAACGTTACTGCCTAACCTACCGGCGTTTAGAGGCGGAGACCCTAAAGATTAGGAGGCATTTAAGAAAAAGATAAAGAACAAGATAAACTGCGACTATGCCGGAAACAGTAAAGAAGATAGGCTGGCCTACCTAGAGTCGCGGCTGGAAGGTAAAGCCTTTTTGCTAGTAGCGGACCTAGAAGAAGTAACTGCCGAAGAAGCAATCAAAGCACTAGGTCAACGCTCCGGAGATCTATTCCGAAAGAAGACAGCCCGTAAGCAACTAGATAAGATTAACCAGAACCGGCAGACGTTTAAGGAGTTCTACGGACTGTTCAGAAAATATGCTCTTAGGGCCAGAGTGTTAGAAGATAAGCAGCTCTCCCTACTGCAGCAGAAGCTAAACCCTGAACTGGCTGCAGCTATAGCGTTGGTAGAAGACGAAGACCTTAAAAGCTTCGTGCACTAAGCGAGGGTTACTGCTAGAAACCTGAGCGCTTACGCGAAATCGCGCGAATCGAACTAGAAGCTGTCAACGACGCCAACAATACGACCCCCTGCACCTTTCCGAAGAGCCCCCCTCCAGCTACCTTATTCGCCGCGTTCGTCGTTCGTCCCCACTTGCTACGCGTGCGGAAAGCCTGGCTATATCGCTACTAGATGTCCAGCAACGGCCTAGCAGAAGCAGGAATATCGTGCTACAAAGCTGCAGCTACTAAGAAAGACTGTCCAAGCTATCGAGCCGGCTCCGAACGACACTAACAGTGTAGATAGTAGAGTGCTACTAAGGATCTTAGGAAAAGACCAGCTGGACAGATAGGCCCCCTATCTAGTATAGACAGAAGGGCACCGGCGCGATCCGCGCTGCTAGAAAAAGAAAGCATTAACAGTTGTAGCGATCCACTCTTAGCAGTAGTAGAAGTGAATACTGAGACCGCTATTATCCTTCCTATTACAATCCACCCTATTAAGAAGTTACGCCTACCGCTCTAGCTGAAAGCTTTTATTAATACTAGAGCTCTTATCGGAGCAGCGATCCACTATCGGTTGGTTTAGAAACTAATAAAGGGATATAGCTATCCGGTGGAGTTAGCTTCGCCGACGCGAATTTCGGCGTACAATAGACAGGACACGGAAAGTGTTACGCACTATATGCTATTAAGGACTACACTAGCTGGTCGGACCATAGAAGCTACGTTCCGAATTATAGACATTGGACGGTTCGACATTGTTAGAGGGCGCCGCCCAGCCCAGGTCCTAGACCTAAGCCAGCCGTCGCCCTAAGGACTGCGACTTAGCGGCGCCAGCACGACCCTACCCTCTATACGGAGTTACCGACACGACCCTACTCCTATATAGAGGGAGATTCCTATAGCCCTATACAAAGGGGAATTGCTGCCCCTCTAAACGGAGGGAAAACTCTGTATTACTGTACAGAGGGAAACTCCCGATCCTCTATATAGAGTGTAAACCTTGCATCCCTACATAGAGGGAAATTGCTAGCTTAGCTTCGTAGGTACAAATTGTACAGCAGCAGACGACAAAGGAACTGCCTATTAGTTCCTTTATATAGATACCTAACCTTAAGTTTCTAAACTAAGATTCTTAAGCCCTTATATAAGGAACTAATCTTACTGTTAGTAACTGCAGTAATACAACGAAGATAGACAGCGACATCCCTATAGATCCTGCGACTATATAGGATTAGATGCACTGCGCGTACGAGGAGCTGCTAGGATACAAGAGACAGCTCGAACAGCAAGTAAGCTACTAGGCTGCAATAATTTCCTAACAGGAACAGGAGCTACGACAGCTTAGGGCGTCCGATTGCGATCCGACCCCTACGACGACGACGACGAATACGACGGCCTACACCCTAGCCCCTAAGAGCAAACTCCCTAACGTTACTACCTACGATAGTAAGGCTCCGGCCGAGTACCCCTCCTAGGCTGCCTAGATACGCTCTAAGCTTCTAGTCGACTTAGGAGCATACCTAACTAAGCTAGATAAGGTAGTGTACCTCTTTAGGAGGCTAAAGGGCAGGGCAGTAGCACGGATTCTGCTGTACTACGAGACGGCTATTGCTAACCTAGCAATAGCTACGACGACGATGCTCTAGGCAGCTCTTAACAAGAGCTATAAGGATCTAGACTGCGAGAGCCGAGCACTCCTACAGGTTAATACGATAAAGCAAGGACGCAAGACCGTACGAGAGTTCCTTACGGAATACGACTAGATCCTAGCAGAGGCAGGAGGACTCTAATAGGAGGACAGGATAAAAATTACCTCCTTAGAGGTAGGTCTCTCTAAGGAGAATAGAACGGGACTAGTAGGCGTAATGCGACTAGCTACAGACGAGGAATTCTATAATCTCCTTAGGATAGTCGACGACTAGCAGCGTAGTCTCGGACGGATAAGCCGCACTTATAAGATGCGACAACCCCTCTAGCGGCAGATAGACGCTATAGACTAGGAGCTAACGACAACGAGAGTAGCAGCAGCCGTTACTGTAAAACCAAGGGCTGCCGCTAAAAGGGCATAGTAGGTAGACATAGCTACCCTTAACAAGAGAAGGGCAGAAGGGAGCTGCTATAGGTATAGCAAGATAGGCTATACTGCACGGAATTGCAGGCTTTTGCTAGCAGAGAGACCTAAGGGACGGCCGACCACTATAAGGGTAGCAACTGCGGCGCCCTAACAAGAGAACTAAGAGTCCTACGTAGACGACAACGAGTCGGGAAAAGAGTAGCCTCTAAGCGAAGGCTCTGCTAGAGGCGTATACGAGATAGATTGCTAAATTAAAGCACTACTTAGCTATCTTTTAAGAGCAACTACATAACGACTACGCCGTTTATCGTACAGCCTATGCTAAACAGGACCGCTACGGCGCAGACACTGATTAATACAGGATGTTTAGTATACAGAGTAATCAGCGAAGACTTTGTATAGAGACACTACATTAAGACGACCCCTACAGTACCTATACGTATGCTAGGCATTACTAGGCAAGGACCGGACATTACCTATATAGTTAAAGTAACGATAGAGCTGCAAGGACACTCCGAACAGGACTTATACCTCTACGTCGTATAGGAAAAGTTAGGGTATAACCTAATATTAGGGAAGCTATAGATAGAGCGCTAGCAGGGCAAGGTAGACGTTAGACAAGGACGGCTGTACCTAGCAGTAACGAAGCAGAGACTCCGAGACCAAGGGAGGGTTCTATAGGGCGGCAATGCCAAGGCCGAGATTAACACTACGACTGCGGACATTAAGAAGGCATTGGCGCCTTAGAAAGCAACGGACCCCTATACGAAGCTCCTAGTGGAAAACGCGGAATACCTAGACCTCTTCGAGCCAAAGTCGGCCTCGAAACTGCTACTACACTAAGGAGAAGGAATTAACTATAACATCTAGCTAGAGTCCCGTCTAGATAGGAGTCTGCCCGAAGTACTGTACAGCCTACTATACGGCATGTCCTCTAGAGAACTCCTAGTACTGCGCAAGATACTGGACGACCTACTTACTAAGGGTTTTATTTGTGCAAGTACCTCGTCTATAGGAGCCCTAGTGCTGTTTGTCTATAAGGAGGGCAAGGCCAGCTTACGTTTCTACGTAGACTATAGAGGCATTAACACGATTACTAAGAAGGACCAGTACCCCCTACCCCTTAATAAGGAGACTCTCGGACAGATTAGCAAGGCAAAGTAGTTTACTAAGCTTAACGTAGTCTCGGCTTTCTATAAGATACAGATAAAGGAAGGCTGTAAATAGATAACTGCCTTCTATACGAGATATAGTCTTTTCGAGTAGCTTGTAACCCCCTTTAGCCTTGCTAACGCACCGGCAACCTTCGAGAGGTACATTAACAGGTCCCTACAAGGGTTACTAGACGACATCTGCTCGGCGTACCTCGACGATATACTAGTATTTACAGACGGCACCTATACAGACTATGTATAGGACGTTAAGAAGGTACTAGATTGACTGCAATAGGCTAGCTTGTACCTTGACATCGACAAATATAAATTCAGGTTTAGCGTACGAAATACCTAGGGTTTATTATCGAGGTAGGAAAAGGCATTAGTATAGATAGGAAGAAGATTAATGCTATTAAGCAATAGAAGCCGCCTACAAGTATTAAGGGCGTATAGGAATTCCTTAGGTTTGCCAACTTCTACCGCTAGTTTATACAGAACTACTCGGAGATCGTACGTCCCCTAGTTAAGCTAACATATAAGGACAAACAGTTTAAGTAGACAGATAAGTGCAATAGGAGCTTTAACAGGCTAAAGGAGCTCTTTACTATAGGACCAACGCTTGCTGCCTTCGACCTAGAATGTACGACAATACTGGAAACTAACTCCTTAGGGTACTGTATAGAGGGTATCCTATTATAGGTAGGCTCAGACGGACTTCTGCACCTATACGTATACTTCTCTAAGAAGAACTCCTTAGCCGAGTGCAACTACCCTATCTACAACAAGGAATTGCTAGTAGTCGTATAGTGTTACAAGGCGTAGGATAAAGAACTCCGCTTAGTTCCCGAGTTCCTCGCCCTAACTAACTATAAGAACCTAGAGTACTTTACGCAACCCTAGAAGCTTTCTAAGAGACACGTACGATAGGCGATGTACCTAAGCTAATTTAATATCAGGCTCTAATATCGTAAGGGAAAGGACAACAGCAGGGCCGATACGCTATCTAGACAGGATTAGGACATACCAACGATGTACAAGGACGACTAGCTGAAATTACGGACATTCTAGATGTTTAAAGAGAAACTAGGCAAGGAGACTATCCGCCTAGCAGCGACATATATATAGGAACCCTAACTGCAGGTAAAGGAAGAGTTAGTAGAAAAGGACGACGTTTACTAAGGGGCCTGTACAGTGATTTAAGGAGGACAGCGGAAGCTCCTAGCAGAGCTTTACCTTAAGATATTAGCAGCAGAGTGCTTAGTAGACGAGGAGATTAACCTAAAGCTTAGGAATCGGATTTGGGTTCCGGCAGACAAGAAGCTCTGTACGAGCTTAATACAACAGGCATATAACTCTATAGCAACTAGGCACCTAGGGCGCGAGGAGACGTACAGCATCGTCGCTAGGGACTACTACTAGCCGGCGATAGCAAAGGACATCTGCAGGTTCGTACAGAACTGCGATATAGACAGACGGACGAAGCCCTAGTGTAAACTAAAGCATAGGCTGCTAAAACCCCTACCAATACTGGACCGGCCCTAGCAAGACCTAACAGTAGACTTTATTACAGACCTCCCTAAGAGCGACGGACGGCAGAACATTATAGTAGTTATAGACAAGCTAACAAAGGGAGTAATATTAGAAGGAATAGACTCTATTATAGCTAAGGACACTACCTAGTTATTTATACAGACGACGTTTAGCAAGCACAGATTCCCTAGGTTAATTGTATCGGACTAGGGCACACAGTTTACGAGCCAGCTCTAGGCTAGGGTATGCTAGTTGCTAAACGTAGAACGTCGCCTGTCGACTGCATGCTACCTACAGACAGACAGTGCGACAGAGAGGGTCAATTCGATATTGGAAGCGTACCTCTGAGCATACGTCGACTATAATGAGACTAACTAGAACCGCCTTCTCCCTATAGCAGAGCTAGCTATTAATAGCTATACGGCTAACGCTATAGGATTGTCCCCCTTCTTTATAGCCTATAGATACGACTACTTCCTGCTCCTACCGACCCTAAGTAGTAATACCCTACGCCCTTTACGATCCCCGATTTAGTAGGGCGAGGCTATCGTACGGACGATTACGAACGCCTATTAATAGGCGAAAGCGAGTCTGGCTATAGCTTAACAGAATGCGGAAGAGCAGGCCAACAAGGGACGACAGGCTGCACTAAGGTACGAGGCAGGAGATAAGGTCTAGCTAAACTAGCGAAACATCTGTATAGACCGGCTAAGCAAGAAACTGGATTGGAAGAACTGGAAGTTTACAGTAGTCCGACCGGTAGGGACATACGCTATACGACTTAACACTCCCCTAGGGATTTACCTAGTCTTCTATATAGACCTCGTATAGCTAGCAAACACGGACCCCCTACTGCACTAGACGACAGACGACGCGCGCCTACTAGCGATTATTACTAAGGGCTAGGAAGAGTACAAGGTAGAAGAAATCCTTAGGAGCTAAAGGAAGAAGAAGAGGGTAGAGTACCTAGTTAAATAGAGAGGGTAGGCAGAGCCTATATAGGAACTATATAAGGCCCTATAGGACATAACTGCGCTAGACAGGTAGGAGGAGAACCATTCCCCTGCCCAGTTACAGTAACACTGCGCCGTATAGCGAGAAGGGGCATAATCTACCCTAGATATAGGGCAGCCGCTAGCAACTCGGGTCGCTAAAGGATCGGGAATTAAGACGTAGGACCCTACTAGGTCCTACCGACACTACACTGTACTACACTGTACATAAAGGGGGCAGGAAGAGGGGAACAGCTATAAGACAGGTAAGAATAAGAGTAAGAGTAAGAAGGGATAAGAGCAACACTGTCCGAAAATTTCTAATATACTACCTTAGGGCAGCTTACTAGCTACTACCCCCCAGTACTAGGGCAGCCGACTCCACACCCGAAATCTTAATTACCTCCTAGCCGGCAGGGGCCCTAACACTAGAAGGAGTGGAAGGGTAGCTTAGCAACATCCTGCTGCTTATTAATATAGCACCTAAGACGTTAGCTAGGACTGTACGAAGGGGAAAGACTATACGAACTAGAAGCGGAGTTGTTAGTTAAGCTAAACGTCCTACGGCTAGAGGTAGAGGTATAGAAGGACGGGCCGGCAACTACAAGAGAACCACGACAGCACCGGGCGGACAGAATGGCGGCGTTAGTAGTAGTAGTTGTAGTTAGTAGTAGTAGTTGTTGATGTTGTAGTAATAGTAGTAGTAGTGGACAGCTAGGCGGACGGGGGGCAGATATAGGAATAGAGAGAAAGAGAAGAAGAGAGAGAGGGGGGGGGAGGGTTAATATACGGGGTAGTAGCTGCCTGCTATGTAAGGCAACTACGATCTAGTGCCCGGACGAGCCACGGCCCTTTGGACAACTGGACAGAGACAGGAACATCTACCTAAGAGCTGGACTCCGGACGACGACCAGGGCACAGGGACAGAACCAGACGGCCCGCCGCTGCAAGACTATATAGTTAAGAGGCAGAGTATATAGCTAGGGCTATAGGATAGGAGGTAAATAGTAGGACGGGACCGAGCACCTCCTGCACCTTCGTAACTGCTCGCAGATCCTCCTCTGCCTTAGCCTTAGCATCCTTAAAGTAGCAAACGGAATCGGTTAAGATCAGGTAGAAGCGATCTAGTACTACCTGCCTTCCCTGCTTGCAGGTCCTCCTCTGCGTTAGCTACAGGAACTAGAGGGACAGGTCCAAGGTTGCAACAGCGTAGAAGGAGGGCATCTAGCAGGCATTGCCGACTAGCAAGCGCCTAGACGAAGATGGGAAAGCACTACCTGCTAGAGCGCCCTAAGAGCTAAGGGTGTACGACACGCTGTCGTACGAAAGAAGCACTACGAGAAGGGAGGGAGGTATTATTAGGGGGCGCCGCCCAGCCTAGGTCCTAGACCTAAGCTAGCCGTCGCCCTAAGGACTGCGACTTAGCGGCGCTAGTACGACCCTACCCTCTGTACAGAGTCACCGACACGACCCTACTCTTGTATAGAGAGAGATTCCTATAGCCCTATACAGAGGGGAATTGCCGCCCCTCTAAACGGAGGGAAAACTCTACATTACTATATAGAGGGAAACTCCCGATCCTCTATACAGAGTATAAACCTTGCATCCCTGTACAGAGGGAAATTGCTGGCTTAGCTTCGTAGGTACAAATTGTACAGTAGCAGACAACGAAGGACCTGCGTATTAGTTCCTTTATATAGATACCTAACCTTAAGTTTCTAAACCAAGATTCTTAAGCCCTTACAGACATCATTATAGGGCAGAAGTAGATAAAGAACTAGAAAGCCGTTATCGACACAGGTAAAGGCACGCTAGGATTCAAAAACTAGCAGAGCGGAGTCGCCGCCAAATCGGTTACCGCTGTCGCCGCGAAACCGAATGTCGCGACCGTCGAAGCGGTTCCAATAGATCGGTCCGACCCTCTAGACACGATCGGAATAATAAACTTAGAGGCTTTAACAACCCTCGCGAGGTCGCTGGACAACGAGATTTACGCTATCTTAATAAAAGACATCGAAGACTACAGAAGGATAATAGCAGAAGAAGAAGTAGACCCGCTAGAGGTGTTGCTAAAGGAACTCTATAGATACACTAATGTGTTTTCGAAAGCCGATTCCAACCTTCTGCCGCTCTACCGACCGAAATACGACAACAAGATCTGGCTAAAAGAAGGAGCTACGCTACCGAGAACCGAGCCCTTAAGAAGACTATCGCTAGCCGAGCTAGACTAGGTAGAAGTGTTTGTTTAAGAGAATCTAGCGAGGAAGTTCATTACGCTAAGCTTAGCCGAATATGCGTTACCAATTCTCTTTATGCAGAAACCCAGAGGTAGTCTCTAACTGTGCGAAGATTACAGAGGCCTTAACGAGGTTACTAAGAGAGATATGTATCCGCTGCCGCTGATCGATAAGACTATACAACGAGTAGCTAAAGCTAGATAGTTTGGCAAGCTAGATATTTGCTAGGCGTTCTACCGACTAAGGAACGAGAAGGGACAAACAGAAGAACTTACGACATTTGCTACGAGACAATAGAAGCCGTAAGGACGGTCTACTAGTTTCCGCGAATCTTCGAGGGGATCTACCAGTTTATTGCTAATTACTACATCTGCTAAGCCGCGAAGCTACGTTACGGCCTTCCGGCCGGTCTGTTAAAGCCACTTCCGATCCCTAAGAAACTGTAGCAGCACATTACGATGGATTTCGTAACTGGCCTACCGGATTCTAATAGACACGATGCTACGCTCAACGTAGTAGATCGGCTAAGCAAAGAACGCTACTTTATCCCCTACCGAGCGAAGGATAAAGGAACTACTACAGAGGAAAAGGCGAGAATGCTAATTCAGCATATATAGAAGCACTACGGTCTGCCGGACACTATTACAACGGATAGGAGTCCTTAATTTATAGCTAATGTATAGAAGGCTTTTAACCAAGCCCTCGAAATTCGTAGAAAACTTAGCATAGCCGCTTACCCTCAAACCGATAGTTAGTCCGAAGTAGCTAACTGCGAGATAGAGAAATATCTACGAATCTTCTGCAGTTATTATTAAGCAGAGTAGGTTAAGGTGTTGCCTATAGCCGAATTCTGCGCCAATTTAGCACAGTTAGAGGCTACCTTACTAGCGCCGTTCGAGGTAACTTATAGTTATCTTTCGAGAATAAGCTTCCAACCGCCGAAAGAACCCAGCTCTTCGGAATCTTCTACATCTACTGCCACCTCGTCGAAGAGAGTTGCTGCTGCCGTAGCAGGAGCTCTCCGATCTTAGATAGAAGAAGCGATTAAGGTAGCAAAAGAGGCAATAGAATCGGCTTAGAGAAGGATAGTAACTCGAGCTAATAGGAAGCAGTCGCTAATAGAATTTGAAGAAGGCTAAAAGGTATAGCTTAATACGCAGAACCTAAGGCTAAAGGGCAGCGCCAAGCTTAACACCCGCTACGTAGGTCCGTTTAAGATAGTAGAAAAGAGGTCGCCGGTAACTTATCGGCTCTAGCTACCGAAATCGTTCCGGATCTACGATGTCTTTTATTCGGATCTGCTAAGCTTGGACCCTAACAACGGCCTGCTAGAACAGGGGTTCGCCGAACCCCTACCAATCGAGATAGACGGAGAAGAAGAAGAGTAGGAGGTAGAGGATGTAGTAGATATAAGAAAGATAAGAGGGTCTGTTAAAGCAAGGATCTAGTAGAAAGTATAGCTAGAAGACTATAAATAGTATCCGGTCGAGAATCTCCGAGATTTGGCGGAGCTGCTAAGAGAGTTTTACGTCCGAAACCCGAGCAAGCCAAAGCCTAAGTAGCTCGAAAGTTGATAAAGAAGAAGAAAACCCGCGTCCGCTCCATCGGCGCAGAAGCCGATAGAAACGATCGTAGAAATCGCTAGCCAGTGTCTTCGGCTCCACTACTACTACTGCCGACCGGCAAGGCTAAGCGGATAATAGCTATAAGGCCGAAGACGGCGCCACCGTCGGCGCGCTTTGTAACGGTCTTTGCTCTCTGTTACCACTATCCGCCGGCTTGGCCGGACGAATAATAACGACGAAGAACGAAGCCGACGTAACCAAAGCAGCCTCGGGGTAGCGCCAAAGGCTATAGTAGAGAAGAAAAAGAAAAAGAAGATAGCGAGCTGCGGATAGATCTATATAGACCTCCGCAGCGGCGCACAGGCCAGCCTTGCTGCAGCTTAGATAGCCGGCAGCACAGATCAGATAGCTCTAATCAGATAGAAGCCGAAGTAAGAGACGTTAGATAGCGACAATGTAAGAAGAAAGAAGATAAAGAAAGGAGATAGGTTCGAAATAGAAGAAAGCGAAGAGGTAACGTCGAAAAAAAAGGGGGGAACAGATAAGTAAGCGGTCGAGGGCGACCGCTAGTAAGGGAGGGGGGTAGTGTTGCAGCGGCAGAAAGGGGCGGGACTGAGTAATAGAGTAGACCCTTGGAATTCCGGCTCGGCCCTTCCGGACCGAGCCGGGCCTTAGCACACCACCCCTAAAGCCCTTACCTACTACTATATAGATTCCTTCCCCTCCTTAGTTAGAGATATAGTTATTAAAAAGGCCGTATTGAATTATATCTGCGTGCCCGGATTATTTATTGTCGTCGTAGGGGTCGGATCGCAATCAGACGCCCTAAGCTGTTAGAGCTCCTGTTCCCGTTAGGAAATCATTGCAGCCGAGTAGCTTACTTGCTGTTCGAGCTGCCTCTTGTGTGCTAGCAGCTCCTCGTACGCGCAGTGTATCTAATCCTGCACAGTCGCAGGTTCTATAGGTATGTCGCTGTCTATCTTCGTTATATTACTATAGTTACCGACAGTAAGACTAGTTCTTAATGTAAAGGGCTTAAGAATCTTAGTTTAGAAACTTAAGACTAGGTATTTATATAAAGGAACTAATAGGCAGTTCCTTTATTATGCGCTGCTGTACAATTTGTACCTACGAAGCTAAGCTAGCAATTTCCCTCTATATAGGGGAGCAAGGTTCCTAACTCTATACAGAGGGTCGGGAGTTTCCCTCTATATAGGATGCAGAGTTTTCCCTCCGTTTAGGGGGGCGGCAATTCCCCTCTGTATAGGGCTATAGGATTCTCCCTCTGTATAGGAGTAGGATCGTATTAGTAATCCTGTATAGAGGGTAGGGTCGTGCTAGCGCTGCTAAGTCGCAGTCCCTAGGGCGACGGCTGGCTTAGGTCCAGGGCCTGGGCTAGACGGCGCCCCCTAACAGGAAGGGGGGTAGTGTTACAGTAGCAGAAAGGGGTAGGACTAAGTAATAGGGTAGACCCTTAGAATTTCGGCTCGGCCCTTCTAGACCGAGCCGGGCCTTGGCACACTACCCCTAAAGCCCTTACATACTACTATATAGATTCCTTTCCCTCTTTAGTTCAAGATATAGTTATTAAAACAGCTGTATTAAATTATATCTACGTGCTCGGATTACTAAAATCCTTAATAAAGTAGCGATAGTAGCTATAGAATCTAAGAAAAGCTCTAATTTAGGTAGTGTTTCCTAGTCCGAGTACGCAGATATAATTCAATACAGCTGTTTTAATAACTATATCTCGAACTAAGGAGGGAAAGGAATCTATACAGTAGTAGGTAAGGGCTTTAGGGGTAGGTGCAACTACGACGATGCTCTAGGCAGCTCTTAACAGGAGATATAAGGACCTAGACTGCGAGAGCCGAGCACTCCTACGGGTTAATATAATGAAGCAAGGACGCAAGACCGTACAAGAGTTCCTTGCAGAATACGACTAGACCTTAGCAGAGGCAGGAGGACTCCAATAGGAGGACAGAGTAAAAATTACTACCTTAGAGATAGGCCTCTCTAAGGAGATTATAACAGGACTAGTAGGCGTAATGCGACTAGCTACGTACGAGGAATTCTGTAATCTCCTTAGGATAGTCGACGACTAGCAGTGCAGGCTCGGACGGATAAGCCGCGCCTATAAGATACGACAACCCCTCTAGCGGCAGACAGACGCTATAGACTAGGAACTAACGACGACGAGAGTGGCGGCAGCCGTTACCGTACGGCCAAGGGCCGCTACCAAAAGGGCACAGTAGGTAGATATAGCTACCCTTAACAAGAGATAAGTAGAAGGGAGCTGCTATAGGTATAGCAAGATAGGCTACACTGTACAGAATTGCGGACTTTTGCTAGCAGAGAGACCGAGGGGACGGCCGACTACTGCAAGGGTAGCAACTGCAGCGCCCTAACAAGAGAACTAGGAGTCCTACTTAGACGACAACGAGTCAGGAAAAGAGTAGCCTCTAAGCGAAGGCTCTGCTAGAGGCGTATACAAGATAGATTGCTAAATCAAAGTACTACTTAGCTATCTTTTAAGAGCAACTACATAACGACTACGCCGCTTATTGTACAGCCTACGCTAAATAGGACCGCTACGGCGCAGACACTAATTAATATAGGATGTTTAGTATATAGAGTAATCAGCGAAGACTTCGTACAGAGACACTACATTAAGACGACCCCTATAGTACCTATACGTATGCTAGGCATTACTGGGCGAGGACCGGACATTACCTATATAGTAAAAGTAACGATAGAGCTGCAAGGACACTACGAGCAGGACTTATACCTCTACGTCGTACAGGACAAGTTAGGGTATAACCTAATATTAGGGAAGCTATAGATAGAGCGCTAGCGGGGCAAGCTAGACGTTAGACAGGGACGGCTGTACCTGGCAGTAACGAAGCAGAGGCTCCGAGACCAAGGGAGGGTTCCGTAGGGCGGCAATACTAAGGCCGAAATTAACACTGCGACTACGGACATTAAGAAGGTATTAGCGCCTAAGAAGGCGACGGACCCCTGTACGAAGCTCCTAGCGGAATACGCAGAATACCTAGACCTCTTCGAGCCAAAGTCGGCCTCGAAACTGCCCCTATACCGAGGAGAAGGAATTGACTATAACATCTAGCTAGAGCCCCGTCCGGATAGGAGTCTGCCCGAAGTACTGTACAGCCTACTATACGGTATATCCTATAGAGAACTCCTAGTACTGCGTAAGATACTAGACGATCTACTTGCTAAAGGTTTTATTCGCGTAAGTACCTCGTCCGCAGGAGCCCTAGTGCTGTTTGTCTATAAGGAGGGCAAGGCCGGCTTGCGTTTCTATATAGACTACAGAGGCATTAACACGATTACTAAGAAGGACCGGTACCCCCTGCCCCTTATTAAGGAGACTCTCAGACGGATTAGCAAGGCAAAGTAGTTTACTAAGCTTAAGGTAGTTTTGGCCTTCTACAAAATACGGATTAAGGAAGGCTGTAAATAGATAACTGCCTTCTATACGAGATATAGTCTTTTCGAGTGACTTGTTACCTCCTTTGGCCTTGCCAACGCACCTGCAACCTTCTAAAGGTACATTAACAGGTCCCTATAAGGGTTACTAGACGACATCTGTCCGGTGTACCTTAACGATATACTGGTTTTTACAGACGGCACCTACGCAGACTATATACAGGACGTTAGGAAGGTACTAGATCGACTGCAACAGGCTGGATTGTACCTCGACATTAACAAATGCGAATTCGGTGTATAGCGTACGAAATACCTAGGGTTTATTATTAAGGTAGGGAAAGGCATTAGTATAGATAGGAAGAAGATTAATACTATTAAGCAATAGAAGTTGCCTACGAGCATTAAGGGCGTACAGTAATTCCTTAGGTTTGCTAACTTCTACTGCCAGTTCATATAGAACTACTCGGAGATCGTACGCCCCCTAGTTAAGCTAATATACAAGGACAAGCAGTTTAAGTAGATGGACGAGTGCAATAGGAGCTTTAACAGGCTAAAGGAGCTCCTTACTACAGGACTAACGCTTGCCGCCTTCGACCTAGAACGTATAACGATACTGGAAACTGACTCCTTAGAATACTATATAGGGGGTATCCTGTTATAGGTAGGCTCGGACGGACTTCTGCACCTATACGTATACTTCTCTAAGAAGAACTCCCTAGCTAAGTGCAACTACCCTATCTACGACAAGGAATTGCTAGCAGTCGTACAGTGTTACGAAGCGTAGGATAGAGAACTCCGCTCGGTTCCCGAGTTCCTCGCCCTAACCGACTATAAGAACCTCGAGTACTTTACGCAACCCTAGAAGCTGTCTAAGAGACACGTACGATAGGCGATATACCTAAGCCGCTTTAATATAAGACTCTAGTATCGTAAGGGAAAGGAAAGCAGCAGGGCCGATACGCTATCTAGACAGAATTAGGATATGCTAACGACGTATAAGGGCGACCGGCTAAAATTACGGACATTCCAGATGTTTAGGGAGGAACTAGGCGAGGAGACTATCCGCCTAGCAGCGATATACCTATAGGAACCCTAACTACAGGTCTAGGAAGAGGCAGTAGAAAAGGACGACGTTTACTAAGGGGCCTGTACAGCAATCTAAGGAGGACAGCAGAAGCTCCTAGCAGAGCTTTACCTTAAGGTGTCAGCAGCAGAGTGTACAGTAGACGAGGAGAACAACCTAGAGTTCAGGAATCAGATTTAGGTCCTAGCAGAGGAGAAGCTCTATATAAGCTTAATACAATAGAGGTATAATTCTATAGCAACTAGGCACCCCGGGCGCGAGGAGACGTACAGCATCGTCGCTAGGGACTACTACTAGCCGGCGATAGCAAAGGACATCTGCAGGTTTGTACTGTTGCAGTAACAGAAAGGGGTGGGACTAAGTAATAGGGTGGACCCTTGGAATTTCGGCTCGGCCCTTCTGGACTTAGCCGGGCCTTGGCACACTACCCCTAAAGCTCTTACCTACTACTACATAGATTCCTTTCCCTCCTCAGTTCGAGATATAGTTATCAAAAAGGCCGTATTGAATCATATCTGCGTGCCCAGATTATTTCATCTCGAACTCACTTACTACACCAACTCTGCGCTGCGCGAAAGGGACCGTTAAACTATCCTAACACCTAAACAACGCACAGGCACTATATATACCAAACTAACAATCCCCAGCACTGTAAGACAGCTATAGAGAGCTTCTTAACGGTAGAGAGCGGCGTTACTAGCCGCAGCGGAAAGAGAAAGACTAACAGACTAAGGGATAGGCGTACTAGCATCCTTGACGATAGAATAGCTACTAAGGGCCTTATAGAAGAAGAGACAGATAAAGCGAAGAGGGGCATAGAGAGCTATGCCGAACTGTACGTACGCAAGCCGGAGGAAATAGAAGAGTATCTAGCAGAAAATAGAGCTAAGAAGGTGTTCGACATTATTACCTTCGTCGAGAAGAAGGTTTATAGGAACATAGAAGAAAACAGGAGACTAAGAGAAGAAATAGAAACGGTAATAGCCGAGAAGGAATCGGCAGAAACTATTATTAATATACTAGAAAACCAAGCAGCAAACCAACTAGCACAACTAAAGGCAATAAAGACTTAGTTAGCTAAGATAGAAGCAGTGATGTCGTCGGCGCCGCTACTACATTGAGAAGAACAAGCAGAGACCGCCTTACTAGCGGCCTATAGTCAAGGTAGAACACCGATAACGTCACGACCCGATCTACTAGCGTTTAGGGGAGGGGACCCTAAAGACTGGGAAGCGTTTAAGAAAAAGATAAAGAACAAGATAGATCGCGATTACGCCGGAAACAGTGCCGGAGATAGATTGGCCTACCTGGAATCGCAATTAGAAGGTAAAGCTTTTTCGTTAGCGGCAGACCTAAAAGAGGTAACCGCCAAAGAAGCGATCAAAGCGCTGGATCAATGCTTCAGAGACCCCTTCCGAAAGAAGACGGCCTGTAAACAGCTAGACAAGATCAACTAGAACCGGCAGACGTTCGAGGAATTTTACAGACTGTTCCAAAAATATACTATTAGAGCTAGAGTGTCGGAAGATAAGCAGCTCCACCTACTAAGGCAGAAGCTGAACCCTAAACTAGCCGCAGCTATAGCTTCTGTAGAAGACGAAGACCTTAAGAGCTTCGTGCACTAAGCGAGAGTTACCGCTAGAAACTTAAGCGCTTACGCGAATTCGCGCGAATCGAACCAGAAGCCGTCGATAATGCAGACGACGAGACCCTCTATCCGGTGGCTTTCTTTAGCAAGTCTATAAATAATGCTAAGCGGAACTACGCTATTTATAATAAAGAGCTATTGGCCATTATTCAGGCTTTCGAGGAGTAGAAACCGGAGCTTATAGCAGGAAAAAGCACAGTCCAGGTCCTTACGGACCACCAGTCGCTTACCTACTTTATAAAGACGCAGAAGCTATTACGTCGCTAGGCTCAGTAGGCCGCCTACTTATCCGGATTCGACTTTAAGATCACCTATCGACCCGGAGCTCAAAATGGAAAGGCCGATACGTTAACGAGAAGAGAAGGAAAGACCAGCTGCGCGAAAGAAGATCCGAACATGTTCCAGAAGGTGTTAACCGAACAGATAGTAGACGCCGAGGTATTAAGAGAGGCAGGAATCAGCGCGATGGAACTACCGACCGAAGAAGAGACGCTCTACGAGAGAGTGGAACGGCTTAATTAGCAGCAGAAGCTCGGCAAAACCGGCTTAGGGAAGTTAATCGTTCTGGAAGAACTGATTACAGAGGTTATCTAGCTAGTTTATAGCTCTAAAGACGTCGGCTACGCAGGCTCGAAAAATACGATAGAAGCCGTAAGGACGACCTACTGGTTTCCGCGAATTTTCGAGCGGATCCACCGGTTTATTGCTAACTGTTACATGTGCCGAGCCGCGAAGCTACGTTACGGCCTTCTAGCCAGTCTGCTAAAGCCACTTCCAATCCCTAAGAAACCGTAGCAGCACATTACGATAGATTTCGTAACCGGCCTGCCGGATTCCGATAGATATAACGCTACGCTCAACGCAGTAGATCGACTAAGCAAGGAGCGCTATTTCATCCCCTGCCGAGCTAAGGATAAAGGAACTACAGCGGAAGAAACGGCGAGAATGCTAATCCGGTACGTATAGAAGCACTATAGCCTGCCTGACACTATTACTACAGATAGGGGTCCTTAATTTACCGCTAATGTAAAGAAAGCTATTAACCAAGCTCTCGGAATTCGTAGAAAGCCCAGCACGGCCGCTTACCCTCAAACCGACAGTCAGTCTAAAGTGGCTAACCGAGAGATAGAAAAATATCTACGAATCTTCTGCAGTTATTATTAAGCTAAGTAGGTTAAGGTGTTGCTAATAGCCGAATTCTGCGCCAATTCAGCACGATCGGAAGCTACCTCGCTGGCGCCGTTCGAGATAACCTACGGTTATCTTCCGAGGATGAGCTTTTAACCGCTGAACAAACCCAGCTCTTTAGAACCTTCTACCGCCACCTCGTCGAAGAGAGTCGCCGCGGCCGCGGCAGAAGCGCTTAGATCTTAGATAGAAGAAGCGATTAAGGTGGCAAAGGAGGCGATAGAACTGACTTAGAAGAAGATAGTAACTCGAGCTAATAGAAAGCAGTCACCAATAGAATTCGAGGAGGGCCAAAAGGTATAGCTTAATACGCAGAACCTAAGGCTAAAAGGCAACGCCAAGCTTTACCCCCGCTACGTAGGTCCGTTTAAGATAATAGAAAAGAGGTCGCCGGTAACCTACCGGCTCCAGCTACCGAAATCGTTCCAGATCTACGATGTCTTTTATTCGGATCTGCTAAGTTTAGACCCTGAAGACGGTCTTCCGGATCAGGGGTTCACTAAACCCCCGCCAGTCGAGATAGACGGTAAAGAAGAAGAATAGGAGGTAGAAGATGTAATAGATATAAGAAAGCTAAGAGGATCTATCGAAGCGAGGATCTTATAGAAAGGATAGCCGGAAGACTATAAATAGTATCCGGCCGAGAACCTCCGGAATTCGGCGGAGTTGCTAAGAGAGTTTTATAGCCGGAACCCGAAGAAGCCGAAGCCTAAGTAGCTCCGAAGTTAATTATTCCGGAAGAAGAATAAAAACCTGCGTCCGCTACATCGGCGCGGAAGCTAATAGAAACGATTAAGGAATCCGCCGGCCAGTGTCTTAGGCTCCACCGCTACTACCGCTGGCCAGGACCGGCGGATAGAGGCGGTAAGGCCGAGGACGGCGCCACTGCGTCTGTGCGCTTAGTAACGGTCTTTGCTCTCTGTTACAGCTATCTGCTAACTCGGCCGGAAGAATAGTATCGACGAAGAACGAAGCCGATGCTATTAAAGCAGCCTCGCGGTAGCGCCAAAGGCCTTAGTAGAGAAAGAAAAAGAAGAAGAAACAGCGCAGCGGACGGATCTATATAGACCTCTACAGCGGAGCACAGACCGGCTATGTCGCAGCTTAGATAACTGCCGGACCCGATCAGATAGCTCTTCCGATCAGATAGACGCTAAGTGAAGACGTCAGATAGCGATAATGTAAGAAGAAAGAAGATAAAAAAAAGGGGGGGGATAGCTTTAAAAAAAAAAGAAGAGGAACAGATAAGTAAGCGGTCGAGGGCGACTACTAGTAAGGGAGGGGGGTGGTGTTGCAGTAACAGAAAGGGGTAGGACTAAGTAATAGGGTAGACCCTTGGAATTTCGGCTCGGCCCTTCCGGACTGAGCCGGGCCTTGGCACACTACCCCTAAAGCTCTTACCTACTACTATATAGATTCCTTTCCCTCCTTAGTTCGAGATATTGTTATCAAAAAGGCTGTATTAAATCATATCTGCGTGCCCGGATCACGTACAGAACTGCGATGTCTACGGATAGACGAAGCCCTAGCATAAACTAAAGCACGGGCTGCTAAAATCCCTACTAATACTGGACCGGCCCTAGCAAGACTTAACAGTAGACTTTATTATAGACCTACCGAAGAGCGACGGACGGCGGAACATTATAGTAGTTACAGACAAGCTAATAAAGGGGGTAATATTAGAAGGAATAGACTCTATTGCAGCTAAATACACTGCTTAGGCATTTATACAGACAACGTTCAGCAAGCACGGGTTCCCTAGGTCAATTG
Source organism: Pseudocercospora ulei (assembly GCA_016165855.1). Taxonomy (NCBI): domain Eukaryota; kingdom Fungi; phylum Ascomycota; class Dothideomycetes; order Mycosphaerellales; family Mycosphaerellaceae; genus Pseudocercospora; species Pseudocercospora ulei. The sequence goes on from JACWNB010000004.1 coordinate 7,161,469, forward strand.
TATTGGACCGGGGTGCACAGTTTACGAGTTAGCTCTAGGCAAGGGTATGTTAATTGTTAAACGTAGAATGTCGCCTATTAACTGCATAGCACCTGCAGACAGACAGCGCGACAGAGAGAGTCAATTCGACGTTAGAAGCGTACCTCTAAGCGTACGTCGACTATAACTAGACAAACTGGAACCGCCTCCTCCCTATAGCGGAGCTAGCTATTAACAGCCGTACGGCTAACGCTACCGGATTGTCCCCCTTCTTTATAGCCTACGGATACGACTACTCCTCGCTCCTCCCGACCCTAAGTAGCGCTACCCTACGCCCTATACGATCCCTAATTCAGTAGGGAGAGGCTATCGTACAGATAATTACGAATGCCTATTAATAGGCGAAAGCGAGCCTTGCTATAGCCTAACAGAGTGCGGAAGAGCAGGCCAATAAGGGACAGCAGGCTGCACTAAGGTACAAGGCAGGAGATAAGGTCTAGCTAAACTAGCGCAACATCTATACAGACTGGCTAAGCAAGAAACTGGATTAGAAGAACCGGAAGTTTACAGTAGTCCGACCAGTAGGGACATACGCTGTACGACTTAACACTCCCCTAGGGATCTACCCAGTCTTCTATATAGACCTCGTATAGCCAGTATATACGGATCCTCTACTGCACTAGACGACGGACGACGTACGCCCTCTAGCGATTATTACCGAAGGCTAGGAAGAGTACGAGGTAGAGGAAATCCTTAAGAGCCGAAGGAAGCAGAAGAGGGCAGAGTACCTAGTTAAATAGAGAGGGTAAGTAGAGCCTAGATAGGAACTATACGAGGCTCTGTAGGACACAACTGCACTAGACAGGTAGGAGGAGAACTATCCCCCTACCTAGTTACAGTAACACTACGCTATACAGCGAGAAGGGGCACGATCTACCCTAGATATAGGGCAGCTGCCAGCAACTCGGGTTGCCGAAGGATCAGGAATTAAGACATAGGACCCTACTAGATCCTACCGACACTATACTGTACTACACTATATATAAGGGGGCAGGAGGAAGAGAACAGCTAGGAGACAGGTAGGAATAAGAGTAGAAGTAGGAGGGTAACGAGAGCAACACTGTCCGAAAACTTTTACATACTACCTTAAGGTAGCTTACTAGCCGCTACCCCCTAGGACTAGGGCAGACGACTCTATATCCGAAATCTTATCTACCTCCTGTTAGGGGGGCGCCGCCCGGCCCAGGTCCTGAACCCGACCCGAGCCGACCGTCGCCCTAAGGACTGCGACTTAGCGGCGCCAGCACGACCTTACCCTCCGTACGGAGTCACCGACAGGACCCCTCTCCCGTACAGAGGAAGAACAATACAGCCCCGCACAAAGGGGGGCCTACCGCCCCTCGGATTAGGGAAAACCCGGCACCGCCGTACAGAGGAGGTAACTCCCGATTCTCCGTACGGAGGGTGAACCTTGCACCCCGGCACAAAGGGGAAATTGCTAGCTTGGCTTCGTAGGTACAAATCGTACGGAGCAGACGACGAAGGAACTGCCTATTAGTTCCTTTATATAGATACCCGACCTTAAGTTTCTAAACTAAGATTCTTAAGCCCCTTACATTAGGAACTGATCTTACTGTCGGTAACCGCGGTAATAGAGCAAGATAGACGGCGACATCCCTATAGAACCTACGGCTATAGAGGGACATATGCACCGCGTGTACGAGGAGCTGCTAGAAAGCAAGAGGCAGCTCGAACAGCAAGTAAGCCACTAGGCTACGATAATTTCCTAACAGGAACAGGAGCTACGACAGCTTAGGGCGTCCGATCGCGATCCGACCCCTACGACGACGAACACGATAACCCCTACCCCGACCCCTAAGAGCAAACTCCCCGACGTTTCTACGTACGATAGTAAGGCCCCGGCCGAGTACCCCTCCTAGGCGGCTCAGATGCGCTCTAAGCTCCTAGTAGACTTAGGAGCGTACCCGACCGAGCTGGACAAGGTGGTCTACCTCTTTAGGAGGTTAAAGGGCAGGGCGGCAGCACGAATTCTGCCGTACTACAAGACGGCTATTGCCGACCAGGCAATAGCTACGACGACGATGCTCTAGGCAGCTCTAGACAAGAGCTACAAGGACCCGGACCGCGAGAGCCGAGCACTCCTACGGGTTAACACGATAAAACAAGGACTTAAGACCGTACGAGAATTCCTCGCGGAATTTAACTAGACTTTGGCAGAAGCAGGGGGTCTCCAATAGGAAGACAGGATAAAAATCACCTCTTTAGAGGTAGGCCTCTCTAAGGAAATTATAACGGGGCTAGTAGGTGTAATGCGGCCAGCTACGTACGAGGAATTTTGCGACCTTCTTAGGATAGTCGACGACTAGCAACGCAGGCTAGGACGGATAGGCTGTGCTTAGGAGATAAGACAACCTCTCCAGCGACAGACAGATGCTATAGACTGGGAACCGACGACGACGAGGGTGGCAGCAGCAGCCACTGTACAGCTAAGGGCCGCTACTAAGAAGGCGCAATAGGTAGACACAGCCACCCTTAACAAGAGGCGAGCAGAAGGGAGCTGCTACCGGTGTAGCAAGATAGGCTACACCGTACGGAACTGCAGGCTCCTGCTAGCAGAGAGACCTAGGGGACGGCCGACTACTGCAAGGGTAGCCACTACAGCGCCTTAACGAGAAGATCAGGTGTCCTACTCGGACGACGACGAGTCGGGAAAAGAGTAGCCTCTAAGCGAAGACTCTGCTAGAGGCGGGTGCGAGATAGACTGCTAAATAAAAGCATTACTTAGCTATCTTTTAAGAGCAATTACATAACGACGACGCCGTTTATCGTACGGCCGACGTTAAACGGGTCTGCAACGGCGCGGACATTGATTGACACGGGATGTTTAGTGTATAGAGTAATTAGCGAGGACTTCGTACAGAGACATCGGATTAAGACGACCCCTACGGTACCTGTACGCATGCTGGGCATTACTGGGCGAGGACCGGACATTACCTATATAGTGAAAGTAACAATAGAGGTACAAGGACACTACGAGCAAGACTCGTACCTCTATGTCGTACAGGACAAGTTAGGGTATAACCTAATACTAGGGAAGCCTTAGATAGAGCGCTAGAAGGGCAAGCTAGACGTCGGACGAGGACGGCTGTACCTAGCAGCAACAAAGCGGAGAATCCGGGACCAGGGGAGGTTCCTACTAGGTAGCAATGCTAAGGCCGAAATCAACACAGCAACGGCGGACATCGAGAAGGCATTAGCACCTAAGGAAGCGACAAACCCCTATACGAAGCTCCTAAGAGAGTATGTTAGGTACCTAGACCTCTTTAAACCGAAGTCGGCCTCGAAGCTGCTGCTACACCAAGGGGAAGGGATTGACTATAACATCTAGCTAGAACCCCGCCCGGATAGGAGCCTGCCGGAGGTACCGTACGGACCGCTGTATAGGATGTCCTCTAGAGAACTCTTAGTACTGCGCAAGACGCTGGACGACCTGCTTGCCAAAGGGTTTATCCGGGCCAGTACGTCGTCCGTAGGAGCCCTAGTACTGTTTGTCTATAAGGAGGGGAAGGCCGGATTGCGTTTCTGCGTAGATTATAGAGGCATTAACGCGATTACTAAGAAGGACCGGTACCCCCTACTCCTTATTAAGGAGACTCTCGGACGGATCAGCAAGGCGAAGTGGTTTACTAAGCTTAACGTAGTCTCGGCCTTCTACAAGATACGGATTAAGGAAGGCTGTAAATAGATAACTGCCTTCCGTACGAGATACGGCCTTTTTGAGTAGCTAGTTACCCCCTTCGGCCTTGCCAATGCACCGGCAACCTTCTAAAGGTATATTAACAAATCCCTACAAGGGTTACTGGACGACATTTGCTCGGCATACCTCGACGACACCCTAGTCTTTACGGACGGCACCTACGCAGACTACGTACAGGATGTTAAGAAGGTGCTGGACCGACTGCAGCAGGCTGGCTTGTACCTCGACATCGACAAATGCGAATTTAGTGTCTAACGTACGAAATACCTAGGTTTTATTATCGAGGCAGGGAAAGGCATCAGTATAGATAAGAAGAAGATTGATGCTATTAAGCTATAGGAGCCGCCTACGAACGTTAAGGGCGTACGGGAATTCCTTGGGTTTGCCAACTTCTACTACTAGTTTATACAGAGCTACTCGGAGATCGTACGCCCCCTAGTTAAGCTAACGCACAAAGACAAGCAGTTCAAATAGACAGACGAGTGCAATAGAAGCTTCGACAAGCTAAAGGAGCTCTTTACTACAGGACCAACGCTTGCCGCCTTCGACCTAGAGCGTACGACAATACTAGAAACTAACTCCTCGGGGTACTGCATTAAGGGTATCCTGTTACAGGTAGGCTTGGACGGACTCCTACACCTATACGCGTATTTCTCCAAGAAAAACTCCCTAGCCGAGTGCAACTACCCTATCTACGACAAAGAGTTGCTAGCAGTCGTACGGTGTTGCGAAGCCTAGGATGGAGAACTCCGCTTAGTGCCCGAGTTCCTCGCCCTAACAGACTACAAGAACCTAGAGTACTTTACCTAACCCTAGAAGCTGTCCGAGAGGCACGTACGATAGGCAATGTACCTAAGCCGGTTTAACATAAAACTCCAGTACCGCAAGGGTAAGGACAACAGCAGGGCCGATGCACTATCTAGACAGGACCAGGATATGCCTACGACGTACGAGGACGACCGGCTAAAGTTACGGACATTCTAGATGTTTAAAGGGGAGCCGGATAGAGAGACTATCCGCCTAGCGGCGACACACCTATAGGAACCCCAACTGCAAGCATAGGAAGAGGCAGTGAAAAAGGACGAGGTATACCGAGGGGCCCGTACGGCGATCTAGGGGGGGCAACGGAAGTTCCCAGCCGAGCTCTATCTTAAGGTGTCGACAGCTAAGTGTTCAGTAGACGAGGAGAACAACCTAAAGTTTAGGAACCGGATATAGGTCCCGGCAGACGAGAAGCTCCGTACGAGCTTAATACAACAGGCGCATAACTCTATAGCTACCGGGCACCTAGGGCGCGAGGAGACGTACAGCATTATCGCCCGGGACTACTACTGGCCGGCGATGGCGAAGGACATTCGCAGGTTCGTACGGAACTGCGATGTGTACGGACGGACGAAGCCCTAGCGCAAGCTAAAGCATAGGCTGCTAAAGCCCCTACCGATACCGGACCGGCCCTAGCAAGATCTGACCGTAGACTTTATTACGGACCTCCCTAAGAGCGACGGACGGCGAAACATTATAGTAGTTACGGACAAGTTAACGAAGGGGGTTATACTAGAGGGAATAGACTCTATTGCAGCAGAGGACACTGCCTAGGCCTTTATACAGACGACGTTTAGCAAGCACAGTTTCCCTAGGTCGATTGTATTAGACCAGGGGACACAGTTTACGAGCCAGCTCTAGGCAAGGGTCTGCCAGTTGCTAAAGGTAGAACGTCGCCTGTCAACCGCATAGCACCTACAGACAGACGGGGCGACAGAGAGGGTCAATTCAACCTTGGAAGCGTACCTCCGAGCGTACGTAGATTATAATTAGACGAACTGGAACCGACTCCTCCCTATAGCGGAGCTAGCTATTAACAGTCGTACGGCCGATGCTACAGGACTGTCCCCCTTCTTTACGACCTACGGATACGACTATTCCCCGCTCCTACCGACCCTAAGTAACAACACCCTGCGCCCTGTACGATCCCCAATTCAGCAAGGAGAAGCCATCGTACGGACGATTACGAACGCCTATCAATAGGCAAAGGCGAGCCTAGCTATAGCTTAGCAGAACGCAGAAGAGCAGGCCAACAAGGGACGACAGGCTGCACTAAGGTACGAGGCAGGAGATAAGGTCTAGCTAAACTAGCAGAACATCCGTACGGACCGGCCGAGCAAGAAGCTAGATTAGAAGAACAGGAAGTTTACAGTAATCCGGCCGGTAGGGACGCACGCCGTACGACTAAACACCCCCCTAGGGATCTATCCAGTCTTCTACGTAGACCTCGTACGACCGGCGAACACGGACCCCCTGCTACACCAGACGACTGACAACGCCCGCCTACCTGCAATTATAACTAAGGGCCAGGAAGAGTATAAATTAGAGGGGATCCTTAAGAGCCGGCGGAAGCGGGGGAAGGCAGAGTACTTAGTAAAATAGAAAGGATAGGCAGAGCCTACGTAGGAACTGTACGAGGCTCTGCAAGACACGACCGCACTGGACAGATAGGAGGAGAACCATCCCCCTACCTAGTTACAGTAACACTACGCTGTACAGCGGAAGGAGGCACGACCTATCCTAAGGACAGGGTAACCGCAGGCAGACCTAGGTTGTCAAAGGATCGAGTATTACGACGTAGGACACCGATACCCTACTAACACGACACCGTACGACACCGTACGAGATAAAGGCTAGGAGAAAAGAACAGCCAATAGACAAACGGGAGGGGGGAGCGGAAATAAGACGAGTTAAGAGAAAACCGGCCAAAATTCTTACATTATCTAAAGGGGGGGGGTGGCTAGTAGGCCACCCCCCCCCCCCCCCTAGGGGGACCAGAACACCCTACTTATTATCTGAGATCTCTACCGTCTTAGGCCCGGCCAGGGCCCTACCCCCACCAGGACCAGCCCTACTAGGACCAGCCCTAGGAGGCGGAGGCACGCCTCTACCCCCACGTGCCTCCCCCGGACGGCGGAAGGGGCAGTAGAAGGAGGCATCCTTCTACTTACACAAGGCGTACACCCTAGCCTAGAAGCCTAGGAGGCGGTATAGGCTAAGTGTAGGCTAGGGGGAGTTAGGGCAGGGGGCATAGAGCTGGCCCTAGGTAGCGATAAGGAGGGCATTAATGTACGACGGCCGGGCTGTGCCTACCCGCTTAGGTGTAACCCGGGAGGGGTCACTCTAGAAGGCGTAGAAGGGGAGCCCGGCCGCATCCTGCTGCTTGCGGGTATAGCACCTAAGATGTTAGCCCAGACTGTACGGAAGACGGGATTCTGTACGAACCGGAGGCGTAGCTAGTAGTCAAGCTAAGGGTCCTACTCCTAGAGGGCGAAATAGGGAGGAACCCCAGCTAGAGGAGGGGAGGAGGCGGGGCTCGCAGGTACAGGGGAGCTATCGGACGGGGCGGACGACATAGTAGATAGTAGCTAGTAGTAGTTGGTAGTTAGTAGTTAGTAGTAGTAGTAATAGTAGATAGTGGATAGCGGACGGTAGTAGATAGACGATAGACAGTAAACAGTAAGGGAAGGAAAAGAGGGGAGAAGGCTAGAGGCAGCTGCTACAAATAGGTAAAATGGCAAGAGGCGACTACGACCTAAAGGAAGTAGCGAGGGGCGACGACTTAGACGACTGTACGGAATAGGAAGCCGCAACCTGCCAAAGAAACAACAGGAGCTGGTTAATTTGGGCGCGACGCCGTATAGAAGAAAACTACAAGGAGGGAGGAGGGGGGTATTGTTAGGGGGGCGCCGCCCGGCCCAGGTCCTAAACCCGACCCGAGCCGACCGTCGCCCTAAGGACTGCGACTTAGCGGCGCCAGCACGACCTTACCCTCTGTACGGAGTTACCGACAGGACCCCTCTCCCGTACAGAGGAAGAACAATACAGCCCCGCACAAAGGGGGGCCTACCGCCCCTCGGATTAGGGAAAACCCGGCACCGCCGTACAGAGGAGGTAACTCCCGATTCTCCGTACGGAGGGTGAACCTTGCACCCCGGCACAAAGGGGAAATTGCTAGCTTGGCTTCGTAGGTACAAATCGTACGGAGCAGACGACGAAGGAACTGCCTATTAGTTCCTTTATGTAGATACCCGACCTTAAGTTTCTAAACTAAGATTCTTGAGCCCCTTATACCTCCCAGCCAGCAGGGGCCCTAACACTAGAAGGAGTAGAAAGGCAGCTTAGTAGCATCTTGCTGCTTATTAATATAGCACCTAAGACGCTAGCTAGAACTATACGAAGGAGGAAGACTGTACGAACCGGAAGCGGAGATACTAGCTAAGCTAAGCATCCTACGGCTAGAGGTAGAGGTATAGGAGAACAGGCCGGCAACTACAAGAGAACTACGACGGCACTAGGCGGACGGAGTGGTAGCGTTGTTGGTAGTCGTTAGATAGTAGTAGTAGTAGTAGTAGTTGTAGTGGTTGTGTTAGTAGTAGACGGCCGGGCGGACGGGTAGCAGGTAGGGGAATAGAAGAGAAAGGGAGAAAGAGAGAGAGAAGGGGGGGAAGGCTTTATATATAGGACAGTAGCTACCTGCTATATAAGGCAATAGCAACTAGGGCAGCTGCTACTACTGTATAAAGGAGGGCAAACAAGGCAACTACAACCTAGTGCCCGGACGAGCAGCGGCCCTACAGACGATAACGGGCAGGAACACCTACCTAGGAGCTGAACTCCAGACGACGACCAAGGCATAGGGACAGAGCCAGAAGGCCCGCCGCCGCTAAACCGTACAGATAGGACGCAGAGTGCATAGCTAGAGCTATAGGGTAGGAGGTAAACGAACGAGGGACAAGAGACAGGCCCTCCTCTGCCTTAGCTTTAGCATCTTTAAAGCGGCAAACGGAATCGGTTAAGATTAGGTAGAAGCAATCCAGCACTACCTACCTTCCCTGTTCGCAGGTCCTCCTCCGCCTTAGCTACGGGATCCAGATAGACAGGGCCAAGGTTGCAATAGCGTAGAGGGAGGGCACCTAGCAGGCATTGCCGACTAGCAAGTGCCTAGACGACAGCCGATTATAGACCCGGACGAAGACGGGAAAGCGCTACCTGCTAGAGGAACCCTAAGAGCTAAGGGTATACGACACACCGTCGTACGAAAGAAGCACTATAAGAAGGGAGGGGGGTATTATTAGGGGGCGCCGTCCAGCCCAGGTCCTAGACCTAAGCCAGCCATCGCCCTAAGGACTGCGACTTAGCAGCGCTAGTACGATCCTACCCTCTGTACAGAGTTACTAACAGGACCCTACTTCCGTATAGAGGGAGAATCCTATAGCCCTATATAGAGGGAAATTGTCGCTCCTCTAAACGGAGGGAAAACTCTGCACTACTGTACAGAGGGAAACTCCCAACACTCTGTACGGAGTGTGAACCTTGCACCCCTAAACAGAGGGAAATTACTGGCTTGGCTTCGTAGGTACAAATTGTACAGCAGCAGACGACAAAGGAACTGCCTATTAGTTCCTTTATATAGATACCTAACCTTAAGTTTCTAAACTAAGATTCTTGAGCCCTTACATCTTCTAGCGCTATTAACTTCAGAGCTACTTAGGCCTCGGCTTCTTCAGATTCCGCGTGTAAAACTCTCTTAATAGCTCTGCCGAATTTCGGAGGTTCTCGATTGGATACTACTTATAATCTTTCGGCCAACCTTTCTATAAGATTCTTGCTTTAATAGACTATCTTATCTTCTTTACGTCTATTACGTCTTCTACCTCCTACTCTTCTTCTTTGCTATCTATCTCGATTAGTAGGAGTTTAGCGAACCCCTGTTCTAGAAGACTATCTTTAGGGTCTAGGCTTAACAGATCCGAATGGAAAACATCGTAGATTTGGAATGATTTCGGTAGCCGGAGCTAATAAGTTACTGGCAACCTCTTTTCTACTATCGTAAACGGACCTACGTAGCAGGGGTTAAGCCTGGCATTGCCTTTTAGCCTTAGGTTCTGCGTATTAAGCTATACCTTTTAGCCTTCCTCGAATTCTATTAGGGACCGCTTTCTATTAGCTCGAGTTACTATCTTCTTCTAAGCCGATTCTATCGCTTCTTTCGCTACCCGGATCGCTTCTTCTATCTAAGATCTGAGCGCTTCTGCTGCGGCTGCGGCTACTCTCTTCGACGAAGTAGCAGTAGAAGGTTCCAACGAGCTGGGTTCGTTTAGCAGCTAAAAGCTTATTCTTAGAAGATAGCTATAAGCTATCTCGAACGGCGCTAGCGAGGTAGCCTTAGACTGTGCCGAATTGGTGCAGAATTTGGCTATTGGCAACACCTTAACCCACTCTTCTTGGTAGTGGCTACAGAAGATTCGTAGATATTTCTCTATCTTACAGTTAGCTACTTTAGACTGACTGTCGGCCTAAGGGTAAGCGGCTGTGCTAAGCTTTCCGCAGATTCCGAGAACTTGGTTAATAGCCTTCTATACATTAGCAGTAAATTAAGGGCGCCTATCTGTAGTAATAGTGTCCGGCAGACTATAGTGCTTCTATATATACTAAATTAGTATCCTCGCAGTCTCTTCTGCAGTAGTGCCCTCGTCCTTTGCTTAATAGGGGATAAAGTAGCGTTCTTTGCTTAATCGATCTACTACGTTAAGCGTTTATTATATCCCTCGGAATCCGGCAGGCCGGTTACGAAATCTATCGTAATGTGCTGCTACGGTTTCTTAGGGATCGGAAGTAGTTTTAGTAGACTGGCTGGAAGGCCGTAACGCGGCTTCGCGGCTCGACATACGTAGCAATTAGCGATAAACCGGTAAATCTGCTCGAAGATCCGCAGAAACTAGTAGATTAACCTTATAGCTTCTATCGCTTTCTTTAAGCTAGTATAGCCAATATCCTTAGAACTATAGACTAGCTAGATAACCTCTGTAATTAGTTCCCCTAGAACTATTAACTTCCCTAAACCGGTTCTGCCGAGCTTTTGTTGCTAGTTAAGCTGCTCTACCTTTTCGTAAAGCATCTCTTCCTTAGTAGCTGGTTCTATCGCGCAGACCCCTACTTCTTTCAATACCTTAGCGTCTACTATCTGCTTATTGAACCCCTTCTGGAACATATTCGGATCTTCTTTCGCGCGGCTAGTCTTTCCTTCTCTTCTCGTTAACGCATTAGCCTTTCCGTTTTGAGCTCTAGGTCGATAAGTAATCTTAAAGTCGAATCCGGATAAATAGGCAGCCTACTAAGCTTAACGGCGGGAGAGCTTCTGTACCTTTATAAAATAGGTTAACGACTAATAGTCCGTTAGGACCTGTACTGTGCTTTTTCTAGCTATTAGCTCCAGCTTCCACTACTCGAAAGCTTGGATAATAGCTAACAGCTCTTTGTCGTAAATAGCGTAGTTCTGTTGAGCCTTACTTATAGACTTGCTAAAGAAAGCTACTAGATAGAGGGTCTCTTGGTTGTTATTATATTGGGAAAGGACCCCTGCAGTTACTGTAGCGGATGCGTCTGTCTCTAGGTAGATCATCTTTTCCGATTAGAAGTGCGCTAGCACTAGCGCCGAGGCTACTACTTCTTTTAGTTAGTTAAAAGCCTCTGTGCACTTCTTATTTTATAGACTAGCGGCCTCCTTCTTTAACGCCTCGTTTAGGAGTCTTGCTATCTTGCTAAAGTCCTTAATAAATCGTTAATAGTAGCTGCAGAATCCGAGAAAAGCTCTGATTTAGGTAGTGTTTCCAGACTTCGGCTGCTTCTACTCCGCGACGGCGGCGACCTTTAAGGGGTCTATCCGAATTCCTTCTCTTCCAACGATAAGACCGAGATATTTAACCTTAGTCTAATAGAACTCGCTCTTGTTCGTATCTACGTTTAAGCTAACCTCGCGGAGCCTAGTTAACACTTTCTTAATGCAGTCCGTATACTGTTCTCTTGTTCTGTCGGTATAGATAAGGATGTCGTCTAAGTAGATAGACACGAACCGCTCTAGCATGTCTATAAAGGTGTAATTTATAAAACACTGCTATACCGCTAGCGTGTTAGTAAGTCCGAAAGGTATAACTAACTACTTGAAATTGCCTATACGCGTAGCGAACGTCGTAAGGTCTTCCGTCTGCCCTTCCTAGTTCCTTAGTTAGTAGAATGCTTAGCGAATGTCCAGCTTACTAAACTACTTAGCTTTCGCTACTCGTTGTATAGTTTCATCGATTAGCGGCAGTGGGTATACATCTCTCTTAGTAACCTTATTAAGGCCTCGGTAGTCTACGTATAGTCGGAGACTACCTCCGGGTTTCTGTACGAACAGGATCGGAGACGTATACTTAGCAGAGCTCGGCGTAATAAACTTCTTCGCTAGGTTTTCTCGAACAAACACTTCTCCTTAGTCCAGCTCGGCCGGCGATAAGCGCCTTAGGGGTTCGGTTCTCGGCAGCGCGGCTCTTTCTTTTAAGTGGATCTTGTTGTTATATTCTGGTCGGTAGAGCAGCAGGAGGTTAGAGTCGGCTTTCGAGAACACGTTATCGTAGCTATAGAGTTCTTCTAGTAACACCTCTAGCGGGTCTACTTCTTCTTCCGCTAATATCTTCTAGTAATCTTTAATGTCCTTTATTAAGATAGTGTAGATCTTATTCTCTAGCGACTTCGCGAGAGTCGTTAGAGCCTCTAAGCTTATTATTCCGACAGTATCCGGGGGATTGGAGCGGTTAGTCGGAACCGCTTTAATAGTCGTAACGTTCGGTTTAGCGGCGGCGACAGCGACCGATTCGACAGCGGCGGCTCCGCCCTGCTAGGTTTTGAATCCTAGTATGCCTTTACCTACGTTGATAACGGCTTTCTAGTTCTTTATCTATTTCTGCCCTATAATAATGTTAAACCGTCCGATATCTATAATTTAGAACGTCGTTTCTGTAGTGCGACCAGCTAAGGTAGTCTTTAATAGCACATAATACGTAACACTCTCTGTGTCTTGTCTATTGTATGCTGAAACTCGCGTTAGCGACGCTAACTCTACTGGATAACTATATCTGTTTATCAGTTTCTGGACTGGTCGATAGTGGATCGCTGCGCCGATAAGTACTCCTATATCGATAAAGGCTCTTAACTAAAGGGGGCAGTGTAAGCCGTTAAGGGGGTAGATAGTAATTGGAAGCATAATAGCGGTCTCTGCATTTACTTCCACCACTGCTAAGAGCGGATCGTTACAACTGTTAATGCTTCCTTCTTCTAGCAATGCGGATCGTATCGGTGCCCTATTGTCTATGCTGGATAGGGAGCCTATCCGTCTAGCTAATCTTTTCCTATTATCCTTAATAGCACCCTACTGTCTACGCTATCAGTGTCGTTCGGCGCCGGCCCTATAGCTTAGATAGTCTTTCTTAGTAGCAGTAGCTTCGTAGCGCAATATTCCTGCTTCTGCTAATTCGTTGCTTAGTACCTACTAGCGATATAACTCGGCTTTCTGTAGACGTAGCAGGTAGGGACGAACGGCGAACGCGAAGAATAAGATAGCTGCTAGGGGCCTCGTTAGAAAAGAGCAGGGGTTCGCGCTGTTAGCGCCGACGACGACTTCTAAATCGATTCTCTTGCTGCCGATTTTCCGTATACGTTCAGGTTTCTCGCGGTAACTCTCGCCTAGAGCACGAAGCTCTCGAGATCTTCGTCTTCTACCGAAGCTATAGCTCCGGCTAGTTAGGGCTTAACTTCTGCCTTAGTAAGTGTAGCTGCTCGCCTTCGGACACTTTAGCTCTAATAGCATATTTCCTAAACAGACTGTAGAATTCTTTAAACGTTAGCCGGTTCTGGTTAATCTTGTCTAGTTGCTTATAGGCTATCTTCTTTCAGAAGGGGTCTCCGAAACGCTAGTCTAGGGCTTTAATCGCTTTGTCGGCAGTTACATCTTCTAGATCTGCTACTAGCGAGAACGCTTCGCCTTCTAATCGCGCTTCTAGATAGGCCAGTTTGTCTTCTTCGCTGCTTCTAGCATAATTGCCGCTTATCTTGTTCCTCATCTTCTTCTTAAAGGCCTCCCAATCTTTAGGGTCTCTATTCCTAAAGGCCGATAGATTAGGTAGTAACGTTATCGAGGTGCTATCTTAACTATAGGCCGCCGGTAAGGCGGTTTCTGCTTAGTTTTCTCGTAGTAGCGGCGGTAACAACGACGTCGCTGCCTCTATATTAGCTAATTAAGCCTTTAGCGCCTTTAGTTACGCTAGTCGAGCTGCCGCTCAGTTCTCTAGCATATCGATAATAGTCTCTGCCGATTCCTTCTCGGCTATTACTGCTTCTATTTCTTCTCTTAACTGCTTGTTCTGTTCTATCTTCTTATAGAACATCTTCTTAATAAAGGTAATAGTGTTGTACACCTTTCCGGATCTGTGTTCTGCGAGGTGTACCTCTAGCTCGTCTAGCGTACAGGGGTACAGCTCCTTATAGCCGGCTATACCCTTCTTTACTTTATTCGTCTCTTCTTTAGTAAGACCTTCGATAACCGCTCTATCGTCTAGGAGGCTGGCGCGCCTGTCCTTTGCTCTGTTAGTCTTTCTTTTTCCGCTGCGGCCAGTAACGCCGCCCTCTACCGTCGAGAAGCCTTCTATAGCTATCTTACAGTACTGGTGTTTGGTTTGTTTGTAGTGTGCGCGTGCGTTATTTATATAGCCGGATAGTTTAATAGGCCCTTTCGCGCAGCGCGGGGTTAGTGTAGTTCATAAGTTCGAGATATAATAATCCGAGCACGTAGATATAATTCAATACGGCTGTTTTAATAACTATATCTCGAACTAAGGAGGGAAAGGAATCTATACGGCAGTAGGTAAGGGCTTTAGGGGTGGGTACGCTAAGGCCCGGCTCGGTCTGGAAGGGCCGAGCCGAAATTCCAAGGGTCTACCCTATTACCCAGTCCTACCCCTTTCTGCCGCCGCAACATTTCCGGACTTTGGCTGCTTCTATTCCGCTATAGCAGCGACCTTCAAGGGGTCTATCCGGATGCCCTCCTTTCCGACGATAAGACCGAGGTATTTAACTTCGGACTAATAGAACTTACTCTTCTGCGTATCTGCGTTTAGTCCGACCTCTTAGAGCCTAGTTAGTACCTATTTAATGTAGTCTGTATACTGTTGTCTCGTCCTATTAGTATAGATAAGGATATCGTCTAGGTAGATAGACACAAACTGCTCTAGCATGTCTATAAAGGTACAGTTTATAAAGCGTTGCTGTATAGCCGGCGCGTTAGTAAGTCTAAAGGGCATAACTAGCTCCTTAAAATTGCCTATACGTATAGCGAATGTTGTAAGGTCTTCTGTCTGCCCTTCTTCGTTTCTTAGCTAATAGAACGCTTAGCGAATGTCTAGCTTGCTAAACTATTTAGCTTTCGCTACTCGTTATATAGTCTTATCGATTAGCGGCAATAGGTATATATCTCTCTTAGTAACTTCGTTAAGGCCTCTATAGTCTACGTATAGGCAGAGGCTGCCTCCTAGCTTTCGTACGAAAAGGATCGGCAATGCATACTCGGCCGAACTTAGCGTAATCAATCTCTTTACTAGGTTTTCTTAGACAAACACCTCTACCTAATCCAGCTCGGCCGGCGACAGTCGCCTTAGCAGTCTGGTTCTCGGCAGCGTAGCTTCTTCCTTTAGCCGGATCTTGTTATTATATTCCAGTCGGTAAAGTAGCAGAATGTTGCAGCGGCAGAATAGGGTAGTACTAAGTGATAGGGTGGACCCTTGGAATTTCGGCTCGGCCCTTCCAGACCGAGCCGGGCCTTAGCACGCCTACCCCTAAAGCCCTTACCCACCGCTGCATAGATTCCTTTCCCTCCTTAGTTCGAGATATAGTTATTAAAACAGCCGTATTAAATTATATCTACGTACTCGGATTATTATATCTCGAACTTACCAACTACACTAACCCTGCACTGCGCGAAAGGGCCCGTTAAACTACATCCGGCTACCCGAATAACGCACGCGCAAACTACAACCCAAACCAAATATTAGCACTATAAGATAGCTATAGAAGGCTTCTTAACAGTAGAGGGCGGCGTTACCGGCTACAGCGGGAAGAGAAAGACTAATAGAGCGAGGGATAGGCGCACTAGCATCCTCGACGATAGGACAGTTACTAAAGGTCTTACAGAAGAAGAGATAGACGAAGCGAAAGAGGGAATAGCAGGCTATAAGGAGCTGTATGCCTATACACTAGATAAACTCGAAGAATATCTAGCAGAACATAGAGCTAGGAAGGTGTAGGATACTATTACCTTTATCGAGAAGAAGGTTTACAAGAAAATAGAAGAGAACAGGCGGCTAAGAGAGGAGATAGAAGCAGTAATAGCCGAGAAGGAATCGGCAGAGACTATTATCGATGTGTTAGAGAACCAAGCGGCGGCTCGACTAGCGCAACTAAAGGCGCTAAAGGCTTAGTTAGCTAACATAGAGGCAGCGACGTCGTCGGCACTACTGCCGCTACTACGAGAAAACCAAGCGGAAACCGCCTTACCTGCGGCCTATATTTAAGGTAGCACCTCGATAACGTTACTACCTAATCTATCGGCCTTTAGGAATAGAGACCCTAAAGATTGGGAGGCCTTTAAGAAGAAGATAAAGAACAAGATAAGTCGCGATTATGCTAGAAGCAGCGAAGAAGACAAACTGGCCTATCTTGAAGCGCGATTAGAAGGCGAAGCGTTCTCGCTAATAGCAGATCTAGAATATGTAACCGCCGACGAAGCGATTAAAGCTCTAGACTAGCGTTTCGGAGACCCCTTCTGAAAGAGGATAGCCGGTAAGCAACTAGACAAGATTGACTAGAACCGGCTAACGTTTAAAGAATTCTACAGTCTGTTTAGGAAATATACTATTAGAGCTAAAGTATCTGAAGATAAGCAGCTACACTTACTAAGGCAGAAGTTAAGCCCTAAACTGGCCAGAGCTATAGCTTCAGTAGAAGACAAAGATCTCGAGAGCTTCGTGCACTAGGCGAGAGTTACCGTCAGAAACCTGAACGTATACGGAAAATCGGCAGTACGCAAATTAATTTAGAAGTCGTTATTAGCGCCGACAGCGCGAACCCCTGCTCCTTTCCGACAAGGCCCCTAGCAGCTATCTAATTCGCCGCGTTTGCCGTTCGTCCCTACCTGCTATACGTACGGAAAGCCTAGTTATATCGCTACTAGATGCCAAGCAACAAATCAGCAGAAGTAGGAATACTGCACTACAAAGCCACTGCTGCCGCTAAGGAAGACTATCCAAGCTATAGAGCCGGCGCCGAACGACACAGATAGCGTAGACAGTAGGGTGCTATTAAGGATAATAGGAAAAGACCAGCTAGACGGATAGGCCCCCTGTCTAGTATAGACAGTAGGGCACCGATACGAACTGCATCGCTAGAAGAAGGAAGCATTAACAGTTGTAACGATCCGCTCTTAGCAGTGGTGGAAGTGAATGCAGAGACCGCTATTATCCTCCCAATTACTGTCCACCCCCTTAACGGCTTACACCGCCCCCTTCTATAGAAAGCTTTTATCAATACGGGAGCACTTATCGGCACAGCAATCCACTATCGATTAGTTTAGAAACTGACGAAAGGATATAGTTATACAGTAGAGTTAGCGCTGCTAACGCAAATTTCAGCATACAACGGACAAGACATAGAGAGTGTTATGTATTACGTGCTATTGAAGACTACCTTAGCTGGTCGCACTATAGAAGCGACGTTCCGAATTATAGACATCGGACAATTTAACATTATTATAGAGCATAAATAGACAAAGAACTAGAGAGCCGTAATTAACGTAGGCAAAGGCACACTTTAGTTTAAACCCTAGCAGAGCGGAGCCGACACCGACCAATCGGTCACTATCGTCGCTGCCAAACCGAGCGTTACGACCACTAGAGCGGTTCCGACCAACCGGTCCGACCCTCCGGACACTATCGGAATAATAAGCTCGGAAGCCTTAACGACCCTTGCAAGGTCGCTAGAGAATAAGATCTACGCTATATCAATAAAAGACATCGAGGATTACCAGAAGATAATAGCAGCAGAAGAAGTAGACCTGCTAGAGGTGTTACTAAAAGAACTCTATAGTTACACTAACGTATTTTCAAAAGCCGACTCCAACCTCCTGCCGCTCTACTAACTAGAATATAACAACAAGATTAGGTTAAAAGAAGGAGCCGCGCTGCCGAGAACCGAACCCCTAAGGCGCTTATCGCTGGCCGAGCTGGACTAAGTAGAAGTGTTTGTTCGAGAAAACCTAGCAAAGAAGTTTATTACGCCGAGCTCTGCTAAGTATACGTCTCCGATCCTGTTCGTACAGAAACCCGGAGGTAGTCTCTAACTATACGTAGACTACCGAGGCCTTAATAAGGTTACTAAGAGAGATGTATACCCGCTGCCGCGAATCGATAAGACTATACAACGAGTAGCGAAAGCTAAGTAGTTTAGCAAACTAGATATTCGCTAAGCGTTCTACCGATTAAGGAACAAAGAAGGGCAGACAGAAGACCTTAAGACATTCGCTACGCGTATAGGCAATTTCAAGTAGTTGGTTATGCCTTTCGGCCTTACTAACGCGCTAGCGGTGTAGCAGCGTTTTATAAACTATACCTTTATAGACATGCTAGAGCAGTTCGTGTCGATTTACTTAGACAACATCCTTATGTATACCGATAGAACGAGAGAGCAACATACGGACTACATTAAGAGAGTGTTAAATAGGCTCTGCAAGGTCGGCTTAAACGCGGACACGAAGAAGAGCGAGTTCTATTAGACTAAGGTCAAATATCTCGGCCTTATTGTTAGAAGAGAAGGAATTCGGATAGACCCCTTAAAGGTCGCCGCCGTAGCGGAATAGAAGCAGCCGAAGTCCGGAAACACTACCTAAATTAGAGCTTTTCTCGGATTCTGCACCTACTATCGACGATTTATTAAGGACTTTAGCAAGATAGCAAGGCTCTTAAACGAGGCATTAAAGAAGGAGGCAGCTAGCCTATAGAACGAGAAGTGCACAGAGGCTTTTAATTAGTTAAAAGAGGCAGTATTTTCGGCGCTAGTGTTGGCGCACTTCCGACTGGAAAAGACGATCTACTTAGAAACGGACGCTTCCGATACAGTAACTGCAGGGGTCCTTTCTTAATACGATAACGACAGCGAGACCCTTTATCTAGTGGCCTTCTTCAGCAAGTCTATAAATAAGGCTAAGCGGAACTACGCTATTTACGACAAAGAACTGTTAGCTATTATCTAAGCTTTCGAGGAGTAGAAGCCGGAGCTTATAGCTAGAAAGAGCACGGTCTAGGTCCTTACAGACTATTAGTTACTGACCTATTTTATAAAGACGTAGAAGCTATCGCGCAGCCAAGCTTAGTAGGCCGCCTACTTATCCAGGTTCGACTTTAAGATTACCTATCGACCCGGAGCTCAAAATAGAAAGGCTAACGCGCTAAAGAGAAGAGAAGGAAAGACTAGCCGAGCGAAAGAAGATCCGAACATGTTCCAGAAGGTGTTAACCGAGCGGATAGTAGACGCCAAGGTATTGAAAGAAGCAGGGATCTGCGCAGTAGAGCCGCCGACTAAGGAAGAGACGCTTTACGAAAAAGTAGAGCAGCTTAACTAGCAACAGAAGCTCGGCAGAACCGGTTTAAGGAAGTTAATAGTTCTGGAAGAACTAATTGCAGAGGTTATCCAGCTAGTCTATAGTTCTAAGAATGTTGGCTATACTAGCACAAAGAGGACGATAGAAGCTGTAAGGACAGTCTACTAGTTTCCGCAGATCTTCGAGCGGATTTACTAGTTTATCGCTAATTGTTACGTATGTCGAGCCGCAAAGCCGCGTTACGGCCTTCCGGCCGGTCTACTAAAGCTACTTCCGATCCCCGAGAAACCGTAGCAGCACATTACGATAGATTATGTAACCGGTCTACTAGATTCCGATAGATACGATGCCACACTTAACGTAGTAGATCGGTTAAGCAAAGAACGCTATTTTATCCCCTGTTAAGCAAAGGATAGAGGTACGACTGCGGAAGAGACAGCGAGGATGCTAATTCAGTATATATAGAAGCACTATAGCCTACCGGACACTATTACTACGGATAGGGGTCCTTAATTTACTGCTAATATATAGAAGGCTATTAACTAAGTTCTCGGAATTCGCAGAAAGCTTAGTACAGCCGCTTAACCTTAGACTGACAGCTAGTCTAAAGTAGCTAACTGTAAGATAGAGAAATATCTACGAATCTTCTGCAGCTATTATTAAGAAGAGTAGGTTAAGGTGTTGCCGATAGCCGAATTCTGCGCCAATTCGGCACAGTCCGAGGCTACCTTACTAGCGCCGTTCGAGATAACTTATAGTTATCTTCCGAGAATAAGCTTTTAGCCGCCGAACGAACCTAGCTCTTCAGAACCTTCTACCGCTACTTCGTCGAAGAGAGTCGCCGCTGCCGCGGCAGAAGCGCTTAGATCTCAGATAGAAGAAGCGATCCGGGCAGCGAAAGAAGCGATAGAATCGGCTTAGAAGAAGATAGTAACTCGAGCTAATAGAAAGCGGTTACTAATAGGATTTGAAAAAGGCCAAAAGGTATAGCTTAATATATAGAACCTAAGGCTAAAAGGAAACGCCAAGCTTAACCCCTGGTACGTAGATCCGTTTAAGATAGTGGAAAAGAGGTCGCTGGTAACTTATCGGCTCTACCTACTAAAGTCGTTCCGGATCTACAACGTCTTTTCTTTAGATCTACTAAGTCTGGACCCTAAAGACGGCCTTCCGGAACAGGGGTTAGCTAAACCCCTACCGATCGAGATAGATAGTAAGGAAGAAGAGTAGGAGGTAGAGGATGTAATAGATATAAGAAAGATAAGAGAGTCCATCGAAGCCAGGATCTTATAGAAGGGATATCCGGAAGACTATAAATAGTATCCGGTCGAGAATCCCCGAAATTCGGCAGAGCTATTAAGAGAGTTTTACGTCCGGAACCTAAAGAAGCCGAGGCCTAGGTAGCTCCGAGGTTAATAGCTCCAGAACAGATAGAAGAAGAAGAAGAAGAAAGGTCGCGTCCGCTCTACCAGTACGAAAACTAATAGAAACGATCGCAGCGATCGCTTAGCTAGAGTCCCCGGCTCTACTACTACTACCGCTAGCTTTGCCGGCTAGATAATAACAGTAAAGTCGAGGACGGCGCCACTGCTTTAACGCGACGGTCGCCGACGCTGCCCTAAACAAGAAAGGCTCGCAGCCGATCGATTTTATAGACAGCGCCGGCGACGGCGGCTTTGCGATAGCGCTTAAGACCTTAGTAGAGAAGAAAAAGAAGAAGAAATAGCGCGCTGCAGATAGATCTATATAGACACTCTGCAGTAGCGCACAGGCTAGCTACGCTGCAGCTTAGATAGCCGCCGGCTTAGATCAGATAGCTCCGATTAGATAGACGCCAAGTAAAGGACTTCAGATAGCGACGATGTAAGAAGAGAAAGAATATAACAAAAGGACAATGTTTTCGAAGTGGAAGAAGCGATAAGGTAACGTCGATTTTAAGAAGGATTTCGGCAGAAGAAGCTGCGAATAGGAAGGAGGACGAAGATAAAGAAACAGAAAAGGAAGAAAAGAAGGACGAATTAAAAAAAAAAAGAAGAAGAGGCAGATAAGATAAGTAAGCAGTCGAGGGCGACCGCTAGTAAGGGAGGGGGGTAGTATTGCAGCGGCAGAAAGGGGTAGGTATAAGTAATAGAGTAGATTCTTAGAATTTCGGCTCAGCCCTTCCGGACCGAGCCGGGCCTTGGCACGCCCACCCCTAAAGCCCTTACCCACTGCCGTATAGATTCCTTTCCCTCCTTAGTTCGAGATATAGTTATTAAAACAGCCGTACTAAATTATATCTGCGTGCTCGGATCACTCTACGTCGTATAGGACAAGTTAGAGTATAACCTAATAATAGGGAAACTATAGATAGAGCACTAGTAGGGCAAGCTAGACGTCGGACGAGGACGCCTGTACCTAGCAGCTACGAAGCAGAGACTCTAAGACTAAGGGAGAGTTCCACTAGGCGACAATGCTAAAGCCGAGGTTAACGCTAACGCTAAGGGTAAGGCTAGCTTAAACGCCGAGGTCAATGCTGCGACTATAGACATTAAGAAGGCCTTAGCACCTAATAAAGTTACAGACTCCTGCACGAAGCTCCTATCGGAATACGTAGAATACCTGGACCTCTTCGAACCGAAATCGGCTTCAAAACTGCCCCTATACTAAGGAGAAGGAATCGACTACGAGATTAAGCTTAAGCCCTGCCTGTATAGAAGCCTACCCGAAGTACTGCATAGCCTACTGTACGACATATCCTCTAGAGAACTCCCAGTGTTACGCAAGACCCTGGACGACCTACTTACTAAAGGTTTTATTCGCGCGAGGACGTCCTTAGCTAGAGCCCCGGTACTGTTTGTCTATAAAGAAGACTTAGCCGGCTTGCGTTTCTACGTCGACTATAGAGGCATTAACGCAATTACTAAGAAGGACCGGTATCCCCTACCCCTTATTAAGGAGACCCTTGGACGGATAAGCAAGGCAAAGTAGTTTACTAAGCTTAACGTTGTTTTAGCCTTCTACAAGATACAGGTTAAGAAAGGATGCGAATAGATAACCGCTTTCTATACAAGGTACGGCCTTTTCGAGTAGCTTGTTACCCCCTGTAGTCTTACAAATGCGCTAGCAACCTTCTAGAGGTACATTAATAGGTCTTTACAAGGACTTCTAGACGACATCTGCTCTGCATACCTTAACGACACCCTAGTATTTACAGACAGCACCTGTGAGGACTACGTACGAGACGTTAAGAAGGTGCTAGACTGTCTGCAACAGGCTGGATTGTACCTCGACATTAACAAATGTAAATTCAGTGTATAACGTACGAAATACCTAGGATTTATTATTAAGTCAGGCAAGGGAATTAGTATAGACAGGAAGAAGATTAATGCTATTAAGCAGTAGAAGCCCCCTACGAGTGTTAAGGGCGTACGAGAATTCCTTAGGTTTGCCAACTTCTACTGCTAGTTTATACAGAACTACTCGGAGATAGTACGCCCTTTAGTTAAGCTAACATACAAGGACAGGCAGTTCGCGTAGACGGAGGAATGCGAAAAGAGCTTTAACAAGCTAAAGGAGCTCTTTAATATAGGACTAACACTTGCCGCCTTCGATCTGGAACGTACGACGATACTAGAAACCGACTCCTTAGGTTATTGCATAGGAGGTATCTTGTCGTAGGTAGGCCCAGACGGGCTCCTATACCTATATACGTACTTCTCTAAGAAGAACTCCCTAGCCGAATGCAACTACCCTATCTACGACAAGGAATTACTAGCAGTCGTACAGTGCTATAAGTTATAGGACGGAGAACTCCGTTCGGTTCCTAAATTCCTCGCCCTAACCGACTACAAGAATCTCGAGTATTTTACGCAACCCTGGAAACTCTCTAAGAGATACGTACAATAGGCAATATATCTAAGCCGCTTGTGTTGCGGCGGCAGAAAGGGGTAGGACTGAGTAATGGGGTGGACCCTTGGAATTTCGGCTTAGCCCTTCCGGACCGAGCCGGGCCTTGGCACGCTACCCCTAAAGCTCTTGCCCACCACTACATAGATTCCTTTCCCTCCTCAGTTCGAGATATAGTTATCAAAAAGGCCGTATTAAATTATATCTGCGTACCCGGATTATTATATCTCGAACTTACTCCCTACACTAACACCGCGCTGCGCGAAAGGGACCGTTGAATTATCCGGACCCCCGAATAACGCACGCGCACCAGCACACCAAACCAAACAACCCTAGTACCGTAAGAAAGCTATAGAGAGTTTCTTAGCGGTAGAGAGCGGCGTTACAGGCCGAAGCAGAAGCAGAAGAGAAAAGACAGACAGAGCGAGCAGGCGCTCTAGTGTTATCGATAATAAGTTTATTATCGGAGGTTTTACAGCGGAAGAGACTGCAGAGATTAAGGAACGAATAAGCGAATATAAGAAAATCTACGACTATACGCTCGAGGAACTTAAGGATTACGTAAACGAGAACGGAGTAGGAAAGGTCTACGACAGCATAGACCTTATTAAGAAGCTGTTTTACAGAACCCTAGAAGAAAAGAGACAGTTAAGAGAGGAAGTAGAGACGGTAAGAGCCGAGAAGAAATTGGCCGAGACCATTATAGATGTGCTGGAAAACTAAGCAGCGAACCGACTGGCACAATTGAAAGCGATAAAGGCTTAGCTAGATAAGATGGAAGCAGCGATGTCGTCGGCGCCGCTACTGCATCGAGAAGGACAAGCAGAGACCGCCTTACCGGCGGCCTACAGTTAAGGCAGCACGTTAATAACGTTACTACCGGATCTACCAGCGTTTAGAGGCGGAGATCCTAAGGATTAGGAAGCATTTAAGAAGAAGATAAAGAACAAGATAGGTCGAGACTATACCGGAAACAGCGCCGGAGATAGATTAGCGTACCTGGAATTGCGATTAGAAGATAAAGCTTTTTCGCTAGTAGCGGACCTAGAAGAGGTAACCGCTAAAGAAGCGATTAAAGCGCTGGATTAACGCTTCGGAGACCCCTTCCGGAAGAAGAAAGCCCGTAAGCAGCTAGACAAGATCAATCAGAACCGGCAGACGTTCGAGGAGTTCTACGGATTGTTTAGAAAATATACGATTAGGGCCCGAGTAGCGGAAGATAAGCAGCTCTACCTACTAAGGCAGAAGCTAAACCCTGAACTAGCTGCCGCTATAGCGTCTGTAGAAGACGAAGACCTTAAGAGTTTCGTGCACCGAGCGAGAGTTACTGCGAGAAACCTAAGCGCTTACGCGAAGTTACGCGAATCGAACTAGAAGCAGTTGATAACGCAGACAACGAGACCCTCTGCGCCTTTCCGGAGAGCACCCCAGCAGCCACCTTATCAGTTACCGCGTTCGTCGTTCGTCCCTACCTGTTACGCGTGTAGAAAGCGTGGCTATATCGCTACGAGATGCCAAGCAACGGCCTAGCAGAAGCAGGAGTATCGTGTTATAAAGCAGCCGCAGCCGCAGCTACTGAGAAAGACTATACAAGCTATAGAGCCGGCTCCGAACGACACCGACAGCGTAGACAGTAGAGTGCTACTGCGAATCCTGGGAAAAGACTAGCTAGAAGGATAGGCCCCCTATCCAGCGTAGAAGACAGGGCACTAACAAGAGCCACGTTACAGAAAGATAAGAGCATCAACAGCTGCAGCGATCCGCTCTTAGCGGCGGTGGAAGTAAACACAGAAACAGCTATTATCCTTCTAATTACTGTCTACCCCCTTGACGGATCGAGCAAACCACTTTAGCTAAGAGCTTTTATCGATACAGGGGCCCTTATTGGAGCGGCTATCCACTGTCGATTGGTTTAAAAGCTGATAAAAGGATATAGCTATCTAGTAGAGCTAGCATCGCCGATACGGATTTCGGCGTACAACGGACAGGACACAGAGAGTGTTACGCATTATATGCCATTAAGGACCACCCTAGCAGGTCGCACCACAGAAGCGACGTTCCGAATTGTAGATATCGGAAGATTTGACATTATTAAAGGACAGAAATAGATAAAGAACCAGAAAGCCGTTATTGATGTAGGTAAAGGCACCCTTAGATTCAAAAACCAGCAGGACAGAGTCGCCGCTATACCGGCTACCGTCGTCACCGTAGAACCGAACGCCAAGACTATCGAAGCGGCTCCGAAGGAGCGGCCCGAACCTCAAGATACGATCGGAATAATGAGTTCCGAAGCTTTGACGACCCTCGCGAGGTCGTCGGACAACGAAATTTATGCTATCTTAATAAAGGATATCAAAGACTATTAGAAGATAATAGCGGAAGAAGAAGTAGATCCACTAGAGGTGTTACTAAAAGAACTCTATAGTTACACTAACGTGTTCTTAAAGGCTAACTCTAACCTCTTGCCGCTCTACCGACCGGAATATAACAACAAGATCCGGCTGAAAGAAGGAGCCGTACTGCCGAGAACCGAACCCCTAAGACGCTTATCTCCGGCCGAGCTGGACTAGGTAGAAGTGTTTGTTAGAAAAAACTTGGCAAAGAAGTTTATTACGCCAAGCTTAGCAGAATATGCGTTACCGATTCTTTTCGTACGGAAACCCAGAGGTAGTCTCCGACTGTGTGTGGACTACCGAGGCCTTAATAAGGTTACTAAGAGAGATGTGTATCCGCTGCCTCTAATTGATAAGACTATACAACGAGTGGCTAAGGCTAAGTGGTTCAGCAAGCTGGATACTCGCCAAGCATTCTATCGATTAAGGAACGAAGAAGGACAAACGGAAGACCTTACGACATTCGCTATACGTATAGGTAATTTCAAGTAGTTGGTAATGCCTTTCGGACTTACTAACGCGCCGGCAGTGTAGCAACGCTTTATAAACCACACCTTGATAGATATGCTGGAACGGTTCGTATTAATCTACTTAGACGACATTCTGATCTACACTAAAGGAACGAGAGAACAACATACGGACTACATTGAGAGGGTGTTGAAAAGACTCCGCGAGGCAGGATTAAACGCGGACACGAAGAAGAGCGAGTTCTACTAGACCGAAGTCAAATATCTCAGTCTTATCGTCGGAAGAGAAGGAATTAGGATGGACCTGTCGAAAGTAGCCGCCGTCGCGGAATAGAAGCAACCGACATCCGGAAACACTATGCAAATAAGAGCGTTTCTCGGATTCTGCAGCTACTATCGACAGTTTATTAAGGACTTCAGCAAGATAGCGAGACTACTGAACGAGGCGTTGAAAAAGGAGGCAGCTGGTCTATAGAATAAGAGGTGTACAGAAGCTTTTAACCGACTAAAGGAGGCGGTAGCCTTAGCGCTAGTGCTAGCGTACTTCCGACCGGAAAAGACGATCTACGTAGAGACGGACGCTTCCGACACAGTAACAGCAGGGGTCCTTTCTCAATACGCTAACGACAGCGAGACTCTCCATCTGGTAGCTTTCTTCAGCAAGTCTATAAATAATGCTAAACGAAACTACGCTATCTATAATAAAGAACTGCTAGCTATTATTTAGGCCTTCGAAGAGTGGAAACCGGAGCTTATAGCTAGACAGAGCACGATCCAGGTCCTTACAGACCACTAGTTACTGACCTACTTTATAAAGACGCAGAAGCTGTTACGGCGCCAAGCCCAGTAGGCTGCCTACTTATCCGGGTTCGACTTCAAGATTACTTATCGACCTGGAGCTCAAAATGGAAAGGCTAATGCACTAACGAGAAGAGAAGGAAAGACCAGCAGAGCGAAAGAAGATCCGAATATGTTTCAGAAGGTGCTAACAGAACGAATAGTAGACGCCGAGGTGTTGAAAGAGGTAGGGATCTGTGCGATAGAGCCGCCGATTAAAGAAGAGACACTAAACGAGAAAGTGGAACAGCTTAATTAGCAGCAGAAGCTAGGCAAAACCGGCTTAGGGAAACTGATTGTTTCGGAAGAACTGATTACAGAGGTTATCCAGCTGGTCTATAGCTCTACGGACGTTGGTTACGCAGGATCGAAGAAGACAATAGAAGCAATAAGGACGACCTACTGGTTTCCGCGAATCTTCGAGCGGATACATTGGTTTATTACTAACTGTTATATGTGCCGAGCAGCGAAGCTACGTTACGGCCTTCTGGCCGGCCTGCTAAAGCCACTTCTGATCCCTAAGAAACTATAGCAGCACATTACGATAGACTTCGTAACTGGCCTACCGGACTCCGATAGGTACGATGCTACGCTTAATGTAGTAGATCGACTAAGCAAGGAACGTTATTTCATCCCCTGCCGAGCTAAGGATAAAGGAACTACTGCAGAAGAAACGGCGAGAATGTTGATACAACACGTGTAGAAGCACTATAGGCTGCTGGACACTATTACTACGGATAGGGGTCCTTAATTCACTGCAGACGTATAGAAAGCCATTAACTAAGCCCTTAGAATACGTAGAAAGCTCAGCACGGCCGCTTACCCTTAGACCGACAGACAGTCGGAAGTAGCCAACCGTAAGATAGAAAAGTATCTGAGAATCTTCTGCGGCCATCATTAAGCAGAATAGGTTAAGGTGTTGCCGATAGCCGAATTCTGCGCAAACTCTGCACGATCGGAAGCCACCTTACTAGCGCCGTTCGAGATAACTTACGGCTATCTTCCGAGGATAAGCTTTCAACTACTGAACGAACCCAGCTCTTTAGAACTCTCTACCGCTACCTCGTCGAAGAGAATAGCCGCGGCGGCGGCAGAAGCGCTCCGATCCCAGATAGAACAAGCGATCAAGGCAGCGAAAGAAGCGATAGAATCAGCTTAGAAAAAGATAGTAACTCGAGCTAATAGAAAGAGGTTACTAATAGAATTTGAGGAAGGCCAAAAGGTATAGCTTAACACGCGGAACCTGAGGCTAAAAGGCAACGCGAAGCTCAACCCTCGTTACGTAGGTCCGTTTAAGATAATAGAAAAGAGGTCGCCGGTAACCTACCGGCTCCAGCTGCCGAAATCGTTCCGGATCTACGATGTTTTTCACTCGGATCTGCTAAGCCTAGACCCTAAAGATAGTCTTCCGGATCAGGGGTTTAATAGACCCCCACCAATCAAAATAGAAGGAGAAGAAGAAGAGTAGGAGGTAGAAGACGTAATTGATATAAGAAAACAAAGAGGATCTATTGAAGCGAGGATCTTATAGAAAGGATAGCCGGAAGACTATAAATAGTATCCGGTCGAGAACCTCCGGAATTCAGCGGAGGTGCTAAGAGAATTCTACGTTAAAAACCCGAGGAAGCCGAGGCCTGTATAGCTCGAAAGCCGATAAAGAAGAAGGATATCTACGTCCGCTCCATCGACGCGGAAGCCGATAGAAACGATCGTAGAATCCTCTAGCTGGTGTCTTGGGCCTCACCACTACTACCACCGCTAGCTAGGACCGGCAGATAGAGCAGTAAGGCTAAGAACGGCGCTACCGTAGCAGCCTGCCTCGTAACCGTCTTTGCTCTCCGTTACTACTATCTGCCGAAAGGATAGTAACGACGAATAACGAAGAGGCTGCTATTAAGGGGGTCTCGCGGTAACGCCGAAGGCCTTAGTAGAGAAAGAAAAAGAAGAAGATAAGGAGCTGTAGATGGATCTATATAGATCTATGCAGTGGCGCACGGACCGGTTACGCCGCAGCTCTAGTGACCGCTGGCTCCGATCAGATAGCTCCGATCAGATGGAACGGATCAGATGGACGCCAAGTAAAGACGCCAGATAGTAACGATGTAAAAAAAAAAAAGAAAAGAAAAGAGGACGAACAGATAAGTAAGCAGTCGAGGGCGACCGCTGATAAGGGAGGGGGGTAGTGTTGCGGCGGCAGAAAGGGGTGGGACTAAGTGATAGGGTAGACCCTTGGAATTTCGGCTCAGCCCTTCCGGACCGAGCTAGGCCTTGGCACGCCACCCCTAAAGCTCTCGCCTACCACTACATAGATTCCTTTCCCTCCTCAGTTCGAGATATAGTTATCAAAAAGGCCGTATTGAATCATATCTGCGTGCCCGGATTAGCTTGAATATAAGACTCTAGTACTGCAAAGGAAAGGACAACAGTAGGGCCGACGCATTATCCAGACGAGACTAGGATATGCTAACAACGTACGACGACGACCGGCTAAAATTACAGACATTCCAGATGTTTAAGGAGGAACTAGGCGAATATGCTATCCGCCTAGCGGCGATATACATATAGGAACCCTAGCTATAGGCATAGGAGAAGGCAGTAGAAAAGGACAACGTCTACGAAAAAGCCTGTACGGCAATCCGAGAAGGACAGTAGAAGCTCCCTATAGAGCTTAACCTTAAGGTATTAGTAGTAGAGTGCATAGTAGACGAAGAGAACAACCTAAAGTTTAGGAATCGGATTTGGGTCCCTGCAGACGAGAAGCTCTGTACGAACTTAATATAATAGGCGTACGACTCTATAACTACTAGGTACCTAGGGCGCGAGGAGACGTATAGCATTGTCGCTAGGGACTACTACTAGCTAGCGATAGCGAAGGACATCTGTAGGTTTATATAGAACTGCGATGTCTGCAGATAGACAAAACCCTAGCGTAAACTAAAGCACAGCCTGTTAAAACTCCTGCCAATACCGGACCGGCTATAGCAGGACCTAACAGTAGACTTTACCCTAAGAGCGACGGACAGCAGAACATTATAGTAGTAACAGACAAGCTAACTGATCCGGGCACGCAGATATAATTCAATACAGCCTTTTTAATAACTATATCTCGAACTGAGGAGGGAAATGAATCTATATAGTAGTGGGTAAGAGCTTTAGGGGTGGTGTGCCAAGGCCCGGCTCGGTCCGGAAGGGCCGAGCCGAAATTCCGAGGGTCTACCCCATTACTTAGTCCCACCCCTTTCTGCCGCTGCAACACTACCCCCCTCCCTTACTAGCGGTCGACCTCGACCGCTTACTTATCTATCTGTCTCTCTCTTTTTTTTATTGTCGCTATCTAACGTCTTTACTTGGCGTCTATCTGATCAGAAGAGCTATCTAATCGGATCCAGCGGTTACCTAAGCTGCGGCGTAGCCGGTCTGTGCTCTGCTGTAGGGATCTATATAGATCCGTCCGCAGTGCCGTTTCTTCTTCTTCTTTATCAACTTCCGAGTCACTCAGGCTTTGGCCTCTTCGGATTCCGCGTATAGAACTCCTTTAGCAGTTCCACCGAATTCCGGAGATTCTCAATTAGATACTATTTATAATCTTCCGGCTATCTCTTCTACGAGATCCTTGCTTCGATAGATCCTCTTAGTTTTCTTATATCTATTACGTCTTCTACCTCCCATTCTTCTTCTTTACTGTCTATCTTAATTGGTAGGGGTTCGGCGAACTCCTAATCCGGAAGACCGTCTTTAGGGTCCAAACTCAGCAGATCTAAATAAAAGACATCATAGATCTGGAATAACCTTAGTAGCTGGAGCCGATAAGTTACCGGCGACCTCTTTTCTACTATCTTAAACAGACCTACGTAGCAGGGGTTAAGCTTGGTGTTGCCTTTCAGCCTTAGGTTCTGTGTATTAAGCTATACTTTTTAGCCTTCTTCGAATTCTATTAGTAACCGCTTTCTATTAGCTCGAGTTACTATCTTCTTCTAAGCCGATTCTATTGCCTCTTTCGCTACCTTAATCGCTTCTCCTATCTAAGATCAGAGAGCTTCTGCCGCAGCAGCAGCAACTCTCTTCGACAAAGTGGTAGTAGGAGGTTCCAAAGGGCTAGGTTTGTCCAGTAGTTGGAAGCTTATTCTCGGAAGATAACTATAAGTTACCTCGAACGGCGCCAGTAAGGTGGCCTCTGACCGTGCTAAGTTGGCGCAGAATTCGGCTATCGGCAACACCTTAACCCATTCTGCTTGATAATAACTGCAGAAGATTCGTAGATATTTCTCTATCTCGCGGTTAGCTACTTTAGACTAACTGTCCGTTTAAGGGTAAGCGGCTGTGCTGAGCTTTCCGCGAATTCTGAGAGCATAGTTAATAGCCTTCTATACGTCGGCAGTGGCTTAAGGACTCCTATCCGTAGTGATAGTGTCCGGCAGGCTATAGTGCTTCCATACGTGCTAGATCAGCATTCTCGCCGTTTCTTCTGCTGTAGTTCTTTTATCCTTAGCTCGGTAGGGGATTAAATAGCGCTCCTTGCTTAGTCGATCCACTACGTTAAGCGTGGCATTATATCTATCGGAATCCGGCAGGCCGGTTACGAAATCTATCGTAATGTGCTGCTACGGTTTCTCGGGGATCGGAAGTGGCTTTAGCAGACCGGCCGGAAGGCCGTAACGGGGCTTCGCGACTTGGCACATATAACAATTAGCGATAAACCGGTAGATCTGTTTGAAGATTCGCGGAAACTAGTAAATCGTCCTTACTGCTTCTATCGTCTTCTTCGAGCCTGTGTAGCCGACGTCTTTAGAACTATGAATCAGCTAGACAACCTCTGTAATTAGTTCTTCCAGAACTATTAGCTTTCCTAAGCCGGTTCTGCCGAGCATCTGCTGCTGGTTAAGCTGTTCCACTTTCTCGTAGAGCGTCTCTTCTTCGGTCGGCGGTTCTATCGTGCTGATCCCTGCTTCTTTTAACACCTCGGCATCTACTATCCGTTCAGTTAACACCTTCTGAAACATGTTTAGATCTTCTTTCGCGCAGCTAGTCTTTCCTTCTCTTCTCGTTAGCATATTAGCCTTTCCATTTTGCGCTCCGGGTCTATAGGTAATCTTGAAGTCGAATCCGGATAAGTAGGCGGCCTACCGAGCTTGGCGCCGTAATAGCTTCTGCGTCTTTATAAAGTAGGTTAGCGACTAATAGTCCGTAAGGACCTGAACCGTATTCTTTCTGGCTATAAGCTCCGGCTTCCAGTCCTCGAAAGCCTGGATAATAGCTAATAGCTCTTTATCGTAAATAGCGTAGTTGCGCTCGGCCTCGTTTATAGACTTGCTAAAGAAAGCCACTGGGTAGAGGGTCTCGTCGGCGTTATTATACTGAGAAAGGACCCCTGCTGTTACTGTGTTGGAAGCGTCCGTTTCTACGTAGATCGTCTTTTCCAGTCGGAAGTGTGCTAGCACTGGCGCTGAGGCCACCGTCTCCTTTAGTCGGTTAAAAGCTTCTGTACACTTTTTATTCTATAGGCCGGCGGCCTCCTTCTTTAATGCCTCGTTTAGGGGTCTCGCTATCTTACTAAAGTCCTTAATAAACTGTCGATAGTAGCTGCAGAATCCGAGAAACGCTCTGATTTGCGTAGTGTTTCCGGATTTCGGTTGCTTCTATTCCGCGACGGCGGCGACCTTTAAGGGGTCTATCCAAATTCCTTCCCTTCCGACGATAAGACCGAGATACTTAACTTCGGTCTAATAGAACTCGCTCTTCTTCGTGTCTGCGTTCAATCCGACCTCGCAGAGTCTCTTTAGCACCCTCTTAATGTAGTCTGTATATTGCTCTCTCGTCCCTTTAGTGTAAATAAGGATGTTGTCTAAGTAAATAGACACGAATCGTTCCAGTATGTCTGCAAGAGTGTAGTTTATAAAACGCTGCTATACCGCCGGCGCGTTAGTAAGTCTAAAGGGCATTACCAACTACTTGAAATTGCCTATGCGTGTGGCGAACGTCGTAAGATCCTCCGTCTGCCCTTCCTTATTCCTTAGTCGGTAGAACGCTTGTCGAATATCTAGCTTACTAAACTACTTAGCTTTAGCTACTCGTTGTATAGTCTTATCGATTAGCGGCAGCGGGTACACGTCTCTCTTAGTAACCTCGTTAAGGCCTCGGTAATCTACGTATAGTCGGAGACTACCTCCGGGTTTTCTTACGAAAAGAATCAGTAACGCATATTCGGCTAAGCTCGGCGTAATAAATTTCTTTAACAGATTCTCTCGAACAAACACTTCTACCTAGTCTAGCTCGGCCGGCGACAATCGTCTTAGGGGCTCGGTTCTTGGCAGCGTAGCTCCCTCTTTTAGTCGGATCTTGTTGTCGTATTCTGGTCGGTAGAGCAGCAAGAGGTTGGAGTTAGCCTTCGAGAACACGTTAGCGTAGCTGTAGAGTTCTTTTGGCAACACCTCTAGCGGATCTACTTCTTCTTCCGCTATTATCTTCCGGTAGTCTTCGATGTCTTTTATTAAGATAGCGTAAATCTTATTGTCCGGTGACCTCGCGAGGGTCGTCAAAGCTTCTGAGCTTATTATTCCGATCGTGTTTAGAGGGTCGGACCGATCTATCGGAACCGCCTCGATAGTCGTAACATTCGGTTTCGCAGCGACGGCGGTAACTGATTCGGCGGCGACCCCGCTCTGCTGGTCTTTAAACCCTAGCATGCCTTTACCTACGTTAATAACAGCTTTCTAGTTCTTGATCTATTTCTGCCCTATAATAATGTCGAACCGTCCGATGTCCATAATTCGGAACGTAGCTTCCGTAGTGCGACTAGCTAGGGTAGTCTTTATTGGCACATAATACGTAACGCTCTCTGTGTCTTGCGCGTTGTATGCCGAAATCCGCGTCGGCGACGCTAGTTTGACTAGGTAACCGTATCCGTTTATCAGCTTCTAAACCAATCGATAGTAGATCGCAGCTCCGATAAGAGCTCCTGTGTCGATAAAAGCTCTTAATTGGAGTAGTCGACGCGAGCCTTCCAAAGGGTAGACTGTAATCGGAAGAATAATAGCAGTCTCCGTGTTCACTTCCACCGCTGCTAAGAGCGGATCGCTACAACTGCTAATGCTTCCTTCTTCTGGTAGCGCAGATCGCGTTGTTGCCCTATTGTCGGTGCTGGATAGGGGGCCTATCCGTCCAGCTGGTCTTTTCCCAAGATCTGTAGTAGCACTCTACTGTCTACACTGTCGGTGTCGTTTAGAGCTGGCTCTATAGCTTAGATAGCCTTTCTTAGTAGCTGCAGCTTCATGGCCCGATACTCCTGCTTCTGCTAATCCGTTGCTTAGTATCTTATAGCGATGTGGCCAGCCTTTCTATACTCGTAGCAGGTGGGGGCAAACGACGAACGCGGCGAATAAGATAGCTGCTGCAGTAGTCTCCGGAAAGGTGCAGGGGGTCGTGTTGTCGGCGTCGTCGATAGCTTCTAGTTTAATTCGCGCGATTTCGCGTAAGCGCTTAGGTTTCTGGCAGTAACTCTCGCTTAGTGCACGAAGCTTTCAAGGTCTCTGTCTTCTACTAACGCTATAGCTGCGGCCAGTTTAGGGTTCAGCTTCTGTCTTAGTAGGTAGAGCTGCTTATCTTCTAACACTCTTGCTCTAAAAGCATATTTTCTAAATAGTCTGTAGAACTCCTTAAACATCTGCCGGTTCTGGTTAATCTTATCCAGTTGCTTACAGGCTGTCTTCTTTCGGAAGGGATCTCCGAAGCGTTGATCTAACGCTTTAATCGCTTCTTTAGCGGTTACCTCTTCCAGGTCCGCTACTAGCGAAAAAGCTTTACCTTCCAATCGCGATTCTAGGTAGGCCAATCTATCTCCTGTACTGCTTCCAGTGAGATCGCGGTCTATCTTATTCTTTATTTTCTTTTTAAATGCTTCCCGATCTTGAGGGTCTCCGCCCCTAAACGCTGGTAGATTGGGTAGTAACGTTATCGGTGTGCTACCTTGACTATAGGCCGCTGGTGACGCGGTCTCTGCTTGTTCTTCTCGTCGTAGTAGCGGCGCCGACGACATCACTGCTGCGTCCATTTCAGCTAACTAAGCCTTTATTGCCTTTAGTTGTGCTAGCCGATTTGCCGCTTAATTTTCTAATACGTAAATAATGGTTTCTGCTGACTCCTTCTCGGCTATTACCGTTTCCATTTCTTCCCTTAGTCTCCTGTTTTCTTCCGTGTTCCTATAAAATTTCTTTTCGACGAAGGTAATAATGTCGAACACCTTCTCTGCTCTATGTTCTGTAAGATATTCTCCTATCTTATCCGGCGTGCGTGCGTACAGTTCGGCATAGTTCTCTATGCCCTTCTTCGCTTTATCTATCTCTTCTTCTGTAAGGCCCTTAGTAGCTATTCTATCGTCGAGGATACTAGTACGCCTATCCCTCGGTCTGTTGGTCTTTCTCTTTCCGCTGCGGCCTGTAACGCCGCCCTCTACTGTTAAGAAGCTCTCTATAGCTTTCTTACGGTGCTAGTGTTTGGTTTAGTTTAGTATGTGTGTTGCGCGTACGTTATTCAGGTATCCGGATTGTTTAACGGTCCCTTTCGCGCAGCGCGGAGTTAGTGTAGTAAGTGAGTTCGAGATATAATAATCCGGGCACGCAGATATAATTCAATACGGCCTTTTTAATAACTATATCTCGAACAGAGGAGGGAAAG
Source organism: Pseudocercospora ulei (assembly GCA_016165855.1). NCBI lineage: Eukaryota > Fungi > Ascomycota > Dothideomycetes > Mycosphaerellales > Mycosphaerellaceae > Pseudocercospora > Pseudocercospora ulei. The sequence goes on from JACWNB010000004.1 coordinate 7,196,986, forward strand.
GAATCTATGTAGTGGTAGGTAAGAGCTTTAGGGGTAGTATGCCAAGGCCCGGCTCGGTCCGGAAGGGCCGAGCCGAAATTCCGAGGGTCTACCCTATTACTTAGTCCCACCTCTTTCTGCCGCTGCAACACTAACGAGGGGGGTAATACTGGAGGGAATAGACTCTATTACAGCTAAGGACACTGCCTAGGCATTTATACAGACGACGTTTAGCAAGCACGGATTCCCTAGGTTAATTGTATCTAACTAGGGTATACAGTTTACGAGCTAGCTCTAGGCAAGGATCTGCCAATTGTTAAACGTAGAACATCTCCTATTAACTGCTTAGCACCTATAGACAGACAGTGCGACAGAGAGGGTTAACTTAACACTAAAAGCGTACCTCTAGGCGTACGTTAACTACGACTAGACTAACTGGAACCGCCTCCTCCCTATAGCAGAGCTGGCTATTAATAGCTGTACGGCTAACGCTACAGGACTGTCCCCCTTCTTTATAGCCTATTGTTGGGGGGCGCCACCCGGCCCAGGTCCTGGACCCGACCTAAGCCAACCGTCGCCCTAAGGACTGCGACTTAGCGGCGCCAGCATAACCCTACCCTCTGTACGGAACCACTAATAGGACCCTACTCCTATACAGAGGGAGAACCCTATAGTCCTACACAAAGGGGAACTACCGCCCCTCTAAATAGAGGGAAAACTCTGCACTACCGTATAGAGGAGGGAACTCCCGATCCTCCGTACGGAGGGTAAACCTTGCATCCCTGTATAGAGGGGAATTGCTAGCTTAGCTTTGTAGGTACAAATTGTATAGCAGCAGACGACGAAGGAACTGCCTATTAGTTCCTTTATGTAGATACCTAACCTTAAGTTTCTGAACTAAGATTCTTAAGCCCCTTACATTAGGAGCTGATCTTACTGTCGGTAACTGCAGTAATAAAACAAGGGTGGACGGCGACACCCCTATAGAGACTACGGCTATAGAGGGATATATGCACCGCGTGTACGAGGAGCTGCTAGAAAGCAAGAGGCAGCTCGAGCAGCAAGTAAGCTACTAGGCTGCGATAATTTCCTAACGGGAACAGGAGCTACGACAGCTTAGGGCGTCCGGCCGCGATCCGACCCCTACAACAACGACGAACTTAATAGCCTATACCCCGACCCCTAAAAGCAAACTCCCCGACGTCTCTACGTACGATAGTAAGGCCCCGGCCGAGTACCCCTCCTAGGCTGCCCAGATGCGCTCTAAGCTTCTAGTCGACTTAGGAGCATACCCGACTAAGCTAGATAAGGTAGTTTACCTCTTTAGGAGGTTAAAGGGCAGGGCGGCAGCACGAATTCTGCCGTACTACAAGACGGCCGTTGCCAACCCGGCAATAGCTACGACGACGATGCTCTAGGCAGCTCTAGACAAGAGCTACAAGGACCTAGACTGCGAGAGCCGAGCACTCCTATAGGTTAACACGATAAAACAAGGACGAAAGACCGTACGAGAATTTCTCGCAGAATTTAACCAGACTTTGGCAGAAGCAGGAGGTCTCCAATAGGAGGACAGGATAAAAATTACCTCTTTAGAGGTAGGCCTCTCTAAGGAGATTATAACGGGGCTAGTAGGCGTAATGCGACCAGCTACGTATAAAGAATTCTGCGATCTCCTTAGGATAGTCGACGACTAGCAGCGCAGGCTTAGACGGATAGGCTACACTTAGGAGATAAGACAACCCCTCTAGCGGCAGACGGACGCTATAGACTAGGAACCGACGACGACGAGGGTGGCGGCAGCCGTTACCGTACGGCTAAGGGCCGCTACTAAAAGGGCGCAATAGGTAGATACGGCCACCTTTAACAAGAGACAAGCAGAAGGGAGCTGCTATCGGTGTAGCAAGATAGGCTACATCGTACAGAATTGCGGGCTTTTGCCAGCAGAGAGACCTAGGGGACGGCCGACTACCGCGAGGGTAGCAACTGCGGCGCCCTAACGAGAAGATTAGGAGTCCTACTTAGACGACGACGAGTCGGGAAAAGAGTAGCCTCTAAGCGAAGGCTCTGCCAGAGGCGGGTACGAGATAGACTGCTAAATCAAAGCATTACTTAGCTATCTTTTAAGAGCAATTACATAACGACGACGCTGTTTATCGTACAGCTAACGTTAAACAGGTCCGCAACAATGCGGACATTAATTAATACAGGATACTTGGTGTACAGAGTAATTAGCGAAGACTTCGTATAGAGGCACTAGATTAAGATAACCCCTACTGTACCTGTACGTATATTAGGCATTACCGGACGAGGACCGGACATTACCTATATAGTAAAAGTGTCGATAGAGGTACAGGGACATTATAAGCAGGACTTATACCTCTATGTCGTACAGGACAAGCTAGGGTATAACCTAATACTAGGGAAGCTATAGATAGAGCGCTAGAGGGGCAAGCTAGACGTTAGACGAGGACGGCTATACCTGGCAGTAACGAAGCAGAGGCTCCGAGACTAAGAGAAGGCTCTGCAAGGAGACAATGCTAAAGCCGAAATCAACACAGCAACGGCGGACATTGAAAAGGCATTAGTACCTAAGAAAGTAACGGACCCCTATACAAGGCTCCTAAAGGAATACGCAGGATACCTAGACCTCTTCGAGCTAAAGTCGGCCTTAAAACTGCCGCTATACCAAGGAGAAGGGATCGACTACGATATCTAGCTAGAACCCTGCCTAGATAGGAGCCTGCCGGAGGTACTGTACAGACCGCTGTATAGAATGTCCTCTAGAGAACTCCTGGTACTGCACAAGACACTAGACGACCTGCTTGCTAAAGGGTTCATTTAGGCAAGTACGTCGTCCGCAGGAGCCCTAGTACTGTTTGTCTATAAGGAGGGGAAGGCCGGATTGCGTTTCTGCGTAGACTATAGAGGCATTAACGCGATTACTAAGAAGGACCGGTACCTCCTACTCCTTATTAAGGAGACTCTTAGACGGATTAACAAGGCGAAGTAGTTTACTAAGCTTAACGTAGTCTTAGCCTTCTACAAGATACGGATTAAGGAAGGCTATAAATAGATAACTGCCTTCTATACGAGATATAGCCTCTTTAAGTAGCTTGTTACCCCCTTTAGACTTGCTAACGCACTGACAACATTCCAAAGGTACATTAACAAGTCCTTATAAGGGTTACTAGACGACATCTGCTCGGTATACCTCGACGACACCCTGGTTTTTACGGACGGTACCTACGCAGATTACGTACAGGATGTTAAGAAGGTGCTAGACCGACTGCAGTAGGCTAGCTTGTACCTCGATATCGACAAATGTAAATTCAGTATCCAACGTACGAAATACCTAGGTTTTATTATCGAGGCAGAGAAAGGCATTAGCATAGATAGGAAGAATATTAACGCTATTAAGCAATAGAAGCCGCTAACAAGCGTTAAGGGCGTACAGGAATTTCTTAGGTTTGCCAACTTCTACTACTAGTTTATACGGAACTACTCGGAGATCGTACGCCCCCTAGTTAAACTAACATACAAGGACAAGCAGTTTAAATAGATAGACGAATGCGACAAGAGCTTTAACAAGCTAAAGGAGCTCTTTACTACAGGATTAACACTCGCCGCCTTTAACCTAGAGCGTACGACAATACTGGAAACAGACTCTTTAGGGTACTGCATTAGAGGTATCCTGTTACAGGTAGACTTAGACGGACTCCTGTACCTATGTATGTATTTCTCTAAGAAGAACTCCCTAGCTAAGTGCAACTACCCTATCTACGACAAGGAGTTGCTAGCAGTTGTACAGTGTTGCGAAGCATAGAATAGAGAACTTCGCTTAGTGCCCAAGTTCCTTGCCCTAACAGACTACAAGAACCTAGAGTACTTTACGCAGCCCCGGAAGCTGTCTAAGAGGCACGTACGTTGGGCAATGTACCTAAGCTAGTTTAATATAAGACTCTAGTATTGCAAGAGTAAGGACAACAGTAGGGCCGATGCGCTCTCTAGACAGGACTAGGACATACCAACGATGTACGAGGACGACCGGCTAAAGTTACGAACATTCTAGATGTTTAAGGAGGAGCTAGGCGGGGAGACTATCCGCCTAGCAGCAACACACCTATAGGAACCCTAACTGTAAGCATAGGAAGAGGCGGTAGAAAAGGACGAGGTGTACCGAAGGGCCTATACAGCGATCTAAGGAGGGCAGCAGAAGCTCCTAGCAGGGCTCTATCTTAAGGTGTTAGCAGCAGAGTGCTTAGTAGACGAGGAGAACAACCTAAAGTTTAGAAATCGGATGTAGGTCCCTGCAGACGAGAAGCTCTGTATAAGCTTAATACAACGGGCGTACGACTCTATAGCTACCGGGCACTGATCCGGGCACGCAGATATAATTCAATACGGCCTTTTTGATAACTATATCTCGAACTGAGGAGGGAAAGGAACCTATGTGGTGGTGGTGGTGGGCTTTGATGGAGGGTGGTGTGCCAAGGCCCGGCTCGGCCCGGACGGGCCGAGCCGAAATCCAGGGTCCACCCTATCAATCTGTCCCACCTCTTTCCACCGTCGCAACACTACCCCCCTCCCTCACTAGCGGTCGCCCTCGACCGCTTAGTTACCCTATCCATTCGAAAATCTCCGCCCTTTTTTTTTTTTTTTTTTTTTTTTTTTTTTTTTTTTTTTTTTTTTTGATTCGTCGTCTCCTTCTCGAAAAAAAAAAAATCCCCTCCAACGCCGACGTCACTTCTTCCGTCTTCCATCAAAACAACGTTTTCTTCATCTCTTTTTTTTTTAACTTCTTATGTTATCGGCATCTGAAGTCTTTCACTTGGCGTTTATGTAATCGGTGCGCCTGATCCGTGCTATCTGATCTGAGCTGTGGGTCATCTGAGCTGCGGCGTAGCTGGTCTGTGCGTCGTCTCGGAGGTCCATATAGATCCGTCCGCGGCGTCGTTTCTTCTTCTTCTTTTTCCCCTCTACTAAAGCCTTTACCCACTACGGGGTCGGCGGCGCTGGCACGCTACGGCGTCGGCGAGCTTCCTGCCGACCGCCGTAGGTGGTGGCCGCGTCGATGACCTCGCCGAAGGCGACAGACACGATCGTCTTCATCGGCTTCTGCGCCGGTAGAGCGGACGTGGCTTTCTTCTTTTTCTTCCAGAAGGATCGGCTTCAGAGCCATTCCGGCTTCGGCTTCTCCGGGTTCCGCGCATAAAAGTCTCTTAACAGCTCCGCCGAATTCCGCAGGTTCTCGATCGGATACCATTCGTAGTCTTCCGGCTACCCCTTCTACGAGATCCTCGCTTTGATGGACCCCCTCGTCTTCTTTACGTCTATTACGTCTTCTACCTCCCATTCTTCCTCATCGTCCATCTCGATTGGCGGGGGTTCGGCGAACCCCTGTTCCGGAAGGCCGTCCTTAGGGTCCAGGCTTAGCAGATCCGAATGGAAGACATCGTGGATCCGGAACGATTTCGGCAGCTGGAGCCGATAGGTCACCGGCGACCTCTTTTCCACTATCGTAAACGGGCCTACGTAGCGCAGATTGAGCTTGGCGTTCCCTTTTAGCCTTAGGTTCCGCGTGTTAAGCCAGACTTTTTGACCTTCTTCGAATTCTATTGGCGACCGGCTTCTATTAGTTCGAGTTACTATCTTCTTCTGAGCCGATTCTATCGCGTCTTTTGCCACTTTGATCGCTTCTTCCATCTAAGATCGGAGCGCTTCCGCCGCCGCGGCAGCGACTCTCTTTAACGACGTGGCGGTGGATTGTTCCGTAGAGCTGGGTTCGTTTGGCGGCTAAAAGCTTATCCTCGGAAGATAGCCGTGCGTTATCTCGAACAGCGCCAGCAAGGTAGCCTTAGACAGTGCCGAGTTAGCGCAGAACTCGGCCATCGGCAACACCTTAACCCATTCTTCTTAATAGTGGCCGCAGAAGGTTCGCAGGTATCGCTCTATCTCGCGATTAGCCACTTTAGACTGACCGTCAGTTTAAGGGTAAGCGGCGGTGCTGAGCTTTCTACGAATTCCGAGAGCTTAGTTAATAGCTTTCTATACGTCGGCTGTAAATTGAGGACCCCGATCCGTAGTAATAGTGTCCGGCAGCCTATAGTGCTTCTATACGTGTTGAATCAACATCCGTGCGGTCTCTTCTGCAGTGGTTCCTTCGTCCTTAGCTCGGCAGGGGATGAAGTGGCGTTCTTTGCTAAGCCGGTCTACTACGTTTAGCGTAGCGTTATATCTATCGGCTTCCAGCAGGCCGGTCACGAAATCTATCGTAATGTGCTGCTACAGCTTCTCGGGGATCGGAAGTGGCTTTAGCAGACCGGCCGGAAGACCGTAACGTAGTTTCGCCGATCGGCACACGTAGCAGTTGGCGATAAATCGGTGGATCCGTTCGTAGATCCGCGGAAACCAGTATGTCGTCCTTATAGCTTCTATCGTTTTCTTTGATCCTGCGTAACCAACGTCTACGGAGCCGTAGACCAGCTGGATAACCTCTGTGATTAGTTCTTCTGGCACTATTAGCTTCCCTAAACCGGTTTTGCCGAGCTTCTGCTTCTGATTAAGCTGCTTAACCTTCTCGTAGAGAGTCTCTTCCTTAGGGGCCGGTTCCACTGCGCAGACCCCTACCTCTTTCAACACCTCTGCGTCTACTATCCGCTCGGTCAACACCTTCTGAAACATGTTCAGATCTTCCTTCGCGCGGCTCGTCTTCCCTTCTCTTCTCGTTAGCGCGTCAGCCTTTCCGTTTTGAGCCCCTAGTCGATAGGTAATCTTAAAGTCGAACCCTAATAAGTAGGCGGCCTACCGAGCTTGGCGACGTAAGAGCTTCTGCGTCTTTATAAAGTAGGTTAGCGACTAGTGGTCCGTAAGGACCTGGACCGTGCTCTTTCCAGCTATAAGCTCCGGTTTCTACTCCTCGAAAGCCTAAATAATCGCCAGCAGCTCTTTATCGTAGATCGCGTAGTTCCGCTTAGCTTCCGTTATGGACTTGCTGAAGAAGGCCACTAGGTGGAGGGTTTCGTCGTCGCTATATTGAGAAAGGACCCCTGCCGTCACTGTGTCGGAAGCGTCTGTTTCTACGTAGATCGTCTTTTCCGGCCGGAAGTGTGCCAGAACAGGCGCCGAGGCCACTGCTTCTTTTAGCTGTACGAAAGCTTCCGTGCACTTCTCGTTCTATAGGCCGGCGGCCTCTTTCTTCAACGCTTCGTTCAGGGGTCTGGCTATCTTGCTGAAGTCTTTAATAAACCGTCGATAGTAGCTGCAGAAGCCGAGAAACGCCCTGATCTGCGTAGTGTTGCCGGATTTCGGTTGCTTCCATTCCGCTACGGCGACGACCTTTAAGGGGTCTATACGAATTCCGTCTCTTCCGACGATAAGACCGAGATATTTGACCTCGGTCTGATAGAACTCGCTCTTCTTCGTGTCCGCGTTTAATCCGACCTCGCGGAGCCTGATTAGCACCTTCTTGATGTAGTCCGTGTGCTGTTCTCTCGTTCCTTCGGTGTAGATAAGGATGTCGTCCAAGTAGATAGACACGAACCATTCTAGCATGTCTATAAAGGTGTGGTTTATAAAGCGTTGCAACACTGCCGGCGCGTTGGTAAGTCCGAAAGGCATTACCAACTACTTGAAATTGCCTATACGCGTCGCGAACGTCGTTAGGTCTTCTGTCTGCCCTTCTTTATTCCTTAGTCGATAGAACGCTTAGCGGATGTCCAGCTTACTAAACCATTTAGCTTTAGCCACTCGTTGTATAGTCTCGTCGATTAGCGGCAGCGGGTATACGTCTCTCTTGGTAACCTCGTTAAGGCCTCGATAATCTACGCAGAGTCGCAGACCACCCCCTGGTTTCCTTACAAAAAGAATCGGTAACGCGTACTCGGCAGAACTCGGCGTAATAAACTTCTTCGCCAGGTTTTCGCGAACAAACACCTCTACTTAGTCCAGTTCGGCCGGTGACAGTCGTCTTAGGGGCTCGGTTCTTGGCAGCGTAGCTCCCTCTTTCAGTCGGATCTTGTTGTTATATTCCGGTCGATGGAGCGGCAGGAGGTTGGAGTCGGCTTTTGAGAACACGTCAGCGTAATCGTGGAGCTCGTTTGGCAACACCTTCAGTAGGTCCACTTCTTCTTCCGCCATTATCTTCCTGTAGTCTTCGATGTCCTTTATAGAGATAGCGTAGATTTCATTGTCCGGCGACTTCGCGAGGGTCGTTATAGCTTCTAAACTCATCATTCCGACGGTAACCGGGGGTTCGGAACGATCGGACGGAGCCTCTTTCGCGAGCTTCGTAGCTTTCGGCTTAGCGGCGGCGGCGACCTTTTCGATAGTCCCTGCTCCGCTACCCGGGATTTTGAATCTAATCGTTCCTTTATCTACGTCGATAATAGCTTTCTGGTTCTTTATCTATTTCTGCCCTATAATGATGTCAAACCTTCCGATATCCATAATCCGGAACGTCGCTTCCGTAGTTCGACCAGCTAGCGTAGTCCTTAATGGCACGTAGTGCGTAACGCTTTCCGTGTCTTGTCCATTATAGGCCGAAATCTTCGTCGGCGACGCCAGTTCCACCGGATAACCGTATCCATTCGTAAGCTTCCGGACCAGTCGGTGGTAGATCGCTGCGCCGATGAGAGCTCCGGTGTCGATGAAAGCTTTCAGCTGGAGGGGTTTGCTCGATCCGTTAAGGGGGTAGACAGTAATCGGAAGGATAATGGCTGTTTCCGTGTTTACTTCCACCGCTGCCGAGAGCGGATCGCTGCAGCTGTTAATGCTTGCTTTCTTCTCGTGTCGATTCGCTCCGGTGCGGTGCCCTATTGTCAATGCTGGATAGGGGGCCTATCCGTCTAGCTGGTCTTTTCCTATAATCCTTAACTGCACCCTACCGTCACTGTCAGTGTCGTTCGGAGCCGGCTCTATAGCTTGTATAGCCTTCCTCGGTGGCTGCTGTTGCTGCGGCTGCGGCTGCCTTATAACACGATAGTCCTGCTTCTGCTTATCCGATGCTTGGCATCTCGTGGCGATGTGGCCAGGCTTGCTACACGCGAAACAGGTAGGGACGAACGACGATCGCGGCACGTAAGGCGGCTGGGGGCCGCGTCGGAAGGGCGCGGGGGCTCTGGTTGTCCGCATTAGCGACGGCGACGGCGACGGCTTCTGAACCGATTCTCGTGATTTCGCGTAAGCGCTCAAGTTTCTCGCGGTAACCCTCGTTTGATGTACGAAGCCCTTAAGGTCTTCGTCTTCTACAGACGCCATAGCGGCGGCCAGTTTAGGGTTCAGCTTCTGCCTTAATAGGTGGAGCTGCTCATCTTCCGCCACTCGGGCCCTTATCGCATATTTTCTGAACAAACCGTAGAATTCCTTAAACGTCTGCCGGTTCTGGTTGATCTTATCTAGCTGCTTACGGGCTGTCTTCTTTCGGAATAGGTCTCCGAAGCGTTGATCTAACGCTTTGATCGCTTCTTCGGCGGTTACCTCTTCCAGGTCCGCTACCAACGAGAACGCTTCGCCTTCCAGTCGCGCCTCTAAATAGGCCAACCTGTCTTCTTCGCTGCTTGATGCGTGATCGCGGCTTATCTTATTCTTGATCTTCTTCTTAAACGCCTCCTACGCTTTAGAGTCTCCGCTACCGAAAACCGGTGGATCCGGTAGTAACGTCATTAACGTGCTACCTTGACTATAGGCCGCTGGTAAGGCAGTCTTAGCGTGGGTTTCTTGCCGCGGTGGCGGTAACGACTTCGCTGCTTCTATATTAGCTAGCTGATCCTTTAGCTCCTTCAGTTGCGCTAGTTGATTCGACGCTTAGTGTTCTAACACGTCGATAATGGTCTCTGCCGATTCCTTTTCGGCCCTTGCCGCTTCCGTTTCTTCTCTTAGTTGTCTGTTCTCTTCTAGCGTTCTGTAGAACAGCGTCTTAATGAGGTCTATACCGTCGTAGACCTTCCCTATTCCATTCTCGTTTACGTAGTTCTCCAGTTCCTCGATCGTGCAGTCGTGGATCTTCTTGTATTCACTTATTCGTTCCTTAATCTCTGCGGTCTCTTCCGCTGTAAAACCTCTAATAACGATCTTATCGTTAACTACACTGGAGCGTCTGCTCGCTCGGTTAGTCTTTCTCTTTCCGCGGCGGCCTGTTACGCCGCTCTCTACCGCTGAGAAGCCTTCCATCTTCTTACGGTGCCTTAGGGGGGGGTGTTGGTGGGTGCGCGTGCGTTATTCGGGTTTCTGGATGGTTTTAACGGGCCCTTTCGCGCAGCGCGGGGTGTGATATAGAGAGTGAGTTCGAGATATAATAATCCGGGCACGCAGATATGATTTAATACGGCCTTTTTGATAACTATATCTCGAACTGAGGAGGGAAAGGAACCTATGTAGTGGTGGTGGTAGGCTTTGATGGAGGGTGGTGTGCCAAGGCCCGGCTCGGCCCGTCCGGGCCGAGCCGAAATCCAGGGTCCACCCCATCAATCTGTCCCACCTCTTTCTACCGTCGCAACAGGCACCTAGGGCGTAAGGAGACGTACAGCATTGTCGCTAGGGACTACTACTGGCCGGCGATAGCGAAGGACATCTGCAGGTTCGTACGGAACTGCTATGTGTACAGACGGACGAAGCCCTAGCGTAAACTGAAATATAGGCTGTTGAAACCCCTACCGATCCCAGACCGGCCCTAGCAAGACCTAACGGTAGACTTTGTTACAGACCTCCCTAAGAGCGACAGGCGGTAGAACATTATAGTAGTTATAGACAAGCTAACAAAGGGAGTAATACTAGAGGGAATAGACTCTATTACAGCGGAGGACACCGCCTAGGCATTTATACAGACGACGTTTAGCAAACACGGTTTCCCTAGGTCGATTGTGTCGGACTAAGGCACGCAGTTTACGAGCTAGCTCTAGGCAAGGGTCTGCTAGTTGCTAAAAGTGGAACGTCGCCTGTTAACTGTATAGCACCCTTAGACGGACAGGGCGACAGAGCGGGTCAATTCGACGTTAGAAGCGTACCTCCGAGCGTACGTCGACTATAACTAGACGAACTGGAACCGACTCCTCCCTATAGCAGAACTGGCTATTAACAGCTGCACGGCCGATGCTACCGGAGTGTCCCCCTTCTTTATAGCCTATAGATACGACTATTCCCTGCTCCAACTGACCCTAAGGGATAACACCCTGCGCCCTGTACGATCCCTAATTTAGCAGGGAGAGGCCATCGTACAGACAATTACGAATGCCTATTAATAGGCGAAGGCGAGTCTAGCTATAGCTTAATAGAATACGGAAGAGCAGGCCAACAGGGGACGACAAGCTGTACCTAGGTACGAGGCAGGGGATAAGGTCTAGCTAAACCAACGACACATCCGTATAGACCGTCTAAGCAAGAAACTAGATTGGAAGAACAGGAAGTTTACAGTAGTCCGACTAGTAGGGACATACGCCGTACGACTAAACACTCCCCTAGAGATTTATCTAGTCTTCTACGTAGACCTCGTACAGCCGGCGAACATAGACCCCCTACTGCACTAGACGACAGACGACGCGCGCCTACCTGCAATTATAACTAAGGGCTAGGAAGAGTATAAAGTAGAGGGGATCCTTAAGAGCCGAGGGAAGTAGAGGAAGGTAGAGTACCTAGTAAAATAGAGAGGATAGGCAGAGCCTATATAGGAACCGTACGAGGCTCTACAGGACACAACTGCACTAGACAGATAGGAGGAGAACCATCCCCCTGCCCAGTTACAGTAACACTGCGCTGTACGGCAGAAGGAGGCACGATCTACCCTAAGGACAGGGTAGCCGCCGGCAACCCGGGTTGTTAAAGGATCGAGAATTACAACGTAGGACACTACGGGATCCTGCTAACGCAACATCGTACGACACTGTACAAGATAAGGGCTGGAAGAAAGGAACAGCTAGGGAACAGATAGGAGAGGGAGTGGAAATAAGAGGAGCTAGGAGCAGAACTATCCGAAATTTCTTACACTACCTAGGGGGGGGTAGCTTACTAGCTACTACCCCGGGGGACTAGAGCAACTGACTCCTTATCTAAGATCTCAATTACCTCCCGCCCGGCAGGGCCCCTACCCCTACTAGGGCTAGCCCTAGGGAGCAGAGGCACCCCCCTACCCCTACGTACCTCCGCCAGACAGCGGTAGGGGCAGTAGAGGGAGCTATCCTTCTACTTATACAAGGCATACACCCTAGCCCAGAAGCCTAGGAGGCGGTCTAGGCCAAGTAAGGGCTAGGGGGAGTTGGGGCAGGGGGTATAGGGCTGGCCCTAGGTAGCAATAAGGAGGGCGTTAACGTACGACGCCCAGGCCGTAGCTAGCTGCTAGGGTATAACCTAGGCAGGGTTACACTAGAAGGCGTAGTAGGGCAGCTTAGCTGCATCCTGCTGCTCGTTAGTGTAGCATCTAAGACGTTAGCTTAGACTGTACAGAAGACGAGAATCTGTACGAACTGGAAGCGTAGCTGCTAGTTAAATTAAGGGCCCTACTACTAGAGGCGGAAATAGGGGGGGGACCCCGGCCGGATAAGCAGAGGAGGAGGGGCAAGCAACTACGAGGGAGCCACCAGACGGGGCGGACGATATAGTAGTAGCTAGTAGTAGTAGTAGATAGTAGATAGTAGCTAGTAGTAGTAGTAGATAGTAGATAGTAGTAGTAGACAGTAGTAGATAGTAGTAGACAGTAGACGGTGTAGGGGGAGAAGAAAAGGGGGAAGGAAAGAGAAGGGAGAGGCTTAAGGTAACTGCCTGCTATAAGGGGAATAGCAAGCAGGGCAGCTACTACAAACAGGTAAAATAGCAAGAGGCAACTGCGACCTAGAGGGCGACGAGGGACGACGACTTAGACGACTAGACAAAATAGGAAGTCGCGACCTGCCAAAGGAACAGCAGGAGCTAAGTAAGTTTGGTACGCTACTATACGGAAAGAGGCACTACGAGAAGGGAAGGGGGGGGTATTGTTAGGAGGCGCTGCCCGGCCTAGGTCCTAGACCCGACCTAAGCCAACTGTTGCCCTAAGGACTGCAACTTAGCGGCGCTAGTATAACCCTACCCTCTATACAGAACTACCGACAGGACCCTACTCCTGTATAGAGGGAGAACCCTATAGTCCTATACAAAGGGGAACTACCGCCCCTCTAAATAGAGGGAAACTCTGCACTACTGTACAGAGGAGGGAACTCCCGATCCTCTGTACAGAGGGTAAACCTTGCATCCCTATACAGAGGGGAATTGCTAGCTTAGCTTCGTAGGTACAAATTGTACGGCAGCAGACGACGAAGGAACTGCCTATCAGTTCCTTTATGTAGATACCCAACCTTAAGTTTCTAAACTAAGATTCTTAAGCCCCTTACACCTATAGGTACAACTACTCTCTGCTCCTGTCGACTCTAAGCAGCACTACCCTACACCCTATACGTTCCCTAATTTAGCAAGGTAAGGCTATCGTACAGACAATTACGAACGCCTACTAATAGGCGAAAGCGAGCCTTGCTATAACCTAACAGAATGCGGAAGAGCAGGCTAACAAGGGACGACAGGCTGCACTAAAGTATAAGGCAGGCGATAAGGTCTGGTTAAATTAGTGCAATATCTGTATAGACTAGCTAAGCAAGAAACTAGACTAGAAGAACTAGAAGTTTATAGTAGTCCGACCAGTAGGGACATATGCTATACGACTTAACACTCCCCTAGGGATCTACCTAGTTTTTCTCTATATAGACCTCGTACAGCTAGTATACACAGACCCCCTCCTACATTAGACGACAGACGACGCGCGCCCCCTAGCTATTATTACTAAGGACTAGGAAGAGTATAAGGTAGAAGAAATCCTTAAGAGCTAGAAGAAGCAGAAGAGGGTAGAATACCTAGTAATCCGAGCACGCAGATATAATTCAATACGGCTGTTTTGATTGTTACAGTCAACGGATATAAAACGGAAAAACACGGTCAACAGATATAAAACGGAAAACAACAGCATCCAAGACCCAACCAGAACTATTAAGATTTACAGTCCACAACCCAACAACTACAGGCTGGAGCAAGAAGATGCCAAGAGTGTAAAAGGCAATGCAACTAGCCCTGCAAACGCCCCTAGCTTAGTTCTTGTTAGGGGGGGCGCCGCCCGGCCCAGGTCCTGAACCCGACCCGAGCCGACCGTCGCCCTAAGGACTGCGACTCAGCGGCGCCAGCACGACCTTACCCTCCGTACGGAGTCACCGACAGGACCCCTCTCCCGTACGGAGGGAGAACACTACAGCCCTGCACAAAAGGGGGGCCTACCGCCCCTTAGATTAGGGAAAACCCGGCACCGCCGTACAGAGGAGGTAACTCCCGATTCTCTGTACAGAGGGTAAACCTTGCACCCCGGCACAAAGGGGAAATTGCTAGCTTAGCTTCGTAGGTACAAATCGTACGGAGCAGACGACAAAGGAACTGCCTATCAGTTCCTTTATGTAGATACCCAACCTTAAGTTTCTGAACTAAGATCCTTAGGCCCCTTACATTAGGAACTAATCTCACTGTCGGTAACTGCAGTAATAGAGCAAGATAGACGGCGACATCCCTATAGAACCTACGGCTATAGAGGGACATATGCACCGCGTATACGAGGAGCTGCTGGAAAGCAAGAGGCAGCTCGAACAGCAAGTAAGCTACTAGGCTGCGATGATTTCCCAACAGGAACAGGAGCTACGACAGCTTAGGGCGTCCGATCGCAATCCGACCCCTACGACGACGAACACGATAACCCCTACCCCGACCCCTAAGAGCAAACTCCCTAACGTTTCTACGTACGATAGTAAGGCCCTAGCCGAGTACCCCTCCTAGGCGGCTTAGATGCGCTCTAAGCTCCTAGTCGACTTAGGAGCATACCCGACCGAGCTAGACAAGGTAGTCTACCTCTTTAGGAGGTTAAAGGGCAGGGCAGCAGCACGAATTCTGCCGTACTACGAGACGGCTATTGCCGACCCGGCAATAGCTACGACGACGATGCTCTAGGCAGCTCTAGACAAGAGCTACAAGGACCCGGACCGCGAGAGCCGAGCACTCCTACAGGTCAACACGATAAAACAAGGACGCAAGACTGTACGAGAATTCCTCGCGGAATTTGACCAGACTTTGGCAGAAGCAGAGGGTCTCCAATAGGAAGATAGGATGAAAATTACCTCTTTAGAGGTAGGCCTCTCTAAGGAAATTATAACGGGGCTAGTAGGTGTAATGCGGCCAGCTACGTACGAGGAATTTTGCGACCTTCTTAGGATAGTCGACGACCAGCAACGCAGGCTAGGACGGATAGGCCGTGCTTAGGAGATAAGACAACCTCTCTAGCGACAGACAGATGCTATAGACTAGGAACCGACGACGACAAGGGTAGCAGCAGCAGCCACTGTACGGCTAAGGGCCGCTACTAAGAAGGCGCAATAGGTAGACACAGCTACCCTTAACAAGAGGCGAGCAGAAGGGAGCTGCTACCGGTGTAGCAAGATGGGCTATACCGTACGGAACTGCAGGCTCCTGCTAGCAGAGAGACCTAGGGGACGGCCGACTACCGCAAGGGTAGCCACTGCAGCGCCTTAACGAGAAGATTAGATGTCCTACTCGGACGACGACGAGTCGGGAAAAGAGTAGCCTCTAAGCGAAGACTCTGCCAGAGGCGGGTGCGAGATAGACTGCCAAATTAAAGCATTACTTGGCCATCTTTTAAGAGCAATTACATAACGACGACGCCGTTTATCGTACGGCCGACGTTAAACGGGTCTGCAATAGCGCGGACATTGATCGACATAGGATGTTTGGTATATAGAGTAATTAGCGAAGACTTCGTACAGAGACATCGGATTAAGACGACCCCTACGGTACCTGTACATATGCTGGGCATTACCGGGCGAGGACCGGACATTACTTATATAGTGAAAGTAACAATAGAGGTACAAGGACACTACGAGCAAGACTCGTACCTCTATGTCGTATAGGACAAGTTAGGGTATAACCTAATACTAGGGAAGCCTTAGATAGAGCGCTAGAAGGGCAAGCTAGACGTCGGACAAGGACGGCTGTACCTGGCAGCAACAAAGCAGAGAATCCGGGACTAGGGGAGGTTCCTGCTAGGTAGCAATGCTAAGGCCGAAATTAACATAGCAACGGCGGACATCGAGAAGGCATTAGCACCTAAGGAAGCGACAAACCCCTGTACGAAGCTCCTAAGAGAGTATGTTTAGGTACCTAGACCTCTTTAAACCGAAGTCGGCCTCGAAGCTGCTACTATACCGAGGGGAAGGGATTGACTATAACATCCAGCTAGAACCCCGCCTAGATAGGAGCCTGCTGAAGGTACCGTACAGACCGCTATACGGGATGTCCTCTAGAGAACTCTTAGTACTGCGCAAGACGCTAGACGACCTGCTTGCCAAAGGGTTTATCCGGGCCAGTACGTCGTCCGCAGGAGCCCTAGTACTATTTGTCTATAAGGAGGGGAAGGCCGGATTGCGTTTCTGCATAGATTACAGAGGCATTAACGCGATTACTAAGAAGGACCGGTACCCCCTACTCCTTATTAAGGAGACTCTCGGACGGATCAGCAAGGCGAAGTGGTTTACTAAGCTTAACGTAGTCTCGGCCTTCTACAAGATACGGATTAAGGAAGGCTGTAAATAGATAACTGCCTTCCGTACGAGATACGGCCTTTTTAAGTAGCTGGTTACCCCCTTCGGCCTTGCCAATGCACCGGCAAACCTTCTAAAGGTATATTAACAAGTCCCTGCAAGGGTTACTAGACGACATTTGCTCGGCATACCTCGACGACACCCTAGTCTTTACGGACGGCACCTACGCAGACTACGTACGGGATGTTAAGAAGGTGCTGGACCGACTGCAGCAGGCTGGCTTGTACCTCGACATCGACAAATGCGAATTCGGTGTCTAACGTACGAAATACCTAGGTTTTATTATCGAGGCAGGGAAAGGCATTAGTATAGATAAGAAGAAGATTAATGCTATTAAGCTATAGGAGCCGCCTACAAACGTTAAGGGCGTACGGGAATTCCTTGGGTTTGCTAACTTCTACCGCTAGTTTATACAGAGCTACTCGGAGATCGTACGCCCCCTAGTTAAGCTAACGCACAAAGATAAGCAGTTCAAATAGACAGACGAGTGCAATAGAAGCTTCGACAAGCTAAAGGAGCTCTTTACTACAGGACCAACGCTTGCCGCCTTTGACCCGGAGCGTACGACAATACTGGAAACTGACTCCTCGGAGTACTGCATTAGGGGTATCCTGTTACAGGTAGGCTCGGACGGACTCCTACACCTATACGCGTATTTCTCTAAGAAAAACTCCCTAGCTAAGTGCAACTACCCTATCTACGACAAAGAGTTGCTAGCAGTCGTACAGTGTTGCGAAGCCTAGGATAGAGAACTCCGCTTAGTGCCCGAGTTCCTCGTCCTAACAGACCACAAGAACCTGGAGTACTTTACCCAACCCCGGAAGCTGTCCGAGAGGCACGTACGATAGGCAATGTACCTAAGCCGGTTTAATATAAAACTCCAGTACCGCAAGGGTAAGGACAACAGCAGGGCCGATGCACTATCTAGACGGGACCAGGATATACCTACGACGTACGAGGACGACCGGCTAAAGTTACAGACATTCCAGATGTTTAAAGGGGAGCCGGACGGAGAGACTATCCGCCTAGTGGCGATACACCTATAGGAACCCTAACTGCAAGTATAGGAAGAGGCAGTAAAAAAGGACGAGGTATACCGAGGGGCCCGTACGGCGATCTAGGGGGGGCAACGGAAGTTCCCAGCCGAGCTCTATCTTAAGGTGTCGACAGCTAAGTGTTTAGTAGACGAGGAGAACAACCTAAAGTTCAGGAACCGGATATAGGTCCTAGCAGACGAGAAGCTCTGTACGAGCTTAATACAACAGGCGCATAACTCTATAGCTACTGGGCACCTAGGGCGCGAGGAGACGTACAGCATTATCGCCTAGGACTACTACTGGCCGGCGATGGCGAAGGACATTCGCAGGTTCGTACGGAACTGCGATGTATACGGACGGACGAAGCCCTAGCGCGAGCTAAAGCATAGGCTGCTAAAGCCCCTGCCGATACCGGACCGGCCCTAGCAAGATCTAACTGTAGACTTTATTACGGACCTCCCTAAGAGCGACGGACGGCGAAACATTATAGTAGTTACAGACAAGTTAACGAAGGGGGTTATACTAGAGGGAATGGACTCTATTGCAGCAGAGGACACTGCCTAGGCCTTTATACGGACGACGTTCAGCAAGCACGGTTTCCCTAGGTCGATTGTATCAGACCGGGGGACACAGTTTACGAGCTAGCTCTAGGCAAGGGTCTGCCAGTTGCTAAAGGTAGAACGTCGCCTGTTAACCGTATAGCACCTACAGACAGACGGGGCGACAGAGAGGGTCAATTTAACCTTGGAAGCGTACCTCTAAGCGTACGTAGATTATAATTAGACGAACTGGAACCGACTCCTCCCTATAGCGGAGCTAGCTATTAACAGTCGTATAGCCGATGCTATAGGACTGTCCCCCCTTCTTTACGACCTATAGATACGACTATTCCCCGCTCCTACCGACCCTAAGTAACAACACCCTGCGCCCCGTACGATCCCCAATTTAGCAAGGAGAAGCCATTGTACGGACGATTACGAACGCCTACTAATAGGCAAAGGCGAGCCTAGCTATAGCTTAGCAGAACGCGGAAGAGCAGGCCAATAAGGGACGACAGGCTGCACTAAGGTACGAGGCAGGAGATAAGGTCTGGCTAAACCAGCGGAACATCCGTACGGACCGGCTAAGCAAGAAGCTAGATTAGAAGAATAGGAAGTTTACAGTAATCCGGCCGGTAGGGATGCACGCTGTACGACTAAACACCCCCCTAGGGATCTATCTAGTCTTCTACGTAGACCTCGTACGACTGGCGAACACGGACCCCCTGCTACACTAGACGACTAACGACGCCCGCCTACCCGCAATTATAATTAAGGGCCAGGAAGAGTACGAATTAGAGGGGATCCTTAAGAGCCGGCGGAAGCAGGGGAAGGCAGAGTACTTAGTAAAATGGAAAGGATAGGCAGAGCCTACGTAGGAACCGTACGAGGCTCTGCAAGACACGACCGCACTGGACAGATAGGAGGAGAACTATCCCCCTGCCCAGTTACAGTAACACTGCGCTGTACGGCGGAAGGAGGTACGACCTATCCTAAGGACAGGGGTAACCGCAGGCAGACCTGGGTTGTTAAAGGATCGAGTATTACGACGTAGGACACCGATACCCTACTAACACGACACCGTACGACACTGTACGAGATAAAGGCTAGGAGAAAAGAACAGCCAATGGACAAACGGGAGGGGGGAGCGGAAATAAGACGAGTTAAGAGAAAACCGGCCAAAATTCTTACATTATCTAAAGGGGGGGGGTGGCCAGTAGGCCACCCCCCCCCCCCCTCTCTAGGGGGACCAGAACACCCTACTTATTATCTGAGATCTCCACCGTCTTAGGCCTGGCTAGGGCCCTACCCCTACCAGGACCAGCCCTACTAGGACTAGCCCTAGGAGGCAGAGGCACGCCTCCACCCCTACGTGCCTCCCCCAGACGGCGGAAGGGGCAGTAGAAGGAGGCATCCTTCTACTTACACGAGGCGCACACCCTAGCCTAGAAGCCTAGGAGGCGGTATAGGCTAAGTGTAGGCCGGGGGGAGTTGGGGCAGGGGGCACAGAGCTAGCCCCAGGTAGCGATAAGGAGGGCATTGACGTACGACGGCCGGGCCGTGCCTACCCGCTTAGGTGTAACCCGGGAGGGGTCACTCTAGAAGGCGTAGAAGGGGAGCCTAGCCGCATCCTGCTGCTCGCGGGTATAGCACCTAAGATGTTAGCCCAGACCGTACGGAAGACGGGATTCCGTACGAACTGGAGGCGTAGCTAGTAGTTAAGCTAAGGGTCCTACTCCTAGAGGGCGAAATAGGGAGGAACCCTAGCTAGAGGAGGGGAGGAGGCAGGGCTCGTAGGTATAGGGGAGCTATCGGACAGGGCGGACGACATAGTAGATAGTAGCTAGTAGTAGTTGGTAGTTAGTAGTTAGTAGTAGTAGTAATAGTAGATAGTAGATAGCGGACAGTAGTAGATAGACGATAGACGGTAAACAGTAAGGGAAGGAAAAGAGGGGGGAAGGCTAGAGGCAGCTGCTACAAACAGGTAAAATAGCAAGAGGCGACTACGACCTAAAGGAAGTAGCGAGGGGCGACGACTTAGACGCCTGTACAGAATAGGAAGCCGCAACCCGCCAAAGAAACAACAGGAGCTGGTTAATTTGGGCGCGACGCTGTACAGAAGAAAACTACGAGGAGGGAGGGGGGGGGTATTGTTAGGGGGGCGCCGCCCGGCCTAGGTCCTAAACCCGACCCGAGCCGACCGTCGCCCTAAGGACTGCGACTTAGCGGCGCCAGTACGACCTTACCCTCTGTACGGAGTTACTGACAGGACCCCTCTCCTGTACGGAGGGAGAACACTACAGCCCTGCACAAAGGGGGGCCTACCGCCCCTCGGATTAGGGAAAACCCGGCACCGCCGTACAGAGGAGGTAACTCCTAATTCTCCGTACAGAGGGTGAACCTTGCACCCCAGCACAAAGGGGAAATTGCTAGCTTGGCTTCGTAGGTACAAATCGTACGGAGCAGACGACGAAGGAACTAATAGGCAGTTCCTTTGTCGTCTGCTCCGTACGATTTGTACCTACGAAGCCAAGCTAGCAATTTCCCCTTTGTGCTGGGGGTGCAAGGTTCACCCTCTGTACGGAGAATTAGGAGTTACCTCCTCTGTACGGCGGTGCCGGGTTTTCCCTAATCCGAGGGGCGGTAGGCCCCCCTTTGTGCAGGGCTGTAGTGTTCTCCCTCCGTACAGGGAGAGGGGTCCTGTCAGTAACTCCGTACAGAGGGTAAGGTCGTACTGGCGCCGCTAAGTCGCAGTCCTTAGGGCGACGGTCGGCTCGGGTCGGGTTTAGGACCTAGGCCGGGCGGCGCCCCCCTAACAATACCCCCCCCCTCCCTCCTCGTAGTTTTCTTCTGTACAGCGTCGCGCCCAAATTAACCAGCTCCTGTTGTTTCTTTGGCGGGTTGCGGCTTCCTATTCTGTACAGGCGTCTAAGTCGTCGCCCCTCGCTACTTCCTTTAGGTCGTAGTCGCCTCTTGCTATTTTACCTGTTTGTAGCAGCTGCCTCTAGCCTTCCCCCCTCTTTTCCTTCCCTTACTGTTTACCGTCTATCGTCTATCTACTACTGTCCGCTATCTACTATCTACTATTACTACTACTACTAACTACTAACTACCAACTACTACTAGCTACTATCTACTATGTCGTCCGCCCTGTCCGATAGCTCCCCTATACCTACGAGCCCTGCCTCCTCCCCTCCTCTAGCTAGGGTTCCTCCCTATTTCGCCCTCTAGGAGTAGGACCCTTAGCTTAACTACTAGCTACGCCTCCAGTTCGTACGGAATCCCGTCTTCCGTACGGTCTGGGCTAACATCTTAGGTGCTATACCCGCGAGCAGCAGGATGCGGCTAGGCTCCCCTTCTACGCCTTCTAGAGTGACCCCTCCCGGGTTACACCTAAGCGGGTAGGCACGGCCCGGCCGTCGTACGTCAATGCCCTCCTTATCGCTACCTGGGGCTAGCTCTGTGCCCCCTGCCCCAACTCCCCCCGGCCTACACTTAGCCTATACCGCCTCCTAGGCTTCTAGGCTAGGGTGTGCGCCTCGTGTAAGTAGAAGGATGCCTCCTTCTACTGCCCCTTCCGCCGTCTGGGGGAGGCACGTAGGGGTGGAGGCGTGCCTCTGCCTCCTAGGGCTAGTCCTAGTAGGGCTGGTCCTGGTAGGGGTAGGGCCCTAGCCAGGCCTAAGACGGTGGAGATCTCAGATAATAAGTAGGGTGTGTTCTGGTCCCCCTAGAGAGGGGGGGGGGGGGTGGCCTACTGGCCACCCCCCCCCTTTAGATAATGTAAGAAATTTGGCCGGTTTTCTCTTAACTCGTCTTATTTCCGCTCCCCCCTCCCGTTTGTCCATTGGCTGTTCTTTTCTCCTAGCCTTTATCTCGTACAGTGTCGTACGGTGTCGTGTTAGTAGGGTATCGGTGTCCTACGTCGTAATACTCGATCCTTTAACAACCCAGGTCTGCCTGCGGTTACCCTGTCCTTAGGATAGGTCGTACCTCCTTCCGCCGTACAGCGCAGTGTTACTGTAACTGGGCAGGGGGATAGTTCTCCTCCTATCTGTCCAGTGCGGTCGTGTCTTGCAGAGCCTCGTACGGTTCCTACGTAGGCTCTGCCTATCCTTTCCATTTTACTAAGTACTCTGCCTTCCCCTGCTTCCGCCGGCTCTTAAGGATCCCCTCTAATTCGTACTCTTCCTGGCCCTTAATTATAATTGCGGGTAGGCGGGCGTCGTTAGTCGTCTAGTGTAGCAGGGGGTCCGTGTTCGCCAGTCGTACGAGGTCTACGTAGAAGACTAGATAGATCCCTAGGGGGGTGTTTAGTCGTACAGCGTGCATCCCTACCGGCCGGATTACTGTAAACTTCCTATTCTTCTAATCTAGCTTCTTGCTTAGCCGGTCCGTACGGATGTTCCGCTGGTTTAGCCAGACCTTATCTCCTGCCTCGTACCTTAGTGCAGCCTGTCGTCCCTTATTGGCCTGCTCTTCCGCGTTCTGCTAAGCTATAGCTAGGCTCGCCTTTGCCTATTAGTAGGCGTTCGTAATCGTCCGTACAATGGCTTCTCCTTGCTAAATTGGGGATCGTACGGGGCGCAGGGTGTTGTTACTTAGGGTCGGTAGGAGCGGGGAATAGTCGTATCTATAGGTCGTAAAGAAGGGGGACAGTCCTATAGCATCGGCTATACGACTGTTAATAGCTAGCTCCGCTATAGGGAGGAGTCGGTTCCAGTTCGTCTAATTATAATCTACGTACGCTTAGAGGTACGCTTCCAAGGTTAAATTGACCCTCTCTGTCGCCCCGTCTGTCTGTAGGTGCTATACGGTTAACAGGCGACGTTCTACCTTTAGCAACTGGCAGACCCTTGCCTAGAGCTAGCTCGTAAACTGTGTCCCCCGGTCTGATACAATCGACCTAGGGAAACCGTGCTTGCTGAACGTCGTCCGTATAAAGGCCTAGGCAGTGTCCTCTGCTGCAATAGAGTCCATTCCCTCTAGTATAACCCCCTTCGTTAACTTGTCTGTAACTACTATAATGTTTCGCCGTCCGTCGCTCTTAGGGAGGTCCGTAATAAAGTCTACAGTTAGATCTTGCTAGGGCCGGTCCGGTATCGGCAGGGGCTTTAGCAGCCTATGCTTTAGCTCGCGCTAGGGCTTCGTCCGTCCGTATACATCGCAGTTCCGTACGAACCTGCGAATGTCCTTCGCCATCGCCGGCCAGTAGTAGTCCTAGGCGATAATGCTGTACGTCTCCTCGCGCCCTAGGTGCCCAGTAGCTATAGAGTTATGCGCCTGTTGTATTAAGCTCGTACAGAGCTTCTCGTCTGCTAGGACCTATATCCGGTTCCTGAACTTTAGGTTGTTCTCCTCGTCTACTAAACACTTAGCTGTCGACACCTTAAGATAGAGCTCGGCTGGGAACTTCCGTTGCCCCCCCTAGATCGCCGTACGGGCCCCTCGGTATACCTCGTCCTTTTTTACTGCCTCTTCCTATACTTGCAGTTAGGGTTCCTATAGGTGTATCGCCACTAGGCGGATAGTCTCTCCGTCCGGCTCCCCTTTAAACATCTGGAATGTCTGTAACTTTAGCCGGTCGTCCTCGTACGTCGTAGGTATATCCTGGTCCCGTCTAGATAGTGCATCGGCCCTGCTGTTGTCCTTACCCTTGCGGTACTGGAGTTTTATATTAAACCGGCTTAGGTACATTGCCTGCCTATCGTACGTGCCTCTCGGACAGCTTCCGGGGTTGGGTAAAGTACTCCAGGTTCTTGTGGTCTGTTAGGACGAGGAACTCGGGCACTAAGCGGAGTTCTCTATCCTAGGCTTCGCAACACTGTACGACTGCTAGCAACTCTTTGTCGTAGATAGGGTAGTTGCACTTAGCTAGGGAGTTTTTCTTAGAGAAATACGCGTATAGGTGTAGGAGTCCGTCCGAGCCTACCTGTAACAGGATACCCCTAATGCAGTACTCCGAGGAGTCAGTTTCCAGTATTGTCGTACGCTCCGGGTCAAAGGCGGCAAGCGTTGGTCCTGTAGTAAAGAGCTCCTTTAGCTTGTCGAAGCTTCTATTGCACTCGTCTGTCTATTTGAACTGCTTATCTTTGTGCGTTAGCTTAACTAGGGGGCGTACGATCTCCGAGTAGCTCTGTATAAACTAGCGGTAGAAGTTAGCAAACCCAAGGAATTCCCGTACGCCCTTAACGTTTGTAGGCGGCTCCTATAGCTTAATAGCATTAATCTTCTTCTTATCTATACTAATGCCTTTCCCTGCCTCGATAATAAAACCTAGGTATTTCGTACGTTAGACACCGAATTCGCATTTGTCGATGTCGAGGTACAAGCCAGCCTGCTGCAGTCGGTCCAGCACCTTCTTAACATCCCGTACGTAGTCTGCGTAGGTGCCGTCCGTAAAGACTAGGGTGTCGTCGAGGTATGCCGAGCAAATGTCGTCTAGTAACCCTTGCAGGGACTTGTTAATATACCTTTAGAAGGTTGCCGGTGCATTGGCAAGGCCGAAGGGGGTAACCAGCTACTTAAAAAGGCCGTATCTCGTACGGAAGGCAGTTATCTATTTACAGCCTTCCTTAATCCGTATCTTGTAGAAGGCCGAGACTACGTTAAGCTTAGTAAACCACTTCGCCTTGCTGATCCGTCCGAGAGTCTCCTTAATAAGGAGTAGGGGGTACCGGTCCTTCTTAGTAATCGCGTTAATGCCTCTGTAATCTATGCAGAAACGCAATCCGGGCCTTCCCCTCCTTATAGACAAATAGTACTAGGGCTCCTGCGGACGACGTACTGGCCCGGATAAACCCTTTGGCAAGCAGGTCGTCTAGCGTCTTGCGCAGTACTAAGAGTTCTCTAGAGGACATCCCGTATAGCGGTCTGTACGGTACCTTCAGCAGGCTCCTATCTAGGCGGGGTTCTAGCTGGATGTTATAGTCAATCCCTTCCCCTCGGTATAGTAGCAGCTTCGAGGCCGACTTCGGTTTAAAGAGGTCTAGGTACCTAACATACTCTCTTAGGAGCTTCGTACAGGGGTTTGTCGCTTCCTTAGGTGCTAATGCCTTCTCGATGTCCGCCGTTGCTATGTTAATTTCGGCCTTAGCATTGCTACCTAGCAGGAACCTCCCCTAGTCCCGGATTCTCTGCTTTGTTGCTGCCAGGTACAGCCGTCCTTGTCCGACGTCTAGCTTGCCCTTCTAGCGCTCTATCTAAGGCTTCCCTAGTATTAGGTTATACCCTAACTTGTCCTATACGACATAGAGGTACGAGTCTTGCTCGTAGTGTCCTTGTACCTCTATTGTTACTTTCACTATATAAGTAATGTCCGGTCCTCGCCCGGTAATGCCCAGCATATGTACAGGTACCGTAGGGGTCGTCTTAATCCGATGTCTCTGTACGAAGTCTTCGCTAATTACTCTATATACCAAACATCCTATGTCGATCAATGTCCGCGCTATTGCAGACCCGTTTTAACGTCGGCCGTACGATAAACGGCGTCGTCGTTATGTAATTGCTCTTAAAAGATGGCCAAGTAATGCTTTAATTTGGCAGTCTATCTCGCACCCGCCTCTGGCAGAGTCTTCGCTTAGAGGCTACTCTTTTCCCGACTCGTCGTCGTCCGAGTAGGACATCTAATCTTCTCGTTAAGGCGCTGCAGTGGCTACCCTTGCGGTAGTCGGCCGTCCCCTAGGTCTCTCTGCTAGCAGGAGCCTGCAGTTCCGTACGGTATAGCCCATCTTGCTACACCGGTAGCAGCTCCCTTCTGCTCGCCTCTTGTTAAGGGTAGCTGTGTCTACCTATTGCGCCTTCTTAGTAGCGGCCCTTAGCCGTACAGTGGCTGCTGCTGCTACCCTTGTCGTCGTCGGTTCCTAGTCTATAGCATCTGTCTGTCGCTAGAGAGGTTGTCTTATCTCCTAAGCACGGCCTATCCGTCCTAGCCTGCGTTGCTGGTCGTCGACTATCCTAAGAAGGTCGCAAAATTCCTCGTACGTAGCTGGCCGCATTACACCTACTAGCCCCGTTATAATTTCCTTAGAGAGGCCTACCTCTAAAGAGGTAATTTTCATCCTATCTTCCTATTGGAGACCCTCTGCTTCTGCCAAAGTCTGGTCAAATTCCGCGAGGAATTCTCGTACAGTCTTGCGTCCTTGTTTTATCGTGTTGACCTGTAGGAGTGCTCGGCTCTCGCGGTCCGGGTCCTTGTAGCTCTTGTCTAGAGCTGCCTAGAGCATCGTCGTCGTAGCTATTGCCGGGTCGGCAATAGCCGTCTCGTAGTACGGCAGAATTCGTGCTGCTGCCCTGCCCTTTAACCTCCTAAAGAGGTAGACTACCTTGTCTAGCTCGGTCGGGTATGCTCCTAAGTCGACTAGGAGCTTAGAGCGCATCTAAGCCGCCTAGGAGGGGTACTCGGCTAGGGCCTTACTATCGTACGTAGAAACGTTAGGGAGTTTGCTCTTAGGGGTCGGGGTAGGGGTTATCGTGTTCGTCGTCGTAGGGGTCGGATTGCGATCGGACGCCCTAAGCTGTCGTAGCTCCTGTTCCTGTTGGGAAATCATCGCAGCCTAGTAGCTTACTTGCTGTTCGAGCTGCCTCTTGCTTTCCAGCAGCTCCTCGTATACGCGGTGCATATGTCCCTCTATAGCCGTAGGTTCTATAGGGATGTCGCCGTCTATCTTGCTCTATTACTGCAGTTACCGACAGTGAGATTAGTTCCTAATGTAAGGGGCCTAAGGATCTTAGTTCAGAAACTTAAGGTTGGGTATCTACATAAAGGAACTGATAGGCAGTTCCTTTGTCGTCTGCTCCGTACGATTTGTACCTACGAAGCTAAGCTAGCAATTTCCCCTTTGTGCCGGGGTGCAAGGTTTACCCTCTGTACAGAGAATCGGGAGTTACCTCCTCTGTACGGCGGTGCCGGGTTTTCCCTAATCTAAGGGGCGGTAGGCCCCCCTTTGTGCAGGGCTGTAGTGTTCTCCCTCCGTACGGGAGAGGGGTCCTGTCGGTGACTCCGTACGGAGGGTAAGGTCGTGCTGGCGCCGCTGAGTCGCAGTCCTTAGGGCGACGGTCGGCTCGGGTCGGGTTCAGGACCTGGGCCGGGCGGCGCCCCCCTAACAAGAACTAAGCTAGGGGCGTTTGCAGGGCTAGTTGCATTGCCTTTTACACTCTTGGCATCTTCTTGCTCCAGCCTGTAGTTGTTGGGTTGTGGACTGTAAATCTTAATAGTTCTGGTTGGGTCTTGGATGCTGTTGTTTTCCGTTTTATATCTGTTGACCGTGTTTTCCGTTTTATATCCGTTGACTGTAACAATCAAAACAGCCGTATTGAATTATATCTGCGTGCTCGGATTACTAGGTATTCTACCCTCTTCTGCTTCTTCTAGCTCTTAAGGATTTCTTCTACCTTATACTCTTCCTAGTCCTTAGTAATAATAGCTAGGGGGCGCGCGTCGTCTGTCGTCTAATGTAGGAGGGGGTCTGTGTATACTAGCTGTACGAGGTCTATATAGAAAACTAGGTAGATCCCTAGGGGAGTGTTAAGTCGTATAGCATATGTCCCTACTGGTCGGACTACTATAAACTTCTAGTTCTTCTAGTCTAGTTTCTTGCTTAGCTAGTCTATACAGATATTGCACTAATTTAACCAGACCTTATCGCCTGCCTTATACTTTAGTGCAGCCTGTCGTCCCTTGTTAGCCTGCTCTTCCGCATTCTGTTAGGTTATAGCAAGGCTCGCTTTCGCCTATTAGTAGGCGTTCGTAATTGTCTGTACGATAGCCTTACCTTGCTAAATTAGGGAACGTATAGGGTGTAGGGTAGTGCTGCTTAGAGTCGACAGGAGCAGAGAGTAGTTGTACCTATAGGTGTAAGGGGCTTAAGAATCTTAGTTTAGAAACTTAAGGTTGGGTATCTACATAAAGGAACTGATAGGCAGTTCCTTCGTCGTCTGCTGCCGTACAATTTGTACCTACGAAGCTAAGCTAGCAATTCCCCTCTGTATAGGGATGCAAGGTTTACCCTCTGTACAGAGGATCGGGAGTTCCCTCCTCTGTACAGTAGTGCAGAGTTTTCCCTCTATTTAGAGGGGCGGTAGTTCCCCTTTGTATAGGACTATAGGGTTCTCCCTCTATACAGGAGTAGGGTCCTGTCGGTAGTTCTGTATAGAGGGTAGGGTTATACTAGCGCCGCTAAGTTGCAGTCCTTAGGGCAACAGTTGGCTTAGGTCGGGTCTAGGACCTAGGCCGGGCAGCGCCTCCTAACAATACCCCCCCCTTCCCTTCTCGTAGTGCCTCTTTCCGTATAGTAGCGTACCAAACTTACTTAGCTCCTGCTGTTCCTTTGGCAGGTCGCGACTTCCTATTTTGTCTAGTCGTCTAAGTCGTCGTCCCTCGTCGCCCTCTAGGTCGCAGTTGCCTCTTGCTATTTTACCTGTTTGTAGTAGCTGCCCTGCTTGCTATTCCCCTTATAGCAGGCAGTTACCTTAAGCCTCTCCCTTCTCTTTCCTTCCCCCTTTTCTTCTCCCCCTACACCGTCTACTGTCTACTACTATCTACTACTGTCTACTATCTACTATCTACTACTACTACTAGCTACTATCTACTATCTACTACTACTACTAGCTACTACTATATCGTCCGCCCCGTCTGGTGGCTCCCTCGTAGTTGCTTGCCCCTCCTCCTCTGCTTATCCGGCCGGGGTCCCCCCCTATTTCCGCCTCTAGTAGTAGGGCCCTTAATTTAACTAGCAGCTACGCTTCCAGTTCGTACAGATTCTCGTCTTCTGTACAGTCTAAGCTAACGTCTTAGATGCTACACTAACGAGCAGCAGGATGCAGCTAAGCTGCCCTACTACGCCTTCTAGTGTAACCCTGCCTAGGTTATACCCTAGCAGCTAGCTACGGCCTGGGCGTCGTACGTTAACGCCCTCCTTATTGCTACCTAGGGCCAGCCCTATACCCCCTGCCCCAACTCCCCCTAGCCCTTACTTGGCCTAGACCGCCTCCTAGGCTTCTGGGCTAGGGTGTATGCCTTGTATAAGTAGAAGGATAGCTCCCTCTACTGCCCCTACCGCTGTCTGGCGGAGGTACGTAGGGGTAGGGGGGTGCCTCTGCTCCCTAGGGCTAGCCCTAGTAGGGGTAGGGGCCCTGCCGGGCGGGAGGTAATTGAGATCTTAGATAAGGAGTCAGTTGCTCTAGTCCCCCGGGGTAGTAGCTAGTAAGCTACCCCCCCCTAGGTAGTGTAAGAAATTTCGGATAGTTCTGCTCCTAGCTCCTCTTATTTCCACTCCCTCTCCTATCTGTTCCCTAGCTGTTCCTTTCTTCCAGCCCTTATCTTGTACAGTGTCGTACGATGTTGCGTTAGCAGGATCCCGTAGTGTCCTACGTTGTAATTCTCGATCCTTTAACAACCCGGGTTGCCGGCGGCTACCCTGTCCTTAGGGTAGATCGTGCCTCCTTCTGCCGTACAGCGCAGTGTTACTGTAACTGGGCAGGGGGATGGTTCTCCTCCTATCTGTCTAGTGCAGTTGTGTCCTGTAGAGCCTCGTACGGTTCCTATATAGGCTCTGCCTATCCTCTCTATTTTACTAGGTACTCTACCTTCCTCTACTTCCCTCGGCTCTTAAGGATCCCCTCTACTTTATACTCTTCCTAGCCCTTAGTTATAATTGCAGGTAGGCGCGCGTCGTCTGTCGTCTAGTGCAGTAGGGGGTCTATGTTCGCCGGCTGTACGAGGTCTACGTAGAAGACTAGATAAATCTCTAGGGGAGTGTTTAGTCGTACGGCGTATGTCCCTACTAGTCGGACTACTGTAAACTTCCTGTTCTTCCAATCTAGTTTCTTGCTTAGACGGTCTATACGGATGTGTCGTTGGTTTAGCTAGACCTTATCCCCTGCCTCGTACCTAGGTACAGCTTGTCGTCCCCTGTTGGCCTGCTCTTCCGTATTCTATTAAGCTATAGCTAGACTCGCCTTCGCCTATTAATAGGCATTCGTAATTGTCTGTACGATGGCCTCTCCCTGCTAAATTAGGGATCGTACAGGGCGCAGGGTGTTATCCCTTAGGGTCAGTTGGAGCAGGGAATAGTCGTATCTATAGGCTATAAAGAAGGGGGACACTCCGGTAGCATCGGCCGTGCAGCTGTTAATAGCCAGTTCTGCTATAGGGAGGAGTCGGTTCCAGTTCGTCTAGTTATAGTCGACGTACGCTCGGAGGTACGCTTCTAACGTCGAATTGACCCGCTCTGTCGCCCTGTCCGTCTAAGGGTGCTATACAGTTAACAGGCGACGTTCCACTTTTAGCAACTAGCAGACCCTTGCCTAGAGCTAGCTCGTAAACTGCGTGCCTTAGTCCGACACAATCGACCTAGGGAAACCGTGTTTGCTAAACGTCGTCTGTATAAATGCCTAGGCGGTGTCCTCCGCTGTAATAGAGTCTATTCCCTCTAGTATTACTCCCTTTGTTAGCTTGTCTATAACTACTATAATGTTCTACCGCCTGTCGCTCTTAGGGAGGTCTGTAACAAAGTCTACCGTTAGGTCTTGCTAGGGCCGGTCTGGGATCGGTAGGGGTTTCAACAGCCTATATTTCAGTTTACGCTAGGGCTTCGTCCGTCTGTACACATAGCAGTTCCGTACGAACCTGCAGATGTCCTTCGCTATCGCCGGCCAGTAGTAGTCCCTAGCGACAATGCTGTACGTCTCCTTACGCCCTAGGTGCCTGTTGCGACGGTAGAAAGAGGTGGGACAGATTGATGGGGTGGACCCTGGATTTCGGCTCGGCCCGGACGGGCCGAGCCGGGCCTTGGCACACCACCCTCCATCAAAGCCTACCACCACCACTACATAGGTTCCTTTCCCTCCTCAGTTCGAGATATAGTTATCAAAAAGGCCGTATTAAATCATATCTGCGTGCCCGGATTATTATATCTCGAACTCACTCTCTATATCACACCCCGCGCTGCGCGAAAGGGCCCGTTAAACCATCCAGAAACCCGAATAACGCACGCGCACCCACCAACACCCCCCCCTAAGGCACCGTAAGAAGATGGAAGGCTTCTCAGCGGTAGAGAGCGGCGTAACAGGCCGCCGCGGAAAGAGAAAGACTAACCGAGCGAGCAGACGCTCCAGTGTAGTTAACGATAAGATCGTTATTAGAGGTTTTACAGCGGAAGAGACCGCAGAGATTAAGGAACGAATAAGTGAATACAAGAAGATCCACGACTGCACGATCGAGGAACTGGAGAACTACGTAAACGAGAATGGAATAGGGAAGGTCTACGACGGTATAGACCTCATTAAGACGCTGTTCTACAGAACGCTAGAAGAGAACAGACAACTAAGAGAAGAAACGGAAGCGGCAAGGGCCGAAAAGGAATCGGCAGAGACCATTATCGACGTGTTAGAACACTAAGCGTCGAATCAACTAGCGCAACTGAAGGAGCTAAAGGATCAGCTAGCTAATATAGAAGCAGCGAAGTCGTTACCGCCACCGCGGCAAGAAACCCACGCTAAGACTGCCTTACCAGCGGCCTATAGTCAAGGTAGCACGTTAATGACGTTACTACCGGATCCACCGGTTTTCGGTAGCGGAGACTCTAAAGCGTAGGAGGCGTTTAAGAAGAAGATCAAGAATAAGATAAGCCGCGATCACGCATCAAGCAGCGAAGAAGACAGGTTGGCCTATTTAGAGGCGCGACTGGAAGGCGAAGCGTTCTCGTTGGTAGCGGACCTGGAAGAGGTAACCGCCGAAGAAGCGATCAAAGCGTTAGATCAACGCTTCGGAGACCTATTCCGAAAGAAGACAGCCCGTAAGCAGCTAGATAAGATCAACCAGAACCGGCAGACGTTTAAGGAATTCTACGGTTTGTTCAGAAAATATGCGATAAGGGCCCGAGTGGCGGAAGATGAGCAGCTCCACCTATTAAGGCAGAAGCTGAACCCTAAACTGGCCGCCGCTATGGCGTCTGTAGAAGACGAAGACCTTAAGGGCTTCGTACATCAAACGAGGGTTACCGCGAGAAACTTGAGCGCTTACGCGAAATCACGAGAATCGGTTCAGAAGCCGTCGCCGTCGCCGTCGCTAATGCGGACAACCAGAGCCCCCGCGCCCTTCCGACGCGGCCCCCAGCCGCCTTACGTGCCGCGATCGTCGTTCGTCCCTACCTGTTTCGCGTGTAGCAAGCCTGGCCACATCGCCACGAGATGCCAAGCATCGGATAAGCAGAAGCAGGACTATCGTGTTATAAGGCAGCCGCAGCCGCAGCAACAGCAGCCACCGAGGAAGGCTATACAAGCTATAGAGCCGGCTCCGAACGACACTGACAGTGACGGTAGGGTGCAGTTAAGGATTATAGGAAAAGACCAGCTAGACGGATAGGCCCCCTATCCAGCATTGACAATAGGGCACCGCACCGGAGCGAATCGACACGAGAAGAAAGCATTAACAGCTGCAGCGATCCGCTCTCGGCAGCGGTGGAAGTAAACACGGAAACAGCCATTATCCTTCCGATTACTGTCTACCCCCTTAACGGATCGAGCAAACCCCTCCAGCTGAAAGCTTTCATCGACACCGGAGCTCTCATCGGCGCAGCGATCTACCACCGACTGGTCCGGAAGCTTACGAATGGATACGGTTATCCGGTGGAACTGGCGTCGCCGACGAAGATTTCGGCCTATAATGGACAAGACACGGAAAGCGTTACGCACTACGTGCCATTAAGGACTACGCTAGCTGGTCGAACTACGGAAGCGACGTTCCGGATTATGGATATCGGAAGGTTTGACATCATTATAGGGCAGAAATAGATAAAGAACCAGAAAGCTATTATCGACGTAGATAAAGGAACGATTAGATTCAAAATCCCGGGTAGCGGAGCAGGGACTATCGAAAAGGTCGCCGCCGCCGCTAAGCCGAAAGCTACGAAGCTCGCGAAAGAGGCTCCGTCCGATCGTTCCGAACCCCCGGTTACCGTCGGAATGATGAGTTTAGAAGCTATAACGACCCTCGCGAAGTCGCCGGACAATGAAATCTACGCTATCTCTATAAAGGACATCGAAGACTACAGGAAGATAATGGCGGAAGAAGAAGTGGACCTACTGAAGGTGTTGCCAAACGAGCTCCACGATTACGCTGACGTGTTCTCAAAAGCCGACTCCAACCTCCTGCCGCTCCATCGACCGGAATATAACAACAAGATCCGACTGAAAGAGGGAGCTACGCTGCCAAGAACCGAGCCCCTAAGACGACTGTCACCGGCCGAACTGGACTAAGTAGAGGTGTTTGTTCGCGAAAACCTGGCGAAGAAGTTTATTACGCCGAGTTCTGCCGAGTACGCGTTACCGATTCTTTTTGTAAGGAAACCAGGGGGTGGTCTGCGACTCTGCGTAGATTATCGAGGCCTTAACGAGGTTACCAAGAGAGACGTATACCCGCTGCCGCTAATCGACGAGACTATACAACGAGTGGCTAAAGCTAAATGGTTTAGTAAGCTGGACATCCGCTAAGCGTTCTATCGACTAAGGAATAAAGAAGGGCAGACAGAAGACCTAACGACGTTCGCGACGCGTATAGGCAATTTCAAGTAGTTGGTAATGCCTTTCGGACTTACCAACGCGCCGGCAGTGTTGCAACGCTTTATAAACCACACCTTTATAGACATGCTAGAATGGTTCGTGTCTATCTACTTGGACGACATCCTTATCTACACCGAAGGAACGAGAGAACAGCACACGGACTACATCAAGAAGGTGCTAATCAGGCTCCGCGAGGTCGGATTAAACGCGGACACGAAGAAGAGCGAGTTCTATCAGACCGAGGTCAAATATCTCGGTCTTATCGTCGGAAGAGACGGAATTCGTATAGACCCCTTAAAGGTCGTCGCCGTAGCGGAATGGAAGCAACCGAAATCCGGCAACACTACGCAGATCAGGGGGGCGTTTCTCGGCTTCTGCAGCTACTATCGACGGTTTATTAAAGACTTCAGCAAGATAGCCAGACCCCTGAACGAAGCGTTGAAGAAAGAGGCCGCCGGCCTATAGAACGAGAAGTGCACGGAAGCTTTCGTACAGCTAAAAGAAGCAGTGGCCTCGGCGCCTGTTCTGGCACACTTCCGGCCGGAAAAGACGATCTACGTAGAAACAGACGCTTCCGACACAGTGACGGCAGGGGTCCTTTTCTCAATATAGCGACGACGAAACCCTCCACCTAGTGGCCTTCTTCAGCAAGTCCATAACGGAAGCTAAGCGGAACTACGCGATCTACGATAAAGAGCTGCTGGCGATTATTTAGGCTTTCGAGGAGTAGAAACCGGAGCTTATAGCTGGAAAGAGCACGGTCCAGGTCCTTACGGACCACTAGTCGCTAACCTACTTTATAAAGACGCAGAAGCTCTTACGTCGCCAAGCTCGGTAGGCCGCCTACTTATTAGGGTTCGACTTTAAGATTACCTATCGACTAGGGGCTCAAAACGGAAAGGCTGACGCGCTAACGAGAAGAGAAGGGAAGACGAGCCGCGCGAAGGAAGATCTGAACATGTTTCAGAAGGTGTTGACCGAGCGGATAGTAGACGCAGAGGTGTTGAAAGAGGTAGGGGTCTGCGCAGTGGAACCGGCCCCTAAGGAAGAGACTCTCTACGAGAAGGTTAAGCAGCTTAATCAGAAGCAGAAGCTCGGCAAAAACCGGTTTAGGGAAGCTAATAGTGCCAGAAGAACTAATCACAGAGGTTATCCAGCTGGTCTACGGCTCCGTAGACGTTGGTTTACGCAGGATCAAAGAAAACGATAGAAGCTATAAGGACGACATACTGGTTTCCGCGGATCTACGAACGGATCCACCGATTTATCGCCAACTGCTACGTGTGCCGATCGGCGAAACTACGTTACGGTCTTCCGGCCGGTCTGCTAAAGCCACTTCCGATCCCCGAGAAGCTGTAGCAGCACATTACGATAGATTTCGTGACCGGCCTGCTGGAAGCCGATAGATATAACGCTACGCTAAACGTAGTAGACCGGCTTAGCAAAGAACGCCACTTCATCCCCTGCCGAGCTAAGGACGAAGGAACCACTGCAGAAGAGACCGCACGGATGTTGATTCAACACGTATAGAAGCACTATAGGCTGCCGGACACTATTACTACGGATCGGGGTCCTCAATTTACAGCCGACGTATAGAAAGCTATTAAACTAAGCTCTCGGAATTCGTAGAAAGCTCAGCACCGCCGCTTACCCT